>OZ012740.1:89341595-89659095 GCA_963859935.3 Lathyrus sativus | reverse complement strand
AAAAAGATGAAACCAAAATAATGGAAAAAGAAAACATCATTCTAGTTTGGCTTGTAATTATAAATAAAGATGTCATATGTTATTATACATTTTCTTTTATCAAGTTGTTATACATATTGAAGGCATGTAGATTTTTTTATACTAAATATTTTTTTCATCTCATATCTTTATTTTAGATCTATTTTGTTCCTTCAATATTAAAAAAGATTTGTTTCATCTCTTATATCTTCAAACATCGTCATATAAATTATTTCCATCAAATTGTCTAAAACAATGACAATTTTTGTACTTGTGGCAGTTGAGTTGGCATTTATTCTTCATCTTTTTCGTTTTATCTTTGTAATTTCTAGAAATATCTGTAGAATAGAATGAACCCTAAATCCTTCATTTTTATTTCATTCTCATTCTTTGAAATCGTGAGTTCTATCAACTATGAGTTATGGTCGTTGTTCATCCGTTGTGAAACAAAAGAGCTATGGAAGTTTTGATTCTAAGATATGCACAAGTTCCAATCTACGATGGAAACCTCGTTGTCATTGTGGAGACATAGTTGTTCTTTGTAGGGAAACAACTGTTAGCAATTTTGGAAAACAATTTTTGGGTTGTCCATATTTTAAGATAAGATTTGTCAAAAAAAATCTTCATCGTTGACAAATTCTAGTATAACATTGTTCTTTGGTTTCTTGATTTGCACAGTGATCTACTCAAAGTTGGGTTTGGCCTTTTCTATTGTTGTATGAGGTAGTGGGAGATGAGAAGTACCAACTTTTGATAAAGCATAAATATAGGTTGGAAAAGTTAACAAAGGAAATTGATGTAACAAAAATGTAGGTTGAAAGGCTAAGGGTGACAAATGAGCAACAAAATGCATATTTGTTGGAACTTCAAATTCAAATGAAGAACATTATCAATTGGAAGAATTTTTGGAAGATAATGTTTTTTTGTTTTTGTTTTTATTATATTAGTTTTAAGGAAGTTTTATATTTGTACCATTATGAAGTTATGTATTAGTAGCAAGTTGTGTACCAGTTTGTTAAATTGAATAATATTAGTTATTTTCTCATTATGTACCGGTTCGTTAAACTGAATGGTATCATTTGTGTTGCAGGATCATTATTACCAATTTGTTGTTACTAGTTATATTAACTCTGTAAATATAATTCAACATAATTCAGTGTGTAACATAATTCAACTCTTTACATGATTCAATGTGTAATATAATTTATCTATGTATATATAATTCAACTCTGTGTATTTTAACTTTGCATTTATGATTCATCAAATTAACTATGTGTTTATTTAGGCAAAATATCTTGTTTCGTCTCTTAACTCTGCCTTGGGGTCCAGTTTGGTCCCTTAAATTTAAAAAGTGGCAAGTTGGTCCTTTAACTTTTAAAATGGTGTCACCTGAGTCCTCACCGTTATTTGCCCTCAAACGTCCGTTTTTGTGTTAATACGTGGTAGCTGACTTCGCAAGGCAACTTCATCTTCTCTAGAAAAAAAATTGTTCTCTTCTTGTCTTTTTTACAAATTTGTTCCCAATTCAAAAATCAGACTTAGGGAAAATTCATTCTCAATTCTCTTATCTTGAAATTCGTTTCCATCCAAAATCAGGCCTAGGGTTTAGGTAAGCATGAAATCAGGTGGTTCATCATCGATGTTGAAACATAAAAATTTGAGAAAGTGAAGATTTGAATATTTGTAGTAGGTCACGATGGAAGCCCATATGTCATTGCGGAGACATGGTTGTTCTTCAAAGAGTAACTACTGTTAAGAATTTGGGAAAACTTTTCTGGATTTGACCAAATTATAAGGATGCAAGCTTTTTTTAATTTCTTTATAATTTATGTTTGAGTTTCATTTTGTAAGTATATTTGAACTCCAAATAATGAAAATTTCAGGGAGCTACACAAGCTGGATGTGGTTACTTTGGTTGGTTTTATGAGGATGTGGGTGATGAGAAGGAGAAATTTTGGATGCATAGGCTGAGTGTGGTTACAAAGGGGCTTGCTGAAGTAAAAAAAGAACAATGAAAAAGTCACAATGGTGAATGAAAAATTAGAGAAAAAGTTGATGAATCTTGAAAGTGAAATGAAGAATATCATAAAGTGTGGAAAAAACTTTTGAATTTGATGTTTTTGATGATTATCATTGTATTAGTTTTAAAAATGAATTAGGGTATTATGAAGAATAGGTTAAAGTTTGTTTATAACAATTTTGTTAAAGTTCTATTAAAGTTTGTTTGTAACTATTGAATATTTGGATTGTATCAGATGAATATGTTTGCAATATTTGGATTGAATTTGTATCAGTTGAATATGTTTGCAATATTTGGATTGAATTTTTATCAGTTGAATATGTTTGCAATATTTGGATTGTTAAGAGAAGTTTAATATTGACACATAATTTTGGGCTTGATCTGTAATGGTCTCTACCATAATTTTTATCCGTTGAATATTGGGCATGACCTGTAAACATAACTTGTAATTTTGGGAATGACTAGTAAACATAACCTGTAATTTTGAAACATAATTTTGACCTATTTGCAATAACTGCACATAATTTTGACCTCTTTGCAATAACTACACATAATTTTGACACATAATTTTGAACACATAATTTTTTACACAAACCGGTTCCATAACAGATACATAAACTAATACATATGTTCCACAAAATACATAAAATGGTTGCATAACATAAAAACAGTTCCAAAAAGCATAAAATACATAAACTGGTTCCAAACATCACCAAATTGATAATATGTTCCAAACTGATAAACTGGTTCCTAATTAAACATGACAACAGTTCCAAAAAACACAAAATACATAAAGTGATAGCCTAATTATATCTAGATATTCTTATTTGGTGTGGTCCTCTTAGTAGGAGTAATCCTCCTTGTTACTGAGCTAACAACATTCTTGGCTGCACTCAACCTAGTTGTAGGCCCTGGTGGTACAAAAGGTCTTGTTGCCTTCTTAACAGGAAGCTTTTGTGTCTTTCCCTTAGTAGGTCCATGAGTCTTTTGAGTAGCCTTTCCCTTAGAAGTCTGAGATGGTTGACCTGATTGTTGAGTAGCATGCATTGGAGTCTGAAATGGTTGACCTGATTGTTGAGTAGCATCTGTTGGAGTCTGAGATGGTTGACCTGATTGTTGAGTAGCCTATGTTGGATTCTGAGATAGTTGACCTGATTGTTGAGTGCTTTTTTCTTGGAACTTATTGTACCCCAAAATTTGCCCAACCTTTTCTTTACCTGGTTTATGATTCATTGCATTTTCATAGCATTAGCATTTGCATATCATTACCCATTTGCTGGGGATCAAGAGAGGTGTGCCTAGCAAGAGGAGATTACCAAAGTTTCTAAGCCTAAGCAAGGGGCCTTATTCAATCTATCCAATGTTTATCATCATCAGAAGAAAGTCAAAGTTCTTTGAAAGAGCAGATGAATGAATAGGGTTCACCTCCTATCTTGGAGGCCATAGGAAGATCATCAGAGGATATTGAGTCCATGGTTATGGATGGAGAACATTATGTAAGCTCATTGAATTTCTTGAGGGTAATTGAGGAGCTTGTTCAAGTCATTACACCAAATGCAAAAAGCCACAGTCAAAGGTGGTACAGCTAGGGTTTTCATCTGGTCAACCCTAAGTCAACTGGGAAGTTGAAGGAGATTAAGACTTAATTCCAAGTATTTATGATCATGGAATGTTATGTTGAGGCATCTAAGATGTTATTCCAAGATCAAATAAAAAATAATCAAGAGTGTGAGAAGTTGCTAAGCTAGGGTTTCTAAGTTTGTCAGTGTAAAATCCCCTGCTTAGTGTCTAACTTCAAGACAACATATCTCAAGATACAAGTTTCATCTCATCTTGACTCCAACATGAAACTTGTAGAGCATGTTTCTATCTTTCGTTTGAGTACTAGAACTCATCCATTGGGTTTATACAACTCAAGTTATAATGCTGACAAGTTATGGGTCTTTAGATGAATGTTATTTTGGTCAACAAAAGTCAACCAACTTCCAAGACATTTTTTGACCTAGAAGGATGTTTCTCCTCACTTTAACCCAAACATGAAAGTTCTTCCTTATGATCTTATCTTTCCAAAAAGTACTAGAAGTCCTTCATCTGATTTGTAGAACTCAAGATATGAAGCTTGCAAGGAAGGGGCATTTTGGGAAACTTTGATTATAAGTCATTTTGGTTATAGGTCAATTTCACAACTTTGCACACTTCAAATGGAACTTTCTCCAACATTAAACTTGCTCCAAATGAGCTCAATTACATCTCCAAACAATCACTTGTCATGGACATGGCTTGTATATGAGAATTGGTGAAGGAAATTTCATGGAAAAAGCCTTAAAAGCCATAAATTCAATCAAATTCATTTTGTACCATTTCATAACATGTTTATGCATTTTTTGAGTCACCAAAACCTACCAAATGAGATGCCAAAATCAGAAATAAAGTTTGAGGTCATTTTCACCTAGAAATTCAAAGTTGCTTCAAGCTTAAGGTACACTTCCAAAATCAACCAATGGATCATAACAAGGAGCTAATCTTGTCCATTGGATTTCCTTACATCACAAGCAATGAGTTTGAATCAAGTTTGGGGCTGTTTGAGCGAAAAATAGTCGTGAATTGCAAGCTTGAGGTTTAAAATTTTGGATTTCTCAATTGCCACAAACAAGCCTTAATTGGGCCTCCATTCAATCTAGACCCATCGTATATAATTCTCAGATGCTTCACAAGTGTTTAGGGGGGATTTTGGATAAAAATTGGAGGGAAATTCAATTACACGAGTTGAGAGAAAAGTGAAGAAGTGAAATCCAAATCCAAGCCAATTCAATCAAATTGAAGGTGATAGCAAGCTCCATTGAAGTTTCTTGAAGCTTTCTGGCTGGTTTTGCACGAGCTTCATCAACAAATAAGGGCCCAACGGAGGCACTCTGTTAGGTAAGTTATTCTTCACGATTTCTCTCTGTTCATGCATCAATCACATGTCATTTTCATGGATTCTTGAAACCCTAACATCATATATTATTTCTGGATTGGTTTGGTCATTGTTCTTGATGATTCTTGGATATTGCTTGAAATTTGTTTGATTCGTTTTGCACAACTCTTGAGTGATAAATGGATAAGAACCCTATATTCATGACCTGTGTGAGGAGAGGATCAGATTGGTGTAAGAAATTACGTAGTTTGATAAGGTTTGGACCTTCCTTCTCCGGCCAGGCTCGCCGGAGAAGATGACCGGAGATGCACTGACCACCGTCTGGTTTTGGTCCTCAGGCGCCTACGTGGAAGCCACTTCACCCTTTGAATCTTTGACTTATCCTGATCCAATGGACATGATCTAATCTGATGCATGTTGATATTTTGACCGTGCCACATAGACTTAATGAAACGGAGCGTTTCATGCTCCTCTGATTCGTTTTGGACTTGGGCCACATCTGATATTTACACCCCCCTTTGAATGCAAGCCCAAAGATATAACTGAAATGGATTGCTAATTGCCACACGTTTTTTTCATTTTCTTTTCTTTATTTCTTTTTCCATTTTATTTTGCTGTTTGAGTTTTAATCCATTAAAAATACCTCAATGCATCTAAAAATCTTGGAAAAAATATTTCTATACACTTTATCATGTTAAATGATTTTAAAAAATTTTCACATAATTTTTTAAGCCATTTTCCAATTAAAAATGATTTTTTCATTGTGAGGTATTTTAATTGGATTGAAATTGTACATCACATGTTCTTCATTTTATTTTGTGATGAATTCTTCATGTTAATGGATGATTTTTCTTTAGCATATTCTTGACATGTTTAGAGATTTTCTTGGACAATTTTTCCCCTGCTTGGGGAATTTTGGTTAGGGTTTTAAGACTTGTTTAGTGACCCCTGATTCTCTTTGTCCATTTGAGGTACCCTTAGGGTTTCACCTCTGTTTGCATAGTCTTGTTTAGACTTAGTCCCCATAGTTTTGGCCCCTGGTTCCTAACACCTTAGGGGGAATCTAGGATTTTATTTAGAAACTTTTGAGTTTGTTTGCTATTTTTAGGGTATTTCATAAGTTAGGTGTCCTATAATTGAAGCTTACACAGATGCTTGAACTAATAGGCCTTGAAAATGATATTTGTGCAAACTTTTGAGAACCAACTATTGTTGTTTTATACCCCTAATATGTTGAAGCATGTATAGGTTAAATCATAGGTCCTAATGTGGTTTGTAACTTGGTGATACTTTCCTTTCTTTTAGGACTTTCTTTTAGGGTTTTGCTTGTGCAGATGTTGAATGTTTCTTATCTTTTACATGATTCCTTTGCAATCTTTTGGTGCATTTCTTTTCATTTAATTTGATTACATTCTACCCTCATCTATACTTCTATCCTAGGACTTTGGGATCCTATTTATGGAAGCTTAGTCCCTCCTTAGGAGGAACTTGAAGCATGCCATAAGTATTGAGCCTTTGAGGACTCATGGTGTGTTTTGTTTGCATATTGAATGTGGTATGATTGGTTGAGTGCCCTTGTGAGTTCCTTAGGTTCCCACTTTGCCTCCCATCATTTCATTCAATCATTTCCTCCTTTCCTTTTCACTTGGTGTGTTTTGTGCACTAGAATTGATGTGTGAATGTTGTAAGCTTTTATCCTTCTTTTCTTCCCTTATGCATTAATAAAGGTTGAGATGTGCTTGTGGAGATGTTTACCCCACACTTTTTCCTCCCTTTGCTTGTGTGTTATTTTCCCTTTGTGCATTTCTTCTTGCATTAATAAAGGTTGAGATTTGCTTGTGGAGGTGTTCACCCCACACTTTTTCCTCCCTTTTCTTGTGTGTTGCATAGCATATGCATTCATTCTTATCTCATGTTTTATATCATGTTCTCTTCTTTTCTTTTCTTACCATGATCCCTTAGGACTTATAATCTCCTTGTTTAAGGATGATTATGATAGACTCTAGGGCTCAAACCATGTATGAGAATATTAAGTAGAATTTCCCTTTAACCCCAACTATAGGTTCATCTTGCATGACAACTACTAGGTTTTGAACTAGTTTCCCTTTAGTTTGTTCTCTCTCTCTCTCTCTTCTCATCTCAAATCATTTCTAAAAACACTTAATAAAGGCTAATGAGTGTTGTATGCTACGAGCCTTAAGTACTTGGGAAATGGTGATTGGGGGCTACCTCTCAATTGCTTAGAGTGTTTAGTATACGTCCTTAGGACGATATGCGACGCATTTGCTCCTAAGTCATAGTCTTTAATGCAACATGAATTATAAACAATTCAAAAACACTTCTCCTTAAAAGACAAAAACAAATGATTAAGCTTCATTTTGTCCTTTAGGACCCTTAATAATGGAAAACCTTTTCATAAAAAGAGTTTTGTTAACTCTTAGTTCTACCGCAAACAGATAACGCCTAAGTCTCCAATGGTCGAGCTGCGTACGCCTAACTGCTAGAACTGTTTGTTAACCCTACTCGGGTAAAACATTTGAACCAACCGGTGTTCTAATTTCCCAAACTACGTTTGCTATGATTTCTCATACCAGATGAGAATACGTAGGCACAAGACGGTGATGTCTTGGCGAGCAACCTTTCCCCACTTTCATCCGTAGTTAGCCGAACTACGTTGACTTTGAATTTCCCATTGCACGAGGGAATACGTAGGCATAGAGCGGTGATGCTCTGCCGAGTCACCTTTCTTTTCTTTTTGTCCCTAAGACCTGTAGTTAGATAGATAAACACACTTTTTTAGATAGATAACCAAGCGTGGATCCCGTCGAGTACGACAGACGTGAGGGGTGCTAATACCTTCCCCTTGCATAATCGACTCCCGAACCCGAGATTTGGTCGTGATGACCAATCTTATCCCGTTTCCACAGGTTTTCCCTAATCGTTTCCTTTCCCTCGATTGGGATAAATAACGAACGGTGGCGAATCTTCTGTCATTGCCGGCACCTTTTTTCGCAGCAGCGACAGAACTCCACTACTATCATCACTATCACATCCACTTTGCATGTCCTCACTGTCATTATCACTCTCTTTATCTTCTACAGACTTTTATTTATGTTTTTTTTGGATTTTCCATTACCCTCACTTTCATACCCAATTAGGTTAGCAAGTTAATCTTTCTTAATGTCATCATACCCATCAGACTCATCCTCAAAAGCCACTTCAAGAGCATTATCAAAATTGTAGTTTTCATCATCAATATCATCAGAACTTAAGTCATCATTCATTACACCAACTTTAACTTGTTCAACTTTAGAAGTTGCTTGTTCCACTCCAACATTAACTTCCTCAACTCCAACATTAACTTCCTCAACTCTAACATTACATTCCTCCACTGTAGGATTAACTTGTTCAACTCCAACATTACCTTCCTCCAATACAACAATGACTTGTTCAACTCCAACAACTTCATCTTGCAATTTACTAAGTAACTCTTCCACCTCATCTACAATTTCAGCAGGCCCCTCATCAACATTTTCAACAATAACATCATAATAGTCACGTTGAGACAAGGTGTGTTAGATGTAAATATCAACACTTTGGTGCACCCTATAAAGACCTGCAATTTCTAAAGCACCCTTGTCATCAACAAGTGCGTTCATCCCAAATTAAGAGTCTTTGTAATATATTGTCTCGAACTCCCTATAACCCAAGTCTTTCAATACACCAACTAGCTCAAAATAACTTTATTTGTCGACATCTACTCTCAAATCATCTACTAGTCCATCTTCATATACACTAAGTCCTTCATCAATGAATTCACCACTATGATGAATTCTGAGATTTATGTATTGATCCATTATACCTATTCATATTACCTAAGTAATTAGAGTTTACAATAAAATAATTACATAAACCCTAAAAATGAGCAGAACCACATATTACCCTAACACATTCGTAAACCCTAAAACAAATTAAAATTTACTAACCTTTTGATAAACGCGTCTTCAATCGTCTCCAATATGTCACGTCTTTGATGAAACAACCCAATGCGCCTTCAATCCGTCACATCTTCATTGAGATTTCTCTCTTTAATTTGCCATCGCAAGAATAATTTTAGGACTTCGTCGTAAAAGTGTCTGGGTTAATGAAGGATACAATACACTTGGATTGTTATATTACATGTTATATCCACGTCAATAACAAAAAAGCCACCTGGAAGAACGTGACACCATTTTACTAGCTTTAACTAACGGCAACAGACAAAAGAACAAACGTGGCACCATTTTAAAAGTTAAAGGACCAACTTGCCACTTTTTAAAGTTAAGGGACGAAAAAGGGTATTTTTCCGTTTATTTACTAGTTTATTATACTAGAATAACATAATTCAATATAACTTGTTAAACCAGAAATGCATAATTAATCATTTGTCATAAAGAGACATTGCACCAACTTGTTTAGAATAAATAAACATATTTTTTGCAAGTACTAACGAACATTATGCCAACATTAAGATAGGAATATAAAAAAAACTATGTAGCTTCTAACAAAACATAAATGGACTCCTTGTTCAAAATACAAAATCAAACATTCATCAGACAAATCTTAAATATGTTAATTAGTTTTCTTGTTTGGAGTTGTCCTTGTTGTTGGAGTACTCCTCCTTATAGTTAGGCCAAATGTTCTTTGTTACACTTAATCCTGTTATAGGTGTTAGGGTTACATCTGATGTTGACGCCCTTCTCAAACTCAACTTCTTTTTCCCTTGTTGATTAGTTTGTGATGGTTGAGAAACTTGACTTCCCTGAGTTTTCGATGTAGCTTGTGTTTGTTGACTTGTTTGACTGCAATGAAATGGTTAATTTTTTTTATTAGCCAGTCCCAAATGTGAGAAGCAAAAGCACATTCAAATAGGATGTTGACTATGGATTCAACATGTTAGAAGTAGAAGAAGCACATTGAAATAATGTACATGCCTATAATTTTTAGGTTGTCTTACATTGGTAATTTACTATAGAATACTATCCAAATAAGAAGAAAGTTGGAAGGAGGAATGGAAGAGTTTAAAATCCAATTAGACCAGGTTACAAGTCTGGAAGTCTGGTAAAAAAACAACAAACCAATTTTAAGGTCAAAACGCTAATGTCTAAAGGAGTACAATATCTATGATCATCAGTCTCTTCAACTGGGATTTGACCTAAATTGAGGATTGAGGGATGTGACCTAACATTTTTTTCCAAGCATACAACTTGAGCTTGATTCTGTCAATAATTAATTTAAAGTATTTAATTTTTGGCTTGCCTATGTGTTGCACCCCAAAATTTGCCCAACATTTCTTTACCTAGCTTGTGTTTCATTGCATTCACATTAGCATTAGCATTTGCATTTCATTGACATGTATGCAGGAGATCAAGAGGTATGATTACCAATTAAGAGCTACACAAGGCTTTGAAGCTAGCTAAGAAGGTCATTCAAGTGTTCAAGGGTTGATATCCTTGTCAGAGAAGTCAAAAGATCCTCAGAGAGAGTGGTTGAAACCAAGAGTTGTGTGCCTCCTAACTTGAGAGTTGTGGGAGCTCTTCAGATGATTCTGAAGCCAAGAATGTGGACTTGAAGCCTTGAGAGAGCCCATGAGATGTCTTGAAAGCCATCATGAGTCCTAGATAGGTCATTATGCAATATTAAGAAGACTCAGCCATGAGTGGTGCAGTTAGGGTTTGACTGGGTCAACCCTAGGTCAACTGATGATTTGGAGAAGGTTGAGACCTAATCCAAGAACCATGTGATCATGGATTGATGCATTAAGATTCTATGAGGATGATTCCAAGGTCAACTTATCATGATTGAAGAGTTTGAGAAGTTTCAAGCTAGGGTTTCTAAGGCTTGACAGTGTAAAATCCCCTAGTTTGACCCCTATCTTCAAGGCAGTTTAGCTCAAGATGTGATTGTCATCTCATCTTACCCCCCAACATGAATGTTGTAGAGCTTGATCTTAGCTTTAATTTGAGTACTAGAAGTCCTTGATAGGATTTGTAGAACTCAAGTTATGACTTTGACAAGTTACAGGTCATCTGAGGTATGTGAACTTGGGGGCTTGAAAGTTACCCAACTTGCATCAAACTTTTGCCCAAGAAGGATGATTCCTATGAACTTTTGGTCAACATGAATGTTGTTCCTTATTCTCTTAGCTTTCTAGATAGTACTAGAAGTCCATTATTGGATGTGTAGAACTAAACTTATGGCTTTGACAAGTCAAGGGCATTTTGGTCATTTGGAGATTACAGGTCATTTCAAGCATAAGGCCATAACTCCTATTTCCAAGCTTCAAATGGAAAAATGTTCAACATAAAAGTTGTTCAAAATGATGTTTTTAGCTTGTCTAAACATCAAGTGTCCATTGATATGGATTATATCAAGCATTGGTTGAAAAAACTTCACATGAAAGCCATTTTAATGAATTAAAATGAGAAAATTCAAAAGAAATGAGAGTAACATGTTTCCAAGTCAAATTTGTGATCAATTTGAATGGAATTGATGTTTTAGAAAGATTGGAATTGCTACATTTTGAATTTGAGGTCCATAGCATGGTCATTTGGATGGTTACTTCACACTTAAGAAACATATCATGTACACTCCCTATGTTAAAACCAAAGGGAAAAAACCATTATATCACATTCCTTAATGATTAAGTGGATGACTTGGAGTGAGTTAAAGGCATGAGTAAGGCTTGAAGGCACACTTTCATGTTGAAATTTGGAAGGAAAGGTGAACATCCAAAATCAATAATTGGGCCTAGTTTGGGCTTGTTATCCATCTGAACTCACTATAAGTAAGAATTAGAACGAATTTGGAAGGTTTTGGAGTAGAATTTTGTTGAGAATCCATTGATGTGAAGTGAAGAAAAGCTTGAAAAATTGGAAATGCGTTTTGGAGAATCAAGAGGTTGCAGCAAGAACTAAGCTCAAGAACTGTTCACCATTACTCCTTGAAGGATTCTGCATAGTTTGAGGGAGAATTGAAGCACATAACCACCACAATCCGAGCTTCAAGGTTGGTTCTAAGTTCTTGAGATATCTCTTTAATTATGCACTTTTAATCCATTAGAAGCATGTGGTTAGGTTCCCCTTAACATGTAGATGAATTCTGGTTAGTTAATTTCATGGATAGAGACAAGTTAGGGTTCCTTCCATTTTCGGTTGAGATATGGTTTTGGCGAATCACGCGTTTTCAGTGGAAACTAATGGCATGGTTAGATTCCTGAGAAAATTCTGATCAATTTTCATTAAGACATCGTGACCAATGGTTGAGTATAGAAGGATCTAGGGTTGCACAGGGGTGGCCGGAAAAGCCACCGGCGATTTGGGGTTGGCGCGCGCGAGTTGCAGGTTTGAACGAGGAAGATACAATCCTCACCCTACGTTCGCATGGAGAATTTGACCTGGTCTGTGGATCATAGGGCTCACGTTGAGCCACGCGTCCCTAGCCTTAAACGCATCGTTTTGATTATTGACCTGAGAAGCTTCGCTGCATAGACCATGGGTGAGCGAGTTCGAACCTGCTTGTGTGACATTTCTGATTTTGTGAATTGAAGACTGAAGCGTTGGGCTTGGATTACATTTGATACTGACACCCCCCTCTTCAGCCCAGTCTGAATATGAATTGATTTTGGTTGCTATTTGCACCGCGCGTGTGATTAATTTCCATTGGTTTTCTTTTATTTTTCATTTTATACATGGTTCTTGTTAAAATCATATAAAATTGAAAATTAATCCATTTAATCCCATTCTTTTTGCATTTTACTCATGATTAAGTCTAGTATTTTTTAGATAAAAAATATTTTTAGTTCATGCATTTTCTGATTTTATGGGAATTTTATATTTTAATTGATATTAAAATGGTTATGTTTGATACATAATTTTGTGGAATTTTGTGTGATCACTTGGTGATGATTCTTGAGCTAATTTTTTGTGTGTGATTAGGTTAGACATGTATGCTCCGATAGAATTTTTCTCACAGTTTTATGATGAAAACAGGTGTGCTTTCTAGATTGATATTTAGGTGCTTCCTTTTAGGGTTTAGGTTTAGTACCTCATGATGTAGAATTTATTTCTAGGTCTAATTTGATGATTTGATCTCTGGAATTAATATGGTAGAGTCATGATTGACCTAGGTTCCCATATTTATTTTTGTAGGATTTTAAAATTGGTTTTAGTATTTTAGTTAGGACTAACTTTAGTACTAGGTTTTAGGTGATCCTAACTTACTAATTCAACTAGTTTAACTCATTTATCTCCCTTAGATTAGGGTTTTGCTTTGTTTGCCTTTGGTTGAGATTGAAGTCAATTTGAAGACAAGTTGAAGACAAGTTGAAGACAAGGTGAGGATGCTTGAAGTTGCTTGAAGTTGCTTGGAGCTTGGAGTTGCTTGTGCCTGAAGGTGTCTGATGAAAATTTAGGAGTTAGGAGACATAGGGAGAGCCTTATAACTAGAATGATTTCTTTCTCAAATATGGAAAGCATCTTGTGCTTCCATTCCTCCCAATGACTAAAAGTCCTTCTAAGATATTCACATCCCTCCTTTGGAGAGATGAATGGCTTTATCTGGGAAGTAGAACTTTGAGGGAACCAGACTCTCATAATGATGAACCCTTACAGGCTTCCTTTGGTTGTCAATAAGCTGTTTATCATTTCCACTCATTCTGTTAAATCAATGGTCTTCTGGTTTGAGTATCTTGAAAGATGTTGGACTTGAGTTTGAAGATGAGGACTTCATTGAAGAATGTGGAAGAGGATGATTCCTTGAGCATTGCCATTGCAGCTGAAGCTTGAAGAGCAAGAAGACCAAGTTGATACTTGAAGATTCAATGAAGATTGAGTGAAGGGCTGAGGCTTGAAGAATTGAAGGAGAGAGTTGACACTTCCATGTGATTGAATATTACCCTGAGAAGCTGAAGCTTGTAGAGGAAGAAGACCCAGTTGATGCTGGTAAAGAAGAGAGAGCTGAAGCTTGAGAACTAAGTTGATACTTATGAAGAGGATTCAATTGAGATTGAGTGTAGAGCTGAGGCTTGAGGAATAAAGGATGAGTTGATACTTACATTGACACTTGGAGAGCCTGAAGGAATCAAGTTGATACTTGTAGTTAAGAGTGAAGCCTGAAGGTGGAATTGACTGGAGAGCTGAAGCTTGGAGAAGAGAAGAGCAACTTGAAACTTATGTTTGGTGGATTAAAAGCTTATAGGAGAAAGTTGATACTTGCTAGTGAAAGATGATAGCCTTGAAGGGTGATTGAAGTCTGAAGACTGGATTGCTGTCAGAAGAGCTGAAGCTTGGAATTGCAAGAAAGAGGGGTTGATCTGCTTTCTTTTCTTGTCTGTTTCCTTTTCTGTGTTGATGTGCCTTGTTTGACTTGCTTGATGCATTAGAATAAGTTCATATCTAGACTGCTTTAAGCTAGGAGCATGGCTGCACTAGAGGTTGAGTTGCTCCCTCTGCTTGTATTTTTACTGTATGGCTTTGCTTGCGGGTATTCGGTAGAGCCCTGCTCCCTTGCCCATGTGGTTTGTGTTTGCTTGATAGCATGTTATTTCTTCTGTATGATTGCAGTTGTTATTCTATTTTGCTTGATAGCATTTTATTTCTTCTATATGATTGCAGTTATTATGTTTTTCTTGATAGCATGTTATTTCATCTGTATGATTGCAGTTATTCATATCTGGCTTGAGGTTGAGATGAGCTTGTGGAGGCTGCTGCCCCACACACATTTCCTCCCTCACTTGCATTGCATGCATTTTACAATCGTTACTGTTTACTGTTGAAGCTGATGCTTTATCTGTTTCTGTTTATCATTGACATGATCCCTTAGGACTCTCATTTCCTTTGATAAGAAATTGATAATTAGAACTTTAGGTTGAAACCTATGCATGATAATTTCTAGGAGTTCCCTGTTTCAAACTTCAACTATAGGATGAATCCTTGGCATGACAACAGTAGGACTTGATAGTTTCCCCGTAGTTAAGCCTATTCTCTTCTCATCTCAAAACAGCTTAAGATACAGTAATCATGAATGATTTCTTTCATACGTTACGAGCCTTAAGCTATCTGAGAAAGGATTGTTGGAGAGCTTCTTTTCAACAGTCTGGATGCTTAGTATGGTACCCTTTGGGTGACATGCGACGCATTCACTCTCAGGTCATAGTCTTTAGTGCGATTGAAATTGCAAACACAATAAAAAACACTTCTTTCGTAAAAGACAGAAAACAAGCTTCAAACCTTTTTGCCCCGTGGGCCCATAATTCAAAGGAAAGCTTTTCTGAAGAAAAGAGTGTCGTTAACTCCTAGTTCTACCACAAACAGGCTTTGTCCCTAACTGCTGGAACTATTTGTTAACCCTACTCGATAAAACAGATGAATCTGAATTCCCGTAATCCGTAGTTTCCCGAACTACGTAAGCTCTGATCTCTCAAGCCTGTTGAGAGTACGTAGGCACAATACTAACGTATTGGCGAGCCACCTTCCCCGTAACCCGTAGTTAGTCGAACTACGTTGACTCTGATTTCTCATTCTCTGATGAGAATACGTAGGCATAAAGCGCGACGCTTTGCCGAGTCATTTTCCTTTCTTTTTAAGCCAGCCTTGATAGGTAGATAGATAAACCAACTCGTCCAGTAAACACAGCAAGCGTGGATCCCGTCGAGTACGACGGACGTGAGGGGTGCTAATACCTTCCCCTTGCGTAACCGACTCCCGAACCCAGACAACGGTTGCGATGACCTTGTCTTATACTTTTTCGTCAGGTTTTTCCGATCGTTTCCTTTCCTGCTCTGAGGGATAAATGACGAAAGGTGGCGACTCTTCTGTTTTGCCGGCACCTTATTTTCGCATAAGCGACAGCTGGCGACTCTGCTGGGGATCGAACCCAGAATCTCTGGTTCTCCGGTTCCCTATGCGAGTCAATCCTAGCGCTTGTATGATTACTTGTTGGGTTGTGTTCATTTATCGCATTTTTATTTCCTGCACTTTATTTTCAGTATGATATGATTATCTATGCTGTTGTGAGAGGGGCATTCTGATGAGTGAGAAGCCAGACCCAGGCTTGAGTGAACTTAGCATTAGTTGTGGAAATTAGTGGGTGCGTGCTTGCTTGGCAGGCACTAGTGTCTCATGAAATCCATGCTCAGACGAGGTTCTCCCGGTTGACTTCTTTTTCAACCCTTTGGGTTGAGGGGGTTGTTGGTTTGGAGGATTGTCGACTCTGGGGATCGATCATTTGGGATTCAGCCGAGTGAGGCCGCTTCATGAGCCGGTGATGCCACACCTTCTGGGTATCGTATCACTCGTCTTGAATGTCTGTGACGCTGATGACCGCATAGGATGTCGAACTTGTGTCAGTATAGGTCCATACCTGTGAGCAGGGTTGGGTTTGTTGCAGGAAACCTTGACCTTCAGACTACCTGGTTTTCTTGACAGTGAATCAGTTTTTGTTGGTACCAGAGGTTCTCATCTGCAGATGTATGTTTGTTCTTGACAGAGCAGAGTTTTGGTCCTGTATCAGAGGTCCTTATTATCAGATGTTTGTTCTTGACAGAGCAGAGTTTTGGTCCTGTATCAGAGGTCCTTATTATTAGATGTTTGTTCTTGACAGAGCAGAGTTTCCGTCCTGTATCAGGGGTCCTTATTATCAGATGGTTGTTCTTGACAGAGCAGATTTGTGGTCCTATGTGTGTGTGTTCTTGACAGAGCATATTCGTGGTCCGATACCAGGGTTTTCTTCTTATCAAAGATAGTGGTTGTTCTTGACAGAGCAACATCATGGTTTTCTTGATACAGAATCTCCACAGCACAGTCGTCTTGATCTCCTGCTGCATGATTGCATTTTACATTGCTTTGCATACTCATTTGCATTTCATTAACGTGTGTCTGTGTTACAGGTACCGTTTTCCCCGATCCAGGATTTCTTGCCTCCTATTGTATTGTTATGGGTTCTCTGAGGAAGACCGTGGCTTACAAGCTTCCTGCCCCTGATGTGGTTCAGCTGACTGGTTTGATTGCTTTAGCAGATGATTCTGTGAGAGATGAGTTCAGAAAATCTTATGGCAAATTGCTCAGTTTGGTTCGCAAACCTTCTGCGTTCGAGTTGAATGGGTTGCACACTCTGCTGCAGTTCTACGATCCTCCGTTGAGATGCTTTACTTTCCAAGATTTTGTTCTCGCACCCACGCTAGAGGAGTATGCTGATTCGTTAGGTGTGCCTATCAAGAGGCAGATGCCTTTTGTTCATATGGATGCTGAGCCTAATCTGGCTAGCCTAGCTCCATCACTTCATCTGGATGCCTCCGAGTTGGTATTGTCTAGTTGGAACAAGGTTCCCGGTTTCTCCTTGCAGTTCTTAGTGGGAAAGGCTCAGCAGTGCGCCAAAGACGGATGTTGGGTCGTGTTCAACGCCATCCTCGCTTTGTGCATATATGGCATCATTCTGTTCCCCAATATGCCTGACTTTGTAGACTTCGACACCTTTCGCATCTTTGCTTCAGGGAATCCAGTCCCTACCTTGATAGGAGATGTCTACCATTCCATCCACTACAAAAACGAGAACAGAAGGGGCAAGAATGTCTCGTGCTGTGTGCCCTTGCTTTATAGATGGCTTGATAGTCATCTACCCAAGAGGGGTCCCTTTGCTTCGTCTGCAGCCACAACTGATTGGTCCGAGCGTTTGATGAGTCTATCTGCCGAGGATATTGACTGGTTTGACAGAGATAGGTTGGGTACCGAGATTATCTTCAGCTGCAGCGGGTTTCCGAACGTGCCTTTGATAGGCAGGAAGGGCTGTATAAACTATAATCCGCCTCTGCTGGTCCGACAGTTTGCTTATGCTCTGAGAGCTCCGCCAAAGGATGAAGAGGTACAGGAATCTCTGTACCTCACTGGTCTTCTAGAGGGGGATATGTTATCTAAGCTTCAGCGTGTTTGGAATGGTATCAGTAAGAGGGGAAGCCGTTGCTAGGGAAAAGTAATAGCCAAGCCTACGCTCCGTACGTGACGTGGATCAGAGCCATAGCAGATGCTATAGGGATGCCGTTTCCACCTGTCCAGCCAGAAAGCCCTCCAGTGATTGAAGAGCCTACCACCGTGCTTATTCAGCAGCATAATCAGGTGTTAGCTGAGAGAGATGAATTGAAGAGGGCAAACGAAGAACTGGAGAAAGAATTGGTTCAACTCAGGAGCGAGAGAAACGAAGCTGTTCATTCCTTCATGAGGCAAACAGAGTTGGTGAACCAGCTAGGTACAGATTTGACCCTGCAAATAGCTGAGCGTGAGCGCATGGGTCGAGACTTCAAAGCTGTCAACGATGTACTGGCCACGAAGAAGCAGCACTTGGACGGAGCGTATCGGAGGATATCCAAGCTTAACCAGCACTGGAAGGCCTCCCTAGCCAACAGGAAAGAGCGGGAGGATAAGCTGATGCAACAGATCTCCAAGCTGAAAGCCCAGGTGAAGGCTAGTGAGAAGAGGTTTGATGAAGAAACCGCTCGCAGATATGCCGCCGAAGGACAGCTCAACAGGGCTATGGCTAACCTGAAGGAGCGCAAATTGATGTTTGAATTCAAGAAGCGGAAGCTAGAAGATTGTTTCGGCGAAGGAGCATGGGAAGATTCGGTCGAAGGTCTTCAGTACACCATTATGCAGAGAGAGTTACTCGTCGAAGGGTTGCTCACTCGGCCTGATCATCCAGAAACGAAGGGGTTGTTAGAAGAGTTTCGCGCTCGTGGCCGTACTTGACTATATTTGTATTCCTTTTGTTTGATCATCGTTGTATGCTGACCATCACCAGGCTTGTTGGTCGAGGTCATGCTATTGTTTCTGCTTGTACTCACTGATGTCGTGTACCGCCTTGATGGGCTTTCTTTATATATGAGATGTTATTTCCATGACTGGACTCGGACTTCTTATTATCTACACTGGCACTCAGGCATTAGGATCAGGGGAAATCTCCCTAACACACAGACACACGTTTGCATTTGCATGAAGCATTTGCATAACGAGCACTTTGTCATTTTTCCTAACCCTTTTGTGTTTTCATGTTGTTTCAGGTTGTTCCAGGATTGATCAGAGACCTATCCACCGCTATCCGACCAAAGCAAATCAAACCAGAATCATGGAGCAAGTGCAAACTGATGTTCAGGAACTCCGCGAAAGAATGGATCGCTTCATGGAGCTCATGCAAGCGGTCGCCAATGGCCAGGATCAGCTCAGAACCTTGGTTCAACCTCTGATTTCAAGGGTTAATAGCAATGGCATACTCCATGGTGGGACCGTGCCTACCCCTCCACCAGTTGAAACTCCTCAGAATGGCGTCCCCGTGACCGGGGGGAATGGCAGTGCCAACGGCAATGTGATAGCTAACATGGGACTCAACGGCAATACGACGGGCGTCGGTAATGGGAATTTTGAAGCTAACGTCAATGCTGGGCTGGGCAACGGCAATGCAGGTGTTGGAAATCTGTTTGGGCCTCAGCCGTGGTTAGAAGACCGTCAAGACGATGTGTTCTCACAGAGAGGTGCTGAAGGGGAGCTGACTGCTGAAGCACGTCTTAGGTTCAAGGCGCTCGAGGATAAGATGAGAAATATCGAGAACCAGAACACCCTGGGTGTTGATATGTCCAAGTTGGGACTGATTGCTGATTTCAAGGTGCCTCCCAAGTTCAAGGTACCTGACTTTGAAAAGTACAAGGGCACCACTTACCCTCGCGTCCACCTGAGATCATATTACCGGAAAATGTCAGCTCATTCTCATGACGAGAAGTTGCTGATGCACTTCTTTCAAGACAGTCTGTCCGGGCCATCCCTGGAATGGTACATGAGTCTGGAGCCTACTAGTGTGCGCACGTGGAAGGACCTTGCTGAAGCATTTGTGCACCACTACCAATATAACAGTGACTTGGCCCCGAACCGAGTCCAACTGCAAAATCTGTCGCAAAGGAACAATGAAGGGTTCAAGGAATACGCCCAGCGGTGGCGTGAGTTGGCAGCTAGGGTTCAGCCACCGATGGTTGAACGTGAGCTTGTGCAGATGTTCGTAGTCACCCTCCCAGGGGTTTATTATGAGAAATTAGTCAACAGTATGTCTGGAACCTTCTCAGATCTCATTATCACGGGTGAGCACATTGAAAATGGGATCAAACTGGGGGAAATTCAAGGTGATTCATCCTCAGCTGGAGGAGGCAAGAAACCTTACGGTGGCAAAAGACGGGAAGGAGAAACGAGCGCCGTGACCAACGCTCGAAGGAAGGGTAAAGGCCCTCACCAACAGGTGGCCAGCATTACTATCCCGGCAGTTCAACAGCCACAGCAGCAGCAATCAAATCAACAAGGGTACCGAAAGTATCAGAATAGGGCACCTCTGTCGAGCCGTCACCTCGAGACACCGCCCATGTCCTACGCGCAACTATTACAGACTTTGCTTCAACTACAGTTGATCCAGAAGAGAACCCTGGCTCCCTTGACAGGGGCACCTCCGCCAGGTTATGACGCGAATGCAACTTGTGAGTTTCACTCAGGGGCACCAGGCCACACAATAGAGAATTGCAAAGCCTTCAAGCATAAGGTGCAGGACATGGTGGACGCTAAGATCATCAATTTCTCAGATAATCTGCCGAACGTCACGAAGAACCCTATGCCGAATCATAGGGAAGGTGGAGTAAATGCCATTATTGAAGACGAGGGTTTGGATTTGTTGACTGACGTCAGAGATCTGAAGACACCACTTAGCTTCGTTAAGGCTAAGCTGCTGAAAAGAGGTTTCTTTCCAGGTTGTGGAAAGTTGTGTATGGGCTGTGCGACAAGTCCTGATGGATGTGAACAGTTGATAGAGGGGATTCAAAGTCTGATGACCGAAGGAATCCTGCAGTTTAGCCGGAGGGCCGAAAGCAGATCGGGAGAGGTAATGCTGAAGCAAGATGATGAGGTTGCCACCATCACCATCCCTCGTCGAACGATAACTATTTCTGCACCCAGGCCGCCCACAATTACCATCACCAAAGCTGGGCCGGTACCGTTCGAAAGCACTAATGCTGTCCCATGGCATTACGGGGCAGAGGTCTACTGCAACAGACAGAAGTTGGAACTAGAACAGTTTGGGTCGTCTGTGGAGAACCTTGCGGGAATCAGTGGTATTACTCGCAGCGGAAGAGTGTTTGCACCACCTGAGGTCGTGGCGGACAAAGCAGACAGAGCTGATGCAACTGATAAAGGGAAGAGTAAAGTCGTTGAAGAGATCCCGCGTGGGGTAGAAAAAGACTTACTTGTCAAAGACGCCGAGGAATTTATGCGATTGATTAAAAAGAGTGACTACAAAATCGTGGATCATCTCCATCAAACACCCTCGAAGATTTCCATCCTGAATCTGTTGCTGTGTTCTGAAGCACACTGCAACGCGCTGCTGAAGGTGTTGAACGCCGCATATGTACCGCAGGAAATATCGGTAAACCAATTGGAAGAGGTCGTAGCCCACGTGAATGCTGGAAATGGGTTAGGGTTCACTGACCTAGAGCTGACGCCGAAGGGGAGGAACCACAATAGCGCCCTGCACATCTCGATAGAGTGTAGGGGAACGATCATGTCTCACGTGTTGGTAGACACAGGGTCATCACTCAATGTTCTTCTGAAGAAGGCATTGATGAAGTTGGATACTCGCGGAGTGATTTGCACACCCAGTGATCTGGTTGTAAAAGCGTTTGATGAGACCAAACGCCATGTTTTCCGGGAGGTGACCCTGCCAATCCAAGTTGGGCCGGAAACATTCGACGCGGTCTTTTATATTATGGATATCATGCCTGCCTACAGTTGTCTCTTGGGCCGGCCAGGGATCCATTCGGCGGGTGCCGTGACCTCCACGTTGCACCAGAAACTCAAGTACGATGTCAGAGGCAGCATCGTGACCGTATGTGGCGAGGAAGACATAATGGTGAGCCATTTGTCGTCCTTCAAGTATGTTGAGATGGATGGGGAAATCCACGAAACCCTATGCCAAGCGTTCGAAGCTGTTAAAGTCAAGGACGTAGCTCCTGTAGTCACTGAGAAGCCAGAGATGACTCTCTCCTCCTTCAAGGAAGCCCGAGCCGTTGTTCAAGCCGGATCTACCCCAGGCTGGGGGCGAATTCTAGAGATACCTAACAAGCAAGACAAGTTTGGGTTGGGATACTCTCCTGGAGCTGAAGTCTCCTCTTCTAGCAGTGCGTCGCGAGGTAAAGGGCCGATCCAGTTTACCAGTGGTGGGGTGATATTTGAAAGCGTCAACGCGGTGTCTGAAGACAGCGGAGATAGCGACTGTGACTTAGACTCTTGGATCCAGCCAAGCAAGCCAGGCGAGAGCCTCAACAATTGGTCCGTCAAAGATATCATCCAGATGACAAGCGAAGAGTAATGATTTACTTTTTCCAATCATTTTACAACCCTATGTCCTACCCGGGGCATAGTGGTTTTATTGCCAGGGCCTTGTTTGATTATGTACATGCATTTTACCAATAAATCAAAAGGCGTTTTTCTTCATATTCAAATGTTGTGATCTCTGTTATTCCTGTTTTATATTTGTTTTGAAAAACAATAAAATGGCAATGAGGTTTGTGCTAACCTGCATATCCTTGTTTTAAGCTTAACCCTTGTTATTGCAGGATCCACATGACAGATGACATCGACTCTGGACCTTCTACGACCCACTTCGACTTCGATTGCCCGATCTATCAAACCGAAGAAGAGATTGATGAAGACGAAGACCTTCCTGAAGAGTTGGCCCGCTTGTTGAAACAAGAAGAGAAAGTTATTCTGCCTCACGAGGAAGAGATCGAGATTGTGAATCTGGGTTTCGAAGAACTTGTCAGGAACGTCAGGATAGGGGCTGCATTGCAAAGTAATGTCAAGCAGAGATTGGTCGAGATGCTAAGAGAGTATAGTGACGTCTTTGCTTGGTCATACGAAGATATGCCCGGACTTGATACTGACATCGTGGTCCACCACTTGCCGCTGCGAGAAGATTGTCCTCCCGTTAAGCAGAAGCTTAGGAGGACACGACCAGATATGGCCATTAAGATCAAAGAAGAAGTGCAAAAGCAGCTTGATGCTGGCTTTTTAGCGGTCACTACTTACCCTCCGTGGGTCGCCAACATAGTGCCTATACCGAAGAAGGACGGTAAGGTGCGAATGTGCGTCGATTATTGGGATTTGAATAGGGCAAGCCCTAAAGATGATTTCCCGCTGCCTCATATTGATGTGTTGGTCGACAATATAGCCCAGTTCTCCGTGTTTTCGTTCATGGATGGCTTCTCCGGTTACAATCAGATCAAGATGGCGCCGGAGGACATGGAGAAAACTACGTTTATTACTACATGGGGAACATTTTGCTACAAGGTAATGCCTTTCGGTCTGAAGAACGCGGGGGCCACTTACCAATGAGCAATGGTTACTTTGTTTCATGATATGATTCATCATGAGATTGAAGTCTATGTTGATGACATGATTGCGAAGTCCCAAACGGAGGAGGGGCATCTGGTCAATTTGCTGAAGCTTTTTGAGAGGCTTAGGAAGTTCAGGTTGAGGCTGAATCCTAACAAGTGTACTTTCGGAGTACGGTCCGGAAAGTTACTGGGGTTTATCGTGAGCGAAAGAGGCATCGAGGTTGATCCTGCGAAGATTAAAGCGATACAAGAAATGCCAGCGCCAAAAACTGAAAAAGAAGTTCGTGGTTTCCTGGGCAGAATAAACTACATTGCAAGGTTTATCTCTCAGCTCACGGCCACGTGTGAACCAATGTTCAAACTGCTAAAGAAAGATCAGGCGATTATCTGGAACGAGGATTGCCAGAAGGCATTCGACAAGATAAAGCAGTATCTACAGGAACCTCCAATCTTGATACCCACAGTGGCCGGACGGCCCTTAATCATGTACTTGACAGTTCTTGAGAATAGTATGGGGTGTGTTCTCGGTCAGCACGACGAGACGGGCAGAAAGGAGCATGCCATTTATTACTTAAGTAAAACGTTCACAGACTGTGAATCTCGTTACTCGATGCTGGAGAAGACGTGTTGTGCACTAGCCTGGGCTGCCAAACGTTTACGACAGTACATGCTCAATCACACGACCATGCTAATTTCGAAGATGGATCCGATCAAGTACGTCTTCAAGAAGCAAGCGCTTTCGGGCAGGATTGCCAGATGGCAAATGGTGTTGACGGAATATGACATTCAGTACGTTTCCCAGAAGGCCATCAAGGGAAGCGTATTGTCTGAATACCTGGCCGAACAACCGATCGAAGATTATCAGCCGATGAAATTTGAATTCCCTGATGAGGATATCATGTTTCTCAAAGCGAAAGATTGCGATGAACCGTTGCCCGACGAGGGTCCAGATAGGAAATCCCAGTGGAAATTGATATTTGACGGGGCGGTTAATTCTTATGGAAGTGGTATCGGGGCGATCATCACAACTCCCCACGGATCCCACATCCCGTTCACTGCGAGACTGACGTTTCCGGTCACCAATAACGAAGCGGAGTACGAAGCATGCATCATGGGTCTAGAAGAAGCAATTGATTTGAGAATCAAGAACCTAGATGTATATGGTGACTCAGCGCTTGTGATTAACCAGATTAAAGGGGAGTGGGAGACTCGTCAATCGAATTTGGTGCCGTACATGAACTATGCCAGAAGGCTGCTTCTGTTCTTTGATCGAGTGGAACTCCATCATGTGCCCAGAGCGGAAAATCAGATGGCTGATGCCTTAGCCACTTTGGCTTCGATGTATAAAGTCAATTTTTGGAATGAAGCTCCAAGAATTGTCCTTTCTCGTCTTGATAGACCTGCATTTGTCTTTGCGATCGAGGAAGCCTCTGACGGCAAGCCATGGTTCCATGACATTCAGACCTTCCTTATGACTAAGGAGTATCCTGCAGGAGCGTCAACCCAGGATAAGAAGACTCTGAGGAGGCTGTCTGGAAATTTTTATCTCAATCCTGATGGAGTTTTGTATAAAAGAAACCACGATCTCGTGCTACTCAGATGTGTAGATGAGAAAGAGGCGAGTATGCTCATGGAAGAAGTCCATGAAGGCACATTTGGTACGCACGCCGGCGGGCACACTATGACAAGAAAGATCCTGAGAGCAGGGTATTACTGGCTGACGATGGAGTCGGATTGCTTTAAATTCGCGAAGAGATGTCATAAATTCCAGATTTATGCTGATAAAGTTCACGTGTCGCCGTGTCCGTTAAATATCATGTCTTCTCCGTGGTCGTTCTCCATGTGGGGCCTTGACATGATAGGAAAGATCGAGCCTACTGCATCTAACGGTCATCGCTTCATTCTAGTAGCTATCGACTACTTCACCAAGTGGGTGGAGGCAGCCTCGTATGCTAATGTGACCAAGCAGGTGGTGGCTAAATTCATAAAGAGGGACATCATCTGTCGTTACGGAATTCCCGAGCGGATCATTACTGATAATGGTTCAAATTTGAATAACAAGATGATGAAGGAACTGTGCCAGAGTTTCAAGATTGAACACCACAACTCATCTCCTTATCGGCCAAAGACGAATGGCGCCGTTGAAGCGGCCAATAAGAATATTAAGAAGATTGTTCAGAAGATGGTTGTGACCTACAAAGATTGGCACGAGATGTTGCCATTTGCATTGCACGGTTATCGTACAACGGTACGTACATCAACCGGGGCAACTCCTTTCTCTTTAGTGTACGGTATGGAAGCTGTCCTACCGTTAGAAGTGGAGATCCCTTCTTTGCGAGTTTTGGTTGACGTGAAACTCGACGAGGCAGAATGGATTAAGAACCGACTAAACCAACTCAGCCTGATGGACGAGAAGAGGTTAGCCTCGATTGCACATGGTCGTCTGTACCAAAGCCGAATGAAGAAAGCTTATGATAAGAAGGTGCGTCCTAGAAGCTTTCAGACAGGTGATCTCGTCCTGAAGAAGATTCTTCCTCCACACTCCGATCACCGGAGCAAGTGGACTCCTAATTACGAAGGTCCGTACGTCGTCAGCAAGGTCTTCTCGGGAGGAGCTTTGTTGTTATCCATGATGGATGGTGAAGATTTTGCATCCCCGGTGAACGCGGACGTAGTTAAAAAATACTTTGCTTAAAAACGACCCGCTGGAAAGAAAAAGAGTATCCAGGCAAAAATGGGGCATCCTGGCGAACCACAAAAAAGGAAAAAGGTTCGGGCAAAAATTAGGGATATAAATCGAAAGAATGTACACCCGCAAAGTCGAAAACTCGGATGGGCGACTTTGGCAAAAAAGGGTATCCCGGTGAATCGAAAACCCGGAAGGGAGATTCAGGCAAAAGTTAGGGATTTGAAAAAGCAAATGACTGTGTTTCGCGTGTGGACTTTCATTATTTAGTGGTTTGGAGGACTTGAGGGTCGTTTATCTGAATCAATCTCTTCTGAAGCTGAAGCGTCAGAGAAGTATCGAAGTCGAGTGGGTCATAGAGGGATCAACTCATGGTGTTCGTCTATGCCTCGTTGCCGACATTTGTGTATATACTGATGTATATTTATGTTTTATTTTTGCGCAGCTTCCTCATTCCAGGAGCTTGCATCTGTTATAAAACATTTTTACCCATTCAGGGGTTCGTTATCAATAAAATGTATACTATTCAGCAATTCTGTTTGTTTGTTTAGCATTTATCTGTTTTGTTTGCAAAAAAAGAACGCCGATGTTTTTGACAAAATGCGCATACATAAACTTACTGGCCTAGGCCACTGATTGTTGAAACAATGAATTACTCGAACATTGTCACAAGATGATAACCTTGATAGGTCCCTTTGAGAAGGGTATCTTGTCTGTTTGTTTGTGTTGATACAGGTGTAGCATGTACCAGACAGTGCGCCGTACGCGCCCCCAAGCAGGATGATTCCTTCTTCTCCAGCAAACTTCAGCAGCCTCTCCCCGCAGAGTCTGAACCGGAGATCGTCAAGCATTGATATGTTTCCCCAGGAAGAGAAGATTCTCTCCCCAGTCAGGTGCATCCTGAAGGAATGTCATCTCCCCAGCTGAGTCAGGCGCCGAAGCGTATGTTCACCCCCCAGCACCGGGTCACAAGTGCAGGTCTCGTAGGAGACTATTCGCTGAAGTGTGCAGCAATTGATAGTTCAAGACTGAAGTCTCCAGCGGAATCGAGATTCCCCACAGAGTTTTACTCTCCCTTGTAAGCAGGATGATTCCTTCTTCCCCAGCCGAGTTTGCAGTTTCCCAAGAGAGTCGAGTCCTTGGAAGGCGTTCGAACCATGATTGGTTGACCCCAGTAGAGTGTTGAATAGCTGATGCTGTGTTTCCCCTCCGGAGTCGTTGCCTCCAGGGAAGTAGCCGCGAAGGCCGCGCAGTTCACTTCCGTGATTGACATCGCTTTCCTCAGCAGGTCCAAGGTCTCGTAGAGCTTCGTTCCCCTGCAACAGTCGACTGGAGTTCATTTCCCCAGGCGGAGTCCAATTGAGATTGGCGTGACCTTTTCTCCGTGGCAGGATGATTCCCTGCCCTACCAGAGTGGTTCTTTCTCCTTGACAGGAGGATCCTCCCTTCAACATTTATTTTGCTGATGGGATCGTAGCATTTTGCATGATTGCATAGCATTTCCACCGTGTGGAATATTGCGCCATTGCTGAAGCATATGCATATGAAACATGAGCTAGGTCGTTACCGTTCTTGTTTTGCAGGTGTTCCTCCGCAGAATGGTTTGATCAAGATGATTCTTGAATTCTCCCCAGCAAAGCCGCTTGCTCAAGATGATTCTTGAATTCCCCAGCAAAGTCGGTTGCCCAAGATGATTCTTGAATTCTCCAACGAAGGCGTTCGTTTAAGATGATTCTTAAAATCCCCTATGAAGTCGCCAGAGTGGGTTGCTCAAGTTGATGCTTAGATTCCCCGGCAAAGTGTTTGCTCAGGATGATTCCTGAAATCTCCAGCAGAGTTATTGGTTCAGGATGATTCTTGAAGTCCCCTCAAAGTTATTTGTTCAAGATGATTCTTGATTTCCTCAGCAGAGATGACCTACCCAGAATGATTTCTGGATCCCCGAAGCAGAGTTACTTGATAGTTCTCCAGAATCCCCAGCGGAGATGCGTCATCCCCAGCAGGTTTTTGAATAGCGAAGCTGAAACTTCCCTTGAAGACTTGATGATCGAAGTCCAACCATATTGACGGAGCAGTTCTCTCAGCTGATGCGGAGTGCCTGATGGTAGAAGTTGGATATCCCCAATTGGTTCATGATTGACTGAGAATTCTATCCCCGACTTGCTGATGAAGTCCGGCTGATGCCCGAAAGTCCACTTTGAATGCCCGATGGCGTGGTTAACTTGATTGTTGACCTGAAGAGTCCCGAGGAATCTTGATGCCTGACGGCATGACCAACCATGTATCACCGGTTACCGTGTGACCAATTCCCCAGCTAGTTGCTGTACAGCTAATACTTCCGTTTTCGAATATTTGTTCCCATCAGAGTACCGTGTACTTGTGTAGTTGGCAAATTTCCGGGTTTGTTGGTATTCAACCGTCTTCTACCTTGATTTCTTGAGATCCGTTCGCTTCTCACCCAGTCAGGTTCAAGCCGTTTGAATAGGGGCAGCTGTTGCACCCCAAAATTTGCCCAACATTTCTTTACCTAGCTTGTGTTTCATTGCATTCACATTAGCATTATCATTTGCATTTCATTGACATGTATGCAGGAGATCAAGAGGTATGATTACCAATTAAGAGCTACACAAGGCTTTGAAGCTAGCTAAGAAGGTCATTCAAGTGTTCAAGGGTTGATATCCTTGTCAGAGAAGTCAAAAGATCCTCAGAGAGAGTGGTTGAAACCAAGAGTTGTGTGCCTCCTAACTTGAGAGTTGTGGGAGCTCTTCAGATGATTCTGAAGCCAAGAATGTGGACTTGAAGCCTTGAGAGAGCTCATGAGATATCTTGAAAGCCATCATGAGGCCTAGATAGGTCATTGTGCAAGATTAAGAAGACTCATCCATGAGTGGTGCAGTTAGGGTTTGACTGGGTCAACCCTAGGTCAACTGATGATTTGGAGAAGGTTGAGACCTAATCCAAGAACCATGTGATCATGGATTTATACACTGAGATGCTATGAGGATGATTCCAAGGTCAACTAATCATGATTGAAGAGTTTGAGAAGTTTCAAGCTAGGGTTTCTAAGGCTTGACAGTGTAAAATCCCCTAGTTTGACCCCTATCTTCAAGGCAGTTTAGCTCAAGATGTGATTGTCATCTCATCTTACCCCCCAACATGAATGTTGTAGAGCTTGATCTTAGCTTTAATTTGAGTACTAGAAGTCCTTGATAGGATTTGTAGAACTCAAGTTATGACTTTGACAAGTTACAGGTCATCTGAGGTATGTGAACTTGGGGGCTTGAAAGTTACCCAACTTGCATCAAACTTTTTCCTAAGAAGGATGATTCCTATGAACTTTTGGTCAACATGAATGTTGTTCCTTATTCTCTTAGATTTCTAGAGAGTACTAGAAGTCCATTATTGGATGTGTAGAACTCAAATTATGGCTTTGACAAGTCAAGGGCATTTTGGTCATTTGGAGATTACAGGTCATTTCAAGCATAAGGCCATAACTCCTATTTCCAAGCTTCAAATGGAAAAATGTTCAACATCAAAGTTGTTCAAAATGATGTTTTTAGCTTGTCTAAACATCAAGTGTCCATTGATATGGATTATATCAAGCATTGGTTGAAAAAACTTCACATGAAAGCCATTTTAATGAATTAAAATGAGAAAATTCAAAAGAAATGAGAGTAACATGTTTCCAAGTCAAATTTGTGATCAATTTGAATGGAATTGATGTTTTAGAAAGATTGGCATTGCTACATTTTGAATTTGAGGTCCATAGCATGGTCATTTGGATGGTTACTTCACACTTAAGAAACATATCATGTACACTCCCTATGTTAAAACCAAAGGAAAAAAACCATTATATCACATTCCTTAATGATTAAGTGGATGACTTGGAGTGAGTTAAAGGCATGAGTAAGGCTTGAAGGCACACTTTCATGTTGAAATTTGGAAGGAAAGGTGAACATCCAAAATCAATAATTGGGCCTAGTTTGGGCTTGTTATCCATCTGAACTCACTATAAGTAAGAATTAGAACGAATTTGGAAGGTTCTGGAGCAGAATTCTGTTGAGAATCCATTGATATGAAGTGAAGAAAAGCTTGAAAAATTGGAAATGCATTTTGGAGAATCAATAGGTTGCAGCAAGAAATAAGCATCAAGAATTGTTCACCATTACTCCTTGAAGGATTCTGCATAGTTTGAGGGAGAATTGAAGCACATAACCACCACAATCCGAGCTTCAAGGTTGGTTCTAAGTTCTTGAGATATCTCTTTAATTATGCACTTTTAATCCATTAGAAGCATGTGGTTAGGTTCCCCTTAACATGTAGATGAATTCTGGTTAGTTAATTTCATGGATAGAGACAAGTTAGGGTTCCTTCCATTTTCGGTTGAGATATGGTTTTGGAGAATCACGCGTTTTCAGCGTAAACTAATGGCATGGTTAGATTCCTGAGAAAATTCTAATCAATTTTCATTAAGACATCGTGACCAATGGTTGAGTATAGAAGGATCTAGGGTTGCACAGGGGTGGCCGGAAAAGCCACCGGCGATTTGGGGTTGGCGCGCGTGAGTTGCAGGTTTGAACGAGGAAGATACAATCCTCACCCTTCGTTCGCGTGGAGAATTTGACCTGGTCTGTGGATCCCAGGGCTCACGTTGAGCCACGCGTCCCTAGCCTTAAACGCATCGTTTTGATTATTGACCTGAGAAGTTTCGCTGCATAGACCATGAGTGAGCGAGTTCGAACCTGGTTGTGTGACATTTCTGATTTTGTGAATTGAAGACTGAATCGTTGGGCTTGGATTACATTTGATACTGACACCCCCCTCTTCAGCCCAGTCTGAATATGAATTGATTTTGGTTGCTATTTGCACCGCGGGTGTGATTAATTTCCATTGATTTTCTTTTATTTTTCATTTTATACATGGTTCTTGTTAAAATCATATAAAATTGAAAATTAATCCATTTAATCCCATTCTTTTTGCATTTTACTCATGATTGAGTCTAGTATTGTTTAGATAAAAATATTTTTAGTTCATGCATTTTATGATTTTATGGGAATTTTATATTTTAATTGATATTAAAATGGTTATGTTTGATACATAATTTTGTGGAATTTTGTGTGATCACTTGGTGATGATTCTTGAGCTAATTTTTTGTGTGTGATTAGGTTAGACATGTATTCTCCCATAGCATTTTTATCACATTTTTGTGATGAAAATAGGTGTGACTTCTAGATTGATATTTAGGTGCTTCCTTTTAGGGTTTAGGTTTAGTACCTCATGATGTAGAATTTATTTCTAGGTCTAATTTGATGATTTGATCTCTGGAATTAATATGGTAGAGTCATGATTGACCTAGGTTCCCATAGTTATTTTTGTAGGATTTTAAAATTGGTTTTAGTATTTTAGTTAGGACTAACTTTAGTACTAGGTTTTAGGTGATCCTAACTTACTAATTCAACTAGTTTAACTCATTTAGCTCCCTTAGATTAGGGTTTTGCTTTGTTTTCCTTTGGTTGAGATTGAAGTCAATTTGAAGACAAGTTTAAGACAAGGTGAGGATGCTTGAAGTGGCTTGAAGTTGCTTGGAGCTTGGAGTTGCTTGTGCCTGAAGGTGTCTGATGAAGATTTAGGAGTTAGGAGACATAGGGAGAGCCTTATAACTAGAATGATTTCTTTCTCAAATATGGAAAGCATCTTGTGCTTCCATTCCTCCCAATGACTAAAAGTCCTTCTAAGATATCCACATCCCTCCTTTGGAGAGATGAGTGGCTTTATCTGGGAAGTAGAACTTTGAGGGAACCAGTCTCTCATAATGATGAACCCTTACAGGCTTCCTTTGGTTGTCAATAAGCTGTTTATCATTTCCACTCATTCTGTTAAATCAATGGTCTTCTGGTTTGAGTATCTTGAAAGATGTTGGACTTGAGTTTGAAGATGAGGACTTCATTGAAGAATGTGGAAGAGGATGATTCCTTGAGCATTGTCATTGCCGCTGAAGCTTGAAGAGCAAGAAGACCAAGTTGATACTTGAAGATTCAATGAAGATTGAGTGAAGGGCTGAGGCTTGAAGAATTGAAGGAGAGAGTTGAAACTTCCATGTGATTGAAGATTACCCTGAGAAGCTGAAGCTTGTAGAGGAAGAAGACCCAGTTGATGCTGGTAAAGAAGAGAGAGCTGAAGCTTGAGAACTAAGTTGATACATATGAAGAGGATTCAATTGAGATTGAGTGTAGAGCTGAGGCTTGAGGAATAAAGGATGAGTTGATACTTACATTGACACTTGGAGAGCCTGAAGGAATCAAGTTGATACTTGTAGTTAAGAGTGAAGCCTGAAGGTGGAATTGACTGGAGAGCTGAAGCTTGGAGAAGAGAAGAGCAACTTGAAACTTATGTTTGGTGGATTGAAAGCTTATAGGAGCAAGTTGATACTTGCTAGTGAAAGATGATAGCCTTGAAGGGTGATTGAAGTCTGAAGACTGGATTGCTGTCAGAAGAGCTGAAGCTTGGAATTGCAAGAAAGAGGGTTTGATCTGCTTTCTTTTCTTGTATGTTTCCTTTTCTGTGCTGATGTGCCTTGTTTGACTTGCTTGATGCATTAGAATAAGTTCATATCTAGACTGCTTTAAGCTAGGAGCATGACTGCACTAGAGGTTGAGTTGCTCCCTCTGCTTGTATTTTTACTGTATGGCTTTGCTTGCGGGTATTTGGTAGAGCCCTGCTCCCTTGCCCGTGTGGTTTGTGTTTGCTTGATAGCATGTTATTTCTTCTGTATGATTGCAGTTGTTATTCTATTTTGCTTGATAGCATTTTATTTCTTCTGTATGATTGCAGTTATTATGTTTTGCTTGATAGCATGTTATTTCATTTGTATGATTGCAGTTATTCATATCTGGCTTGAGGTTGAGATGAGCTTATGGAGGCTGCTGCCCCACACACATTTCCTCCCTCACTTGCATTGCATGCATTTTACAATCGTTACTGTTTACTGTTGAAGCTGATGCTTTATCTGTTTCTGTTTATCATTGACATGATCCCTTAGGACTCTCATTTCCTTTGATAAGGAATTGATAATTAGAACTTTAGGTTGAAACCTATGCATGATAATTTCTAGGAGTTCCCTGTTTCAAACTTCAACTATAGGATGAATCCTTGGCATGACAACAGTAGGACTTGATAGTTTCCCCGTAGTTGAGCATGTTCTCTTCTCATCTCAAAACAGCTTAAGATACAGTAATCATGAATGATTTCTTTCGTACGTTACGAGCCTTAAGCTATCTGAGAAAGGATTGTTGGAGAGCTTCTTTTCAACAGTCTGGATGTTTAGTATGGTACCCTTTGGGTGACATGCGACGCATTCACTCTCAGGTCATAGTCTTTAGTGCGATTGAAATTACAAACACAATAAAAAACACTTCTTTCGTAAAAGACAGAAAACAAGCTTCAAACCTTTTTGCCCCGTGGGCCCATAATTCAAAGGAAAGCTTTTCTGAAGAAAAGAGTGTCGTTAACTCCTAGTTCTACCGCAAACAAGCTTTGTCCCTAACTGCTGGAACTATTTGTTAACCCTACTCGATAAAACAGATGAATCTGAATTCCCGTAATCCGTAGTTTCCCGAACTACGTAAGCTCTGATCTCTCAAGCCTGTTGAGAGTATGTAGGCACAATACTGACGTATTGGCGAGCCACCTTCCCCGTAACTCGTAGTTAGTCGAACTACGTTGACTCTGATTTCTCATTCTCTGATGAGAATACGTAGGCATAAAGCGCGACGCTTTGCCGAGTCATTTTCCTTTCTTTTTAAGCCAGCCTTGATAGGTAGATAGATAAACCAACTCGTCCAGTAAACACAGCGAGCGCGGAACCCGTCGAGTACGACGGACGTGAGGGGTGCTAATACCTTCCCCTTGCGTAACCGACTCCCGAACCCAGACAACGGTTGCGATGACCTTGTCTTATACCTTTTCGTCAGGTTTTTCCAATTGTTTCCTTTCCCGCTCTGAGGGATAAATAACGAAAGGTGGCGACTCTTCTGTTTTGCCGGCACCTTATTTTCGCGTAAGCGACACTATGAAGAATGGGACCACAAGGTAAAGGAAAGGAATGATGCCAATAGTGAAACCAAAGAAAGAGGCTAGATGTAGGTGTCTCTCACGACTCATAGCATCAGCGTGTTTAATGGATTTAGCGTAGTTACAATGTTGACCATAACCAACTCCAAACCTTTTAACAATGTTATCAATGGATTTCATTGATTTTGTGTATCCTTTACAAAAAAAACCATTATGTCATCTGCATAGAGAATACGAGATGGGACTTTGATATGTCTAGTACCATTAACCAGATTAATTTTGGATTCATAAATAAGCTTAGAGATTCATGTACTAAGAACATCTTCATCAAGATAAAAGAGGAGAGCATAAAAAGTATCTCATTGTCTAACTCCACTTTGGCAAGAGAAGAACCCTTTTTTCCTACCAATAATGGAAATGGAATGAAAAGAATATTGGAGAATGGAAAGAATCTAATGGCATAATTTTCATTAAAGCCAAAGAATATCAAAACCATAAGAAGAAAATTCCAATTTATACTATATAAATCTTTTGCAATGTCAATTTCATCCAGGATCATGGTGACAATCTTATGTGACAATCATGGTGAAAATATTATTTTGGAATAATATTCGGGTAAGATCTAATTAACACTTAAAAATTGAGTCACAACTTTGATCACATCATGATTAATGATTACCCAGTATGTTTGGTTGAAAAATACTCTAAAGTCATCAGCCCAGGAGCACCATCTTTTATCGTAAAACTTCAATTTTTATTGAATCAATTATTATTGATCTTTTTCTTTTGACGAAATTGTTATTATATTATAGTATTTTTCTAAGGAACACAAAAATTCATCAAACCTATGAGCACCGTCATTTATAGAAAAAACTTAAACTTTTGTTGAATCGACTATTATATGAAAGTCAGATCGTATTGGATATCATATCCTAACACCACTTCCTTTAAAATTGTATTTCGTTGTTTCACCATAAAAATTTCAGTCATGAAGCATAATGAAATTAAAATAATTGAAGTCTTTATATCCTTCTAGATTTAAGCATGTCAACTATAGATCTAACAACCAGTTATATTGAATAATTGATCATTATGTTTTTTTATGGTGTGAACATGTTGCATTAAGGTTTATGACAATGCAAGGGCTATGTTGTGATAAATCATACAATTAGGTTTATGTTTGTGCAAGGATTGTGTTATCTGGAATTATATGATTAGGTTTTATGAAGGTGCAAGAGTTGCATTGTCATAAACCATAAGATTAAGGTTTATGACAGTGCAAGAAATGTTATGTTAGAGTTTGCAAAAGACATCAAGTGTTGATGTGAAATACGGTGCCAATTCAAGGTGAATGGTTCATTAAAACTTTTGTGACTAGTATCAAATAATGTATGTTTCGATTAATGCGAGATTCATGTTCCATAGTAGTAAAGTGTGTCGGGAAAAATATAATATCCAATTTCTAAAATTTTAGGTTTAGAATCAAGAGTTGAGAATAATACATATGATCAATAAAAATAAGGAGTTATTCACTTATGTGATAAAACTTAAGAGTTGTATTAGATAAAATTGGAAACAGTTTCTACCTAAATAATCGAGTTTTTTTTATAAATAGTCTACAAATGATTTAAAAAAAGTGAAATATGAATCTCAATCCACTAAAAAAACTTTCAATGGAATTTTTTAAATCAAATGTTGATGATCATTTGATTTTAGTAAAATTATGGAAGCGTACTTATATCTTCATTATTTTTAAAATGAAGATTATCATGTCAATAAACACTCCAAACAATATTTTATGATGAATCATTGAAAAAGAAAAATTGTTGTAACAAATTTTCTAAATTAAATTGAAATTTGAGAATTGTCCTCAAACATGAAAAGAAAAGTTTGTGTGAAAAATTTATTTCTTTAACAAATTTTAAGCCAATATTTTATAAGATATCTTATTTTAGAGAGACTTTCGCATACAAGTTGGTCCACTATATTTATAAATTTATATCAAAAACACTTAAAGGCTTAAATAAAAAACATTTAAAATTTTAATAAAAATTTAATACTATTTAAAATCTCATGAAATGACCAAAATGATTGTTATTAAAACATTTTAAATGTATTTTGTTAGAAAATTAAAAACATTACAATTGTCAAAATATTCACAAAAATAAATTCTTCCATCAAAATATTTTAAGGTCAGTCTTCTGGGCGTTGGCAAGCCCAGTACAACATGAAACATCTAAATTTTTAGGGGTGGAAATATGCCAGGTCAGACTAGGTCTTAGAAGACCTGTGTCTGGCCTATGATAAATTTTTAGGAAATTTCTTAATGCGCCCTATATATTACTAATGCACCACATGAAAAATACTAAAATGCGCACATACTCTGGAGATGCATCTTCAGACGCATCCCAAACACACAATCTATGTCAATTTTGAGTGACGCCCTAGTAGTTGGGATTTTTAACCAAAGACGCATCTTCGAAATCTGTCCACAGATACATCTCTATAACATATGTTCAACAAAAACAGAAGTATAAAACTAGAAACTTGTATTTTGAAAAAATAAAATTACCATTCATAACATAAAATTAGCACTACATAGGCGATTTCAATATAAAATGAAACATTACATTTCAATGTTCAGGTGGACGCATCAACATCTTCATAATATCTTTAACCAATCTTAAAATTCTTGCTTCCAACTCGAGCGAAGTTTTTGTTTTGAAATAGAAAAATATATTCGACATAGCCATTACATATGCATCCGTCTAGAGCTCATAGTTGTTGAACACACTCTTGCCTTCATTGTTGATTGATGGTGAACGATACTCGAGCTTTACAATTTTTTAAATATCTTCTTAAGGTAGGATATTAAGCACTTCTTATTGCAAATCTGAAAAAAAGGTGTACTAATTGAGCTTTAATTTTTGCTCGAGTGTCGCGCTAGAGAAGTAGACATTTGCGACATACCAGATGATGTTTAACTGTGAAGTTTGAGACATTTTCTGCTTGTATGAAATAAAAAACAAGATACCCTAATTTATTAAAGTTGTAGAGAAATGTGGACCTTAAAAATTCTATCAAGAATCAATGCTCGTTTCAAAGATACATTTCTGGTACAATCCTATTATCTTATTCTGAAGATACATCTCTGAAACCTCTTCTGAACCAGGCAGAAAATAGAACATGTGTGTTTTGTTTGACAAATGAAAAAATTTTTTTGGAAGATATAAAAATGTATTAAAATATTTTAAATTGTATATTATATCTCATTAAAATTAGTACACAATTACATAAAGTTAATTGATGATAAAAAACTAAAATGAATCAAAATATTTGTTGCTAGCTAAATCTATAAGAATGAGGGTACCGCCTTTGACTTTCCTACATTTGATTCACTTTTACTGTTGCTCAATTTCTCGAACTCTTGCATCCTTTCCACAAAAATTTTTGGCCAAGTCTCGACTTTTGTTGTTGAATGAGATGCCCACTCTGGTGATGTAAGTGGTATAGAGAATCTCGATTTCAAGTAAACTTGAACAAAAATTCATGATTTTGAAAGCCACCCAATACACATACTATAATCATTTGGATTTTGAAGTGGGACGGTACGCAGTGGGAAAAAGGTTTCCAAAAAATCGTATCTTGTAAGATCAATACACACTTTATCATATGCACATGTTATGAGATGACCCATTTCAAGGAAGCGCATCCATTTTTCCTCCGATATCGGTCCACTAATGCAAGGAACAAGAGACTCATAAATTGCATCAAATTTTTCTTTCTTTCCGTGAAGTTGTATGTATGATTCTTTATGGATACTAAACTCATGGATAAGTTGATGTCGGACAAGTGTGTGATTATCTTCTCCTTTATTGAGTAAAGCTGAAACTGCTCGATAACCGCAATTACCGTCATCATCAACATTGGCGGTCAGCTCAATGTGTTTGTTTATAAAAATCGACATCCCTTCAATGAATGAAATCTTTTGTGGAGGCGGTGAAGGAGGTGGTTTGCTAATGCGAGCTACTATAAAAGAAACACTTTTTTTTATATTTTGGAGTCGCAAGTCCAGAAAACTTTGTCAACAAGTTCAAAATATGAAGGAGACTGCACCATCGAATTATCACTCGCTGTAGGCTTGAGCTTCTCTAAGGAACCTTTTGTTTTTATCGATTGAGATGGTGGTTTCAAGTCAATGGTTTTCGGATAAACAATATTCCTCAACTGTTCTTTGATGTGGAGTTTCATATTATAATCGGATTTCAAAAATATCTCTTGTATCACTTCTCATTCTATCAAGATAGAGATATTAAATTTATTGTCTTTCATGACACCATCATCATTAAACCGAAGCCTCTTCCAATGACTACAAACTTCATCCATTCTTAATGCACTATGAAGTTTCACCTTCTTTGTAATAAGACAAGCACATGGGAGACCATAGGTTTTCACAATTGTGCATCCATAATTTGCACTATTGGACTCTACATTATCAACTCATTTATCTTCGTGAAAAATATAATTCAAACCTAATCGAGATATGTTGGTGACCAGATGAGAATAAAGATTGTTGACTTTAAATTTGTGTTCCAAAACTGTGAAGCTCTGACCAAATGATGTATGTATCTTATTATGCTGGTTCTAGATCATTGGGTTCACCTAGTCCCAACCTCTACACGAATCACCCTTACTATTTCCCAATCAATTCTTCAATGTAGCATGGGCAGACTCAACTCGGTTTATCGTTGTATTTCTAAGGTGTCTAACCTGATCGGTCCATGCACGAATAATTTTCTCCTTCACCTAGTAAAGAATTGTGCTTTCAACATATTTCAAGAAATCTAGATATTTCTTGCACATCTTAAAATGTATAACGGAATTGGCATGTAACTCTTTAATAAAAGAATTTACTATAACATTTCATTCATCCATTATTTTTTCCACTATCACACTCGCCTTCACAAATTTTCCATCTTCATCCTTTACCTGTTTCGCCCCTATCGCGACTTTAACTTGACTTCTGACATTTCTTGTTATGTGATACCTACAAAATAATGTATAAGAAGTAGGAAATACCTTTGCAGCCAAATTCATCAAAGTGGTAACATTATCCTCTTTCTCACTCTTTAGAAATGCAAACACGACAAAATAGGTCTTCTAAGTAGAGGCAACACTAAACATCTCACATAATGGAAGCTTGTACTTGTTGGTCTTGTAAGTTGAATAAATTTTGAGGACGGTAGCAAATGTGTTGAGCAACATGATAGAATCAGGACGAATCCAAATATATCTCTAGCAGTTACTCCATCCTCACATGTTTGGTTCCTAGACACATAATTGTTATCATCCAATAGTTTCAAGAGTTGTTGCATTTCAGTTCTATCCCCTTTTAGTGCCTTGTTAGTTTGGTATTGAATATTGTATACTTGCTTGATATTTGAGATATTTTTGGGTCTTTTACGTTTAAAGTTGCAAATATATTTTTCGGTACCAAAATCAATGTCATGTCTAAAATGCATTTCTTCTCTTTTGGCATGAGGCGACACACAATTTTATGGGTTTTTGGTAAGGTTTTGGATTAAAAAAAGTATGGTTGTGCGATCATGCATGTAAGTGTTTTATAAAATTATTCTAGAGATGCATCTCTGGAAATATGTGACATGCAAAGTTGACAGAAATTCAAAATCCCCCCCCCCCCCCCAAAAAAAAACCCTCCGTAGATGCATCTCTGGTAAATCTACTAAGATGCTCAACTATCAATATATTTGTTGAAAATTCCCGGAGATGCATTTCCAGAATAATTTTTATGTTAATCTAGGGTGACACTTGTTTGGTGTGTCATAAAAACGGGTGCATGGTGCATCCAAAGATATATCTCTAGAATTTGATGGACATTTTTTTAATAGGGTATTTTTCCACCCCATAAAGCGGGATAAGAGATTCTAAATTTTTAAGGTTTGAGTCTGGCCTATGGCCTATTATAGGCTTTTTTTTCCTAGTCTTTTTTAAAAGTCTAGTCTGGCCTGAAAACTTATTTTAAAAGTCTATTTCACATTAAGGATTTTAAATAGTCCATTTTACCTATGAAGCCATATAGTCTATTGCTCAAAGAATGAAGTCCCACAATGTTCAATGTTCCCTTGTGAAAAACTCCCCCAACATATAATAAAATGTATAAAAGACATATTTGTCATCTTGGACTTTAGTTTTATAAAATTGAGTTTAAATATTAATAAGATATTTATGACATTGTTTCCGAAATATCAACTATTTATATTTGAATGTTTTAAATGCAGTTTTTGAAATATATGAGATTTATTAAAAACTAAGAATTGATTAGAATTTATATATATATATATATATATATATATATATATATATATATATATATATATATATATATATATATATATATATATATATATATATATATATATATATATATATATATATATATATATATATATATATATATATATATATATATATATATATATATATATATATATATATATATATATATATATATATATATATATATATATATATATATATATATATATATATATATATATATATATATATATATATATATATATATTTGTGTGTGTGTGTGTGTGTGATCTGACATGATCAGAATGGATCTCTTGGCCTTCAATGTAGGGCAACAACAGTGGTTGTAGGAGAGGAAGTAGATGTACTTGCAAGGTACTCCAATGTCAAAGTAAGTGTTTGGGCTAAAGAGAGAAATCAAGTACGAGTGTTTTGATATGAGTAAGAATGATTAGAATATCTGACCCTCTCAAGAGACAGGGTATTTGTAAGATTCCTCCCAGCGCGGGGCCAAGGTCTCCCATGTGACTGAAATATTTGGTCAGCCAATGGGGGACTTCCAGGTGGAAGATCTAGCACATGATCTTTGACTTGATCCAACTGCCTCCGTGACTTTTGGAGGGGCAGTTGGTCGCGTGAGTCGTCAAGCGCGTGAAGGGCATGTCCCCAACGGCTATGTGCTCCAACGACTATATTGTGCCAAACAGCTGTATTGTGTCCAACGACTATATTGTGCCACATGGTCTATATTGGGTCTGACCTTAAGTTTATACTGGATTAGGCCTTGTCCAGCTGTGGGGCAGGTGCCAGTCCAGTCCAGAACATGAGCCCCCCAAGTCGTTGCTTCGAGGTGAGGAGTGATGACTTGAGTTAACCTATCTTCCCGACTAAGGGACAAGAACCATATCACTGGGATGCATTTGAGATTGCCATAAATTGAGCAAAAATCTTCGGAGACGCGCAGGGGCGTTACATATGGTTAGTATGGTCGATTATGGGTCGCATGTGGCCTCCTCAGAGATGAAATGTGTGTTTGGTGTCGACCAGAATTATCCTTAAGAGGAAGAATTTGTTAGCGAGGCTCCTGCTCGAATATTGATCTGCCAACACTGTCAAGGAGAACATGACCGCGAGGATTTGGAGAGAATTGTCTTTTCACAAGCATGCGAGGGGTCAGTTTTGAGGACGCCAAATGGCAGCCTCTTTGTGCCACGTGTGACAGTGTAATAAATTTTGTTAAGGCCTAAGAGGCTAAGCAATGATGGAGTTTTGCCCTTTGCGCTTCCCCATGTGAGCAAGGGAGCCTATATAAAGGGGGGAAGAAGATTCATTTTCACTTCACAAAAATTTCTCTCCTCCTTATCATTTGCTCTGTAACAACGTCCGTCGTCGGAGATCCTTAGGTCGTCGTCCGCTACTTCTGCCTTCCCAAGATCTTTATCTTCAACCTATGAACCTAAGTAAGTTCTTCAACCTTCTTGTGAATTTCTGCAAATTTTTCATGAATTCGCCGGTGGTTCATGTATTTTCTTGTTGAACTTCATGTGTTTCTTGAAGAACACATGAATTTTTTGGGAAATTCATGAAGGCTTTGAAGAACATAAGCTTAGGATTTTGTATGTTTGTAGATCTTCCTAGGTTGTTGTGTGGGATGTTTTATGTTTGTTGTCGGGTAAGAGTGTCCTCGTAGCTGAGGGTTTTGCCTTTAGGTGCCTGACACGTCGTAGTAGTTGCGGGGCTTATCCCCCTTGGGGTCTTTACAAGTCGCGGGGACGTTTCTCCATATTCGGGAGCATGTTTGGTTAAGACCCTTTGCTATTGATAAGGGCCTGTGTCAGGGAGACATCCTTGAACTTAATCCTTTCTCTTTCACTTGATTTGTGGTGGAAGGGTGGATTTGATCTTCATCGAATTCATTATTTCTTTCTCTGCTTTTTATGTGAAATGGCTGATCGCAACAAGGGAGTCATCCCTAGTGTTGGGGAAAATATTAACGAAGACGCGCCTCCCATCGAGTATGCCAACATGCAGGTGACCGAGGGGGACCTTAGTTGGATTGCTCAGGAGCCCCTCGTGATGAAGTCAACATTTATCGAGGAGGAAGCCAGTGTCATACCACAAATTTGTCCTACCTGTATACTTTTCATCTGTACATTCATCTGCTAGCTATTATTCAAAAACCCAAAAATATGTTGTTGTTTTTATTTTCCTTGTCATCAAAATCCAAGTTGTTACAAGGATGAGATGAGGTTCATTTGAGGTTTTTCAAGTCAGGGGCATTGATTCAGAAAATGTGTGGCTAAGGTTACAATTAGGGTTACTGGGTCAAAATCAAGTTTCAATTAAGGTTCATTAGGCCAGGGATAAGTGCAGTATGTATTGAACTTCAAGGTTTTGATTTAGTCTGTTAGTCAGGCATGAGATTGCTTCATGATCAAGTCAAGGTATGTGTAGTCCAAGTGGTGTGTATTTGAGGTTCCAACTAGGATTTTATGTTAAATCGAGACAGTTATGGATGAATCAAGTCCTCAAAATCATCAGAGAACAGAGCATTTTCAATTTAGGGTTTCATGTATTGAGATTCATATTCCAAGTCATGACTTTATGATTGTAAGGCATGTTTTTTTGTTCATTTGGTTCACTATAAAGGACTTGATTTATTGGATTCATGGATTCAAGGATGTCAGATTCAGTGTTACTGCAACTTGGTCTAAGACATTTTTCAAGCGTTATGGAGGGTGTGAAGAGTATTATGAGGCCAAAGTCCATTTCTTTTTCAAAGTCCTTTAATCAATTTCCTTTTTTTGTCCATAACTAAGCTTTTTATTTTTGTCCATTTTCCATATCCAATTTTAATCCATTCTCCAATTTTATCCACATTTAAACCTTTTTATCCATTTATTCTAAATATTTCTCAATTATCAAAATTCATACACCAAAAATTCTCAAAGCCCATTCATAATTCATTGAAAAATAAATAATAAAGTGTGAAAGGCCCATTACAACTAAAGTAAGCCCACATTCGTAAATAGAAAAACAACAAAAAGTCCAAAGCTCCTTAAAATATTAGCCTAAAGAATTTCCAAAGGACCCAAACGAGTCACAGTAATTGTAGCCAGTATTCATAAAAGCTCAATTTGTAATATGCTTCCACCCTTCACGTCATCATACCGTAACTAGCCATCAATTCCCAAACCATTAGCAAGTTGTTGTTATGCCTCACACTACAGACAAACAAAGCCAATTCACGTAACACACAGCCATTTTGAGTTCTACTTTAAACCTGCAAAAAAACAAGTATCAACAACCAATTTTGGGGCTCAATGCGATGAAACAAATGCGAGTTTTTTCCATTCAGAACACGAGCATCACGCAGGAGCCAACAAACTATCATGACCTCTACATGTCATATGATAATACGTGAGTTTTTTTCTTCTCAACCATACACAACACATATGACCTGCGTGACCCCGCACATAACTTGACAAAAGAAGACGCAACAAACCTACAAGTGAGAAAACGAAAAAAGCGAAATTCTTCGCAACATCACAACACCTTGAGAGGATTCGTACGACACAAAATCATCTAACACAATGTAACAAAATTGATACCCTCCACTGTCCTATAAATATCACATCATCCTCACTCTAGTGAAAGGGAGAAAGAAAGCTCAAATAGCCACATTCACTCTGCCCTAATCCTTCCTCATTTCCCCTTTAACCTCCGTTTTCTTCTTCAAGTCCAAATCACAAAAACTGTAAAAATACTTTCTTAAATTGCACATACCCTTTTAACATTCACAAATCCTCCTTTAACCCAACAAGTTTCTCCATTCTTCTTCCACCTCCAACAACAACACAACAACAACAACAACAACTCAGAACACCTTCAAAATACTCAACCCTTTAAAACATTCTCAACTAGAAACCAATTCGGACAGAAAGGGTAGAAGAAGAGAAATTAGAAAAATACGCGCAAATCACAATTGAAATCAAACCTCAAACCCAAAAATCCAAAAAAACAGAAACCAGAGAAGAAGAGAATTTGAACCAAAATCACAAACAAACCTTGAAATCTGAAATGAAATGCTAATCTGAAACTGAGACGTAAGGTAGTCAAAGCAGACCGAGTGAAGAACGTGAGATTAACGAGGGGAGAGGTTTATTTCCCGTGATTTAATTCGTCTTTGTTTTTCCATAGCTCTGCTTTTTAGGTTGTGTTGGTTCATTCTTTTGAAGGCTGATGTTGTGAATTGGATCGTGGTTTTGTATCTTGGTTTGTCTTTTTTTTATTTCCCTTTTTATTTTTTTTAGCTTAATACGGTGGGCTTTCATAAAGGTCATGAATTATGAATCTTATCACCATCTTTTGAGTTCCCACGCATCCCTTCTATTTTAATCCATCATCCTTTTCTTTACTTTTCCAACCGTGTCTTGTTTCTTGTGTGTATGAATAGGCTCAAGGCCCATGATGATTCCACCTATTTATATTCACACTCCTTACTTGATTTCAAACCCATCCCCTTCTTTTATTTTAACTAGTTTTTTCTTAAATTGTTTTATTATAACAATTCTTTGTATTTTACTATTAATTCTTTGTTTAACCTTTTCTTTGTGATTTTAATTTTATTCATATTTTTTATTGATTCATTTATCTTATTGTTTCATCTCGTTTTGATTTTATTTTTTGGGGTCAATGAAGAAACTAAAAATTACTATTGTTAATTTATTGACAAAATAGTTATTTAGATGAGACCATCACTTATTTTCTTTTCATTTTCTTCTCCATTCTTTTCTTTTAGATTTTATTTCAATTTCTGATCAATGAAAGTCTTTCATTCGTAAACGTTGATTTATCGAAGTTGATAACCTTCATTATGTCAAATATGTAGAAAATGATCATTGGGATCATTTTCTATACTTTGGGATCGTGAGAGATTACCTTCGATTAATCGACACAAGTTTATGATTAAGACAAGATCACCCCTTTTTCGATTCGTGTGACACGATTACATTGGAGAATGATCCTCAATATCATTTCTCTATCTTGTTTTTAGCATAGAAATCAACTCGCGCGACCTCCTATAGTTCGACTTTCGTCATAAATTGAGCTACGACGGTTTAGCACTACATTTCGTCCCGATTCAATTCACATCAACTAACGACTAACTTTTACTTTCCGTCAATATACAATTATTTTATTTTCAGTCAATATATATTGATTTTATTATCTTGTTCATATACTAGTTAATATTATCTTGACTATATTATTGCAAATATTACCTTAATTATATTGTTATATATCTTGTTATATTATTCACATTGTTTATATTCATATCTTGTCCATACTCATATCATATTCATATTATTCATCTCGTTCTTATCTTATTCACACGTATCCAAAAACACATAACAATTATCAAAACAATAAAATCCTAAATGGGTGGACTGTTGGATTATTGGACTTTGTCAGAAACAGTAGCTTGGAGTTTTGTTCGATTTTTGCTCAAATCTTAGTTTAGGATACTTCACACACACACACACACACACACGGCTTCCTCTTGGGCTACTTGACAATGAACCCTTTTATTTCGTGCAATCCCGTGTAACTTACATGTACCCCTCTCCCATTCTGATGTACGTACTCACATTTTTCTTTGATTGCGGTTTATCTTCTAGGAGCACCCTTAGGGACTAGTGTAGATTAAACCGTTTTGAAACTAATTCTCGATTCGTCAACGAGCCATTTTCAAACACCCCTCGTAAGTCGAGTGCTCGTCCACATTCGCCATCAACCTATCACACACACTTTCACATTTCATCGTGGTTTCGTTATTAGGAGCACTCTCAGGGACTAGTATCATTTCTCACAACCTAACCCTTGACTCATCGTCAAGCCCGTTCCATTTTCAACCCAACCCTCGACTCGTCGTCGATCCATTTTTAAACCCACTTCCATTTCACCATGGTTTTGCACACAAATACAATCAAACCCTTGACCCAACATCAGGTGGATTTTCTCAATCAAACTATCAAAATAATTAACAACTATCTAATTCTATTCAAGGTGAAAATAGGAGGGAGGTTGAATCTTTAATCTCCCTTCAGTTGTTTGGATGCAAGTTATCTTACTCGAGTGTGAGCAATCGACGCCTCTAAAACATCTCAACTTGACAACATTCAAACCATCATCCAACCACTCATTATTCAAATACCATTCAAACACAACTTATTTTCAAGATGAAAAAGAGAAAGAGTTAAGTCTTTGACTCACTCTCCCGATTACTTGGGCCCGAGGAGCCTTTCTTAAGCTTCGAGTAACCGTCATCCGTACCAAACTTCAAACCCAATCCAAATTCTCTTTTCGTGGTCGTCTACACGAATTACGAACGCTCTAATTCTTCATTTTTGTCTGAATGTAAGATACGTAAGCACAAGATTGCGATGATCTTGGCGAGCTCACTTCCATTTTTTTTTCTGTTATTCTGTTCACACTTCTATTTTTCTCCGCCATTCTGCTACCTTCTATCCATCTTTCGTTTCCCCCATAACCTTGCCCATAGTCGAACTACGAAGCTCTGATTTCTCATTCTTGTCCGAATGAGCATACGTAGGCACAAGGGCCCCAATCCTTGGCGAGCACCCTATCCTATAACCACCCTTTCCCCTAGCATCGTTATCCTTTTATCATACCGTTTCACATTTATTATTGAGAAGAAAACAACAAAGCTTAGCTAACGTTCATCACAATTCGAATTAAGAGGTTCCTGTTGAGTACAATGAAGGTGAGGGGTGCTAATACCTTCCCCTCGTGTAACCGACTCCCGAACCCGGAACATTGGTTGCGGCGGCCTTGTTCCTGTCCTTTCCATTTAAATGGTTTTCTCGATATTTTCCTTTCCCGTCTCTTCGGGATAAATAAAATTCGATGGTGACTCTATCGAACCGCGTTTCCGCAACTTTAGCGCGAGGGTCACGTTTCTCGATGTGATTTTTCGAGGTGCGACAACCAGTAGCTTCGATCTCCTCGAAGATAGGGCCGGAGACGCACCCATGAGTTGGAGGGCTATTAGCCCGACATTAAACGACCGGATATGTTCGGTGTATCCGGGGAGGAGATTTCCCATATATGAGTTCACCTTTAGGGAAGCAGGGTATCGTCTTCCCTTCAGGGACTTCCACGGGGCGATATTCTACCATCTTGAGCTGTGTCTTGCCCAACTCGACCCAAATTCTATGGCGTTCATTCGGGAATTCGAGTTGGTGTGTCGTTACCTCCGGATATGGGCTACCATGGAACTTTTCTTTTTCATCTTCCAGCTTCAGAGCACCTCTGGATCAAAGCAGAGTTGGGTGTCTTTCAAGCAGCAGAGCAGGCTGTTCTAGCCATATTCGAAGTCTGTTCGAAACTTGAAATTTAGATTTCTGGTTGTAAAGCCCCTTTCCGAGGCAGCCAAGAGCTCACTGGTGACGATGGAGACGTTAAAGGAAGATGGTCGGGAAGTGGTGTGTCCTGTGTCAAAGTTTCCCTTAGAGTGGGTGTACGCCCATTTTCGGTATAGGACAGGCCAATTCCTTGTGAAGCACGATCAGCTGTGCTCCGAGGACAAGAAATCTCTTCGAGCATTGATAACATTCGCCGAGAGTTTCATCCCCGCCGCTGTGTTGGACAAGGATGGCAATCTGCTCTGCTCTGAAGATGGGGAGTCTGCTCGGGAAGCTCGTTACATAAATACTAAAGCCCTTCTTGACTGCAAAATTGAGGTTGAGGCCTTTGAGCTTCTAGGTAAAGATGACGTGCTCAACTTGTTTCTTGATGTTTTAATGTCGTGCTGACTTATTATGCCTTCTTTGCAGGAAAGATGTCAAATTTATGTGTGTGCTTGGTCAAGTCAGCCGCGGCAAAAAATGTCAAAAAGGTTTCGACCTCGAGGGTGGATGCGGTCAGACAGCAGGTGACCCGAGAAACGTTAGTTGGTCCTTCTCCTTCTCTGGGAAGCACCTTCAATCCTCCTACCCCAGATCCTTAGAAGAAGAGGAAGCGAGACGATCTTGGTTCGTCTCGAAGGTTCAGGTTTTACTGGGGAAAAATTCACCCCGCCCCCTGCTTTTTGCAAGACAAAATTTTTTAAGGGGAGGGGTCTGTGCTGGTTCTCGATCTAGAGGCGTCGGCCATCTTGGCTACTGATCCGAAGGTGAGAAGTGCACTCATCTACCATGATGTTGCTGCAATGATGAGGGTGTTGGAAACTGCACTGGCCCTGGGTGATGCGGAGATAGTTCTGCTCAAACAGTTCAAAAAGGTGCAGGCCAGGCAGGCTAAACTTGAATTGGAGACAGCTAACCTGTTCAACTGATGCGGTATATTCGCAAGTATACAAATCGCGTCAGAGTATTATCGATCCCACAAAGACCAAACGTGAATCTATCAATTTCTATTGTTATGATTTTTATCTAAGGCAAATAAATCGGGAGTTCGTGAGTGCAATGTAAAAGTAAAGTACAAAGATATAAAATTCAATTTAAAACAACAGGCTTGAATGTAATTCACATAGCTGGGTAGTATTCCAAATGCTTGTAAATAAAAATTTTAATGGGATAATGTCTTCTACTTATGAAAAGAACTAATTTAACGGGAACTGTCACTTTCGCGTATATAGAACTGAGTTTATCCCTTAATTGAACCCTCTTATTGTCACTTATAAAAAGGCGCGCATTGCGTTAAAGTAATAAACCTATTTTTAAGAAATATAGTTTCTTGACTCAGTTGAAAAGTATTTTGACTTAGAACTTTTTAACGAAAAGAGGTTCATGCGAACCAGACTTTAAACCCATAAATGCGTCCGAAAATAGTTTTAAAATCGTTTTTCTAAAGTATTAAAAACTCCTACTTAACTGGACAAAGCGCTTTCGCTTCCTTCAAATAGTTAAGACTAACCAAGTTTAACCAAAGGTTGGACGAATTTCAATCTTACCCAACAGAAATGAAGTGCAGAAAACTTGTGTTAAAAAATCAGAATAACCCCTAAGTATTTCTATTGACAACTTGTATGAAATACTACTTTAACTATGATCCTTACATCCTAACCTTTAAAATTTAGCCGGACATGGAAATGTAAATAGACATGTTAAATAATACGAGAAAGTAAATGGGGCGGAAAAGTAAATATTGTGAGAAAGTAAATGGTGCTGAAAAGTAAATATTGCGAGAAAGTAAATGGTGCAAAAAAGTAAATACTGCGAGAAAGTAAATGGTGTGGAAGAGTAAATATTGTGAGATAGTAAATGGAAACCTGCTCCAAACGGGAGGTTTTAAATCTGGTACAACTAGAAATAAATGACTGGAAAGAAAATAGTGGCAGGATTAACTTCTACCAGAGTGCTCCAAACTCGATTACAGACTCGATCGAACAATATGATAACTCCTTGATGTGAGAAGTTTATCACTTTACAATACTGAAAATATATGGCTTAAGTTATGTAACTAAGCTTCGATGATGAAAAAGGATCAAGAACTCATCTATTTATAGCCTAGGAAAATCTATGGAAAGACCAAAGTGCCCACCAACTTCTTTTGGGAGGGAAAACAAACTACAAAGGTGGCGCCCGCCACAGCCTCATGGTGCCTGCCATGTGAATCAATGGAGAAAGAAGTGGAGATCATGGTAGTTGACATAAGTTGACTCTTATCCAAGTCATGGTCTACCCTATGGCGCCCGCCATGGTGGATACCATGTGTACAATTTCCTCAAAAACTAGTTTTTCTTGCCCGTTTTTCTTCATTTTCTCGCGAGGAGCTCTAGGAATACAAAATCCTGGAAAAAAAACAAAACAAAAGCACAACACAAGAAAATAGCAATAAAATCCTAAGAAACATGTGCAATCCAAGTCAAATACATAATATGATTCAGTGTTATCATCAACCAGTTGTCGATCCTTCAAGGCAACTACGAGGCCAGATTCGCACTCCTCAAGGATATGAATGAGATGGCCGATGAAATGAAGAAGGTCAAGGATGAGAACGCAAACTTGAAGACCAGGGTTGTGGAGTTGGAGGGCTCATCGACAGTGGGGCCAGACGAGACTGAAGAGGAAAAATCTTTGAAGACCCGATGGGAGATGATCGAGAGAATATGTATCCTCGAGCAGGATGCCCTTGAAGCTGCTGAGTTTGGGTTTTCTACTGCTGTAAAGCATGTGAAGGCCCTAAATCCCAACCTTTAGCTGGTTACCGAAGGGATGGGAGTTCTGCATCAGGTGGTCGACGGGAAGGTGGTTCCGCCAGAGATTCCTGCTGATGATGAATGATTGTTATTTGACATAGTGTATTTTGGCATGTGTGCCAATTTTCTGTAATTTTGATTGTTGAGCCCTGCCTGACATTTATGTAATATTTAAACTCTTTTCCAACCATGTGGTCGGGTCTATTTATGTATTTTTATTTTGACATTGTATGCCTTGTGTTAATTTTTCTTGCGGATTGTTTGTTAAATTAGAATTTTCTCTACTAGTTACGTTGCTCGATATTTTAGGGAACTTGTCGAGGTGGCTAAGTAATCTCGCCAGTTGTGGGACTAGGATCTCGGTTGAGGTCCTGATCACACAAGGCTTGGAATTTCCCATCGCGAAAACTTTCCTTCCTTATGTTTGAGGATTGTGCTTGCACCAGGGCACACTCCTTTGGCCGGACAATCCCCCTTCGTTGGGGACTGGAGTCGTCAACAATTAGTTCTAATTGTAATAGCACTAGCTGTAATATTGTTTGAGTGTTTCAGCATTCCAAGGTTGAGCAAATGGTTCTCCATTTAGGTGTTCGAGGTAATAGACTCCGGTACCTGTTTTCGATCTCAGCCGGTAAGGGCCTTCCCAATTCACGGCCAGCTTGCCCTCACGTGAATCTTTTTTATTTCAGCGTAGGACAAGGCAGCCCACTTGGAAATCGCGCTTTATGACCTTGGAGTTGTGGCACAGAGTTATTTTTTGTTTCAGTGAAGCTTCACAGAGAGCTGCCCCTGATCGGATCTCTTCGACCAGGTTGAATTCTTCTTTTAATGCTTTGTCTTTCATTTCCTCGTTGAGGGGGGCCTCTTTTCGCCATGAGGGTTCTCTGATTTCTATTGGGATTACTACCTCAGTTTCGTATGCTAGTTGGTAGGGAGTTTCCCTAGGGGTGGAGTGTGGAGTTGTTCTGTATGCCCAGAGCACACTGTGGAGCTCTTCGACCCACCTCTTTTTGGCCTTGCCCAACTTTCATTTTAGTCCACGGAGGATCATCGTGTCTACGGCTTCTGCCTGTCCGTTGGTCCGAGGGTGTTCGACGGACGTGAAGTGTTGTTTGGTGCCTAGTTTGGCAACGAAATCCTAAAGTTTCCTTTCCGTGAACGGTGTCCCGTTGTCGATCACAAGAGCCTGGGGCACACCGAATCGTGCAAGGATGCTTCTTTTGTAAAATCAAAGTATGTTAAATGTTGTGATTTTGGCGAGGGCCTCAGCTTCGATCCATTTTGTGATGTAGTCGACGACAACGATCAGAAACTTGTCCTGATAGGATCCCACGGTGAAGGGACCGAGTATGTCCATCCCCACCAAGCGAAAGGCCACAGGGAGGACATGGTTTTTAATTCGTTGAGGGGGGGGTGCTAAGTGCATGTCTCCATGGTGTTAACGTCTATCTCATTTCTTGACATGCTCATTCGCGTCATGCTGCATAGTTGGTCAATAATATCCTGCTCGAAGGGCTTTTCATGGCAATTATCTTCCTTCTAAGTGTTGTGTGTTGATCCCGTCGTGAATTTCTTGGAGAATGTCTGGGACCTTGTTCTCCTCAACAAATTTTAGGAGGAGAGTGGAGAATCCTCATCGGTAGAGCTTGCCTTCAACCAAGACATAGGAGCAGACCCTTTGTTTAGTTACGTTGGCCTCTTTATTATCTTCAGGCAGCTTCCTCGTGGTTAGGTAGTCATGCACCGGACATTAACGTCGAGCAGTCTTATCGGTTTCGTGATGCTCGAACGGGAAAGTGTCTCTTGTATGATGGACTTGTTTCCATCTTTCCTTCTCATGCTAGCTAACTTTGATAAGATGTCTGCCCAAGCATTTCTTTCGCGGGGGATGTGTTGGACTTCCCATGTTTCGTACTTGGATATCTTCTCTTGCACCAGCGTTAGATATTCGACGAGGTCGTCCTTTTTGGCTTGGTATTCTCCCCGTACATGGGAGGCTATGAGTTGAGAGTCCGTGAAATTTTTTATTTCTTTTGCCCCTAGGTCCTCAGCCAGTCGTAAGCCTGCGAGGAAAGCTTCGTATTCGGCTTGATTGTTCAAGGTTGGGAAGGATAAGACCAACGACACTTCAATTAGAATCCCTTCTTCATTTTTGAGGATGATGTTCACTCCACTGCCCGTGGAACTGGACGCTCCATCGACGAAAATTGTCCACCTGTGCGCCCCACTGCAGAGGGATGCTGGGAGTGTCATTTTTGCCTCAAAATCAGCCAGGACCTGTGCCTTGAGGGCTTTCCTGCTTTCATAGTGAATATCGAATTCTGAAAGTTCCAAGGACCATTTAAGCATCCTACCAACCATATTTGGTCGGCCGAGTAGTTGCCTAATGGGTTGGTCTGTCCGAACTATTATCGTGCGAGCCAGGAAGTAATGTCTTAATCTTCTCGTAGCATTGATAAGGGCCAGGGAGACCTTCTCGATTTGTTGGTATCTGAGTTCTGGCCCTTGTAGGTCTTTGCTTGTGAAGTATATTGGCATCGGTTCGTCGAGAGTTTCTCGAACGAGGGCAGTGCTGATGGCATCATTAGTGATAGAGAGATAAAGGTATAGCGTTTCCTTGTTGTCTGGTCGTGGCAAAAGAGGTGGTTCGGATAGGGCTTGCTTGAGGTGGCGCAGAACTTGCTCGCATTCCTTCGACCATTCAAAAGTTGCTTCTTTTCGGAGGAGATTGAAGAAGGGCAGAACGTGTTGGGCAGATTTGGCCACGAAGCGAGATAACGAGGTGAGCATCCCGTTGAGGGATTGTATGGATTTCTTTGACTTAGGCGTGGGTTGGACTCGATTCCTCTCTCAGTGAGGTAGAATCCGAGGAACTTACCTGCCTGTACGCCAAAGGTGCATTTTTATGGGTTGAATCGCATTTTACACTCCCTAGTTTGGTTGAAGACCTTTTGCAGGTGGAACGTATGATCAGATTCCTCTCGGGACATCACGATCATTTCCTCCATGTATACTTCAAGCATGTCTCTGATTTGTGATCGGAAGACTTTTTTCATCATTTGTTAGTATGTGGCCCCTGCGTTTTTCAGACTGAAGGGCATTACATTGTAGTAATAGTTTCCCGACGAGGTCATGAAAGTGATGCACTTCTTGTCCTTCTCTGCCATGGGGATCTGGTTATATCCCGAGTAGGCATCCATAAAGGATAGAATTTTGAAACCGGTGGAGTCATGCACTAACTTATCGATGTTGGGCGAGGGGTACACATTTTTCAGGCAAGTCCGGTTGAGATCGGTGTAACCAACGCACATTCTCCATTTTCCATTATGTTTCTTGACTAATACAATGTTGGACAACCAGGTTGTATACTTGGCTTCTAAGATGAATTTGGCCTCTAAGAGGTCTTTTATAAGTTTATTTGCTGCTCCAGGATTCTCGTCAGATTACTTGCGCCTGTGCTGTGCTACCCTCGATGGTGAGCTGATGGGAAGCGATATCTGGGTTAAGACCGGGCATGTCCGTGACGCTCCATGCAAACAAGTCAGCGTTGTTCTTCAAGCATGTCTTCAGCTATTCTTTCACTTCATTCGGCAGTCCCACGCCAATTCTGACTCCTCGGTCGGGGTCGTCCCTGAATGTGATCACCTTGAATTCTCCATCTGGTGTTCGGCTCATAACAATCAAGGAGGATGAGCTTCCTGTTGGGGCTAGAGTATCTTTTTCACCTTCTTCTGGGATCCGACTATCAAGGTCGATAGTATGAACCTAGAGCGATGGCTTCTTTCCAGGCTGGTTTTCTTTGCTTGGGAGATCTTTGTCTCTTGGTCGTTTGACGATCTGCGGTGCTGCACTAATTGAACTTTTACCTTTGGTAGCCGCTTTGAAGCATCATCTTGCAGCCTCAATGTCCCCATGCAGAGTGGCCATATGCCCATTTTCAGTATAATACTTCATCTTAAAATGGACTACGGAAGGGACAACAATTAGTTTGGCGAGTGTCGGTCTCCCCAGGATGCATTGGTATAATGAGGGGAAATTTATGACTAAGAATTGAGTCTTAATCATTTTGGAAGCATCCTCTTCCCCGAACATAACTTAGAGCTCTACGTATCCCAGGGTCTAGCCGTGGCCCCGTTGAATCCTTGCAAATTTGAACCTACATATGGGGATAGGTTCTTCTGGTCGAGTTTGGGGGCGCGGAATAGGCTGGTGTACATAATGCCCATCAAACTACCCTGATCGATAAGGATTCGATGGACGTCAGTGTTGGTCAACTTGGCTCTAATGAGGAGACAAATGTGAGAGTTGGGGGAGCCTCTAGGGAGCTCTTCTCGGTAGAAAGTGATTGGTTGGGATTGTCCTCAGAATTTTTCGAGTGTTGATAGACGATCTGGACTACAGTCAATCAGTTGTTCGAACTTTCTCTTTACTGATCATACTGTGAGTTCGTTGTATCCGCCGCAGGAAATAACCATTATTCCTGGGAAGGCCTCCCAGGGGCTGTGGGTAAAAAATTACGTAGGCCTCTCAAACCCGCTGGGGATGAAAATGTCATATGGTCGCGAGATAGACATGGCGAACAAAGGGGGAGGGCTAGAAGACGAGGCTCTCGTATCTTTCTTGGATTCTAATGTTTCTCCCCGGGGGGATTCTCCTTTCTCCGTGTACTGCTTTAGGTGGCCCTCTTTGATGAGGATTTCAATGGCTTCTTTCAAGTGGACGCAGTCTTCTGTCATGTGGTCGTGGCTGCGGTGGAAGCGACAATATTTGCTTCGATCGGTATGGCTCTTTGAAGTTGTTGGCTTGGGGAATCAGAAGCCTCCTTGCTGAATTCAAAATTGATACATTTGGATAGAATACGCTCGCGGGGAGCGGTTAACATGGTGTATTAGGTGAATTGATCGACAAAATCTTTGTCTCGACTGGAAGTTTCTGCTTCGTCTTTCTTTGACGCTCTGGAACTCTCGTGGTCCCTCGAGTCTCTAGCCTTATACACGGTTTCCTTTTCTTCATATTGAATATAGGATTATGCTCGGCGGAGGATTTTGGCTAGAGACTGAGGAGGATTGATTCCTACTACCTTGCAGAATTCGCTTTTCGGCCTTAATCCCTATTCTAGTAGATATTTTTTCATGTGGTGGATTGTGCGAATTTCGACCGCTTTCTTAGTGAATTTGTCGACGTAATCACGAAGAGGTTCGTCTCTTTCCTGGATGATACCCTCATGCGTAGCTTCGGATTTTGGGTGGCGCCTGGAGGTATTAAAGTGTCAGGAAAAATGCTCCTTAAGACTCCTCCATGACGTGGTCGAGCCCCGAGGAAGGCTCTTGTAGCAAGCCATAGCCCCTTTCCTGAGGTCATGGGGAATAGCTTGCATTTGATTGCTCTAGTGACATTGTGGTAGTGCATCATGGCCTCAATATTTTCTATATGGTCAGCAGGGTCGGTGGTACCATCATAGAGAGCTAGAGGGGGAGGTTTCTCCAGCTCGCATGGAATGCAGATGTCCATGATTTCCTGCGACAAGGGGTTGCATGCATTTTCTTTTCTGCTCGTGTTGGGCGACCTACTGAACAAATAACTGCGTCTCCGGCTCCTGCTGCATCGAGGAAAATGTTCATGCCGGCTTCGGTGCTCTTCGCGAGGCTTTCCGGAAGGTCAGGTCCTTTTGGATATTAGGGATTGCCTGTATTTCTGAGGAGGCGTACGATCGCGCCTTCGGATGGTCTCGGGTCCATGCTTCTCCAGTTTGGACCGTTGTTTGACTAGGGAGATGCTTCTAGATTTGTCTCGGCGACGCTTCTGAAGAGGGGAGTGTGACCGACGAGATAGGCTGAGAGATACCCGCGGGGGAGGTCATTCTCCGATGGTGTTCTCTTGCATGTGGATTTTTTCTCCTTGTTAAAAGAGCAGATAGTTATATTTACTGAGGGCGGCAATGAGGGCGGCAGTGCAAGAGTCAGCATCTTGTGGGATGATGATAGGCTCGTATGTACGGTCGGAACTTTGGACGCAAGGCTTCATGTTGTCAGGAGATGCCGGTTTCCTGTCCCTGTGATCAATTTCTCCGGTGGCAACTCCAGGAATGGGGGTTTCTCTACAACCCAGAGTGGCAATGATAGAATCTTGATGGATGTCAATATGGTAAGAGGCCATGACGATGAAGGTTCAGAGATAGCTTTGGTTTTTTGTTCGGGAAGATAGGGAAATATTGGTTCAAAAAGACGGGGGAACTGGTGTTCCCACAGAAGGCGCCACTGATCTGGCGTGATCAGAATGAATCGTCTTGGCCTTCAATGTAGGGAAGCAACAGTGTTTGTAGGAGAGGAGGGGCTGGTACCTGCAAGGTACTCCAATGCCAAAGTAAGTGTTTGGGCTAAAGAGAGAAAGCAAGTACGAGTGTTTAGGTATGAGCAAGAATGATTAGAATACCTGACCCTCTTAAGAGAAAGGGTATTTATAAGATTCCCTCCAGCGCCGGGCCAGGGTCTCCCATGTGAGCGAAATATCTGATCGGCCAATGGGGGACTGTCAGGTAGAAGATCTAGTGCGTGATCTTTGACCTAGTCCAACTGCCTCCGTAACTTTCGGATGAGCAATTGGTCGCATGAACTGTCAAGCACGTGAGGGGCATGTCCCCAACGGCTATGTTCTCCAACGGGTATATTGTGCCCAACGGCTATATTATGCCCCATGGTCTATATTGGGCCTAGCCTTAAACTTAGACTGGATTGGGCCTTGCCCACCTGTGGGGCAGGTGCCAGTCCAATCCAGAACAATATGTGTACACACACACACACACACACATTGTATATATATATATATATGGACGGATCCAAAAAATTTTGTTAAATAGGCCAGGCTATAGGCCCGTTTAGGTCAACCTGGCCTATTCCTACCTCTATTAGTTAGTATTATTACCCTATATAAAAGATGTAACACATGTTTGTAAAAATTCAATTATGTCAATTCCATCAATTCCATTCCAATAATCTCTCTCTCTCTCCTGGTTTTTTCTCATTCCCATCTCGGTGGGTTGGTGTTGATTCAAAAGAGAAACATGAGTGAAGTGTGAGGTAAAACATAGAGAAATAAAGAGTGAAGTAAATTTTGAGAGGTTTCTTGAAATTGAAGAAAGAAGAATGTAAAATGTGGCTTCTCAACCAATGACTTGATAGTTGATAGAAGTGATTGGTAAAGGTGGAGTGCCCTAATTATATAATTATTTAGAGCATAAAATGTGCTTGAAATCGTGCAAGAAGGATATGAAGAACTAGTTGTAGATCCAATTGATGCTCAAATAACCACCTTCAAAGAATCAAGAAAGAAGGATGCAAAATTTTGTTCTATATTTAGAAAAATGTAGATTCTTACCATTTTTAGAAGATCTCAAAGGCCACAAAATCAATGGAAGTATGATATGTTTTATAAAAGTATCATGATGGTGGAGAGAAAATGAAGCGAGTGAAGTTGTAGTCACTAAGGAGAAGGTTTGAACTTATGCAAATGGAGAAAAACCAGAAATCAATGATTACTCCTAAAATTTGATTGATTGGGTCAATCAAATTAAAACCTTGAAGTTGAATATCACTAGGGTGAGACTGAAGTTGCATGTCCCTAACATATTCAGATGGAAAACCCCAATACTATGATTTTGTTGTTTGTCTTATTGCCTTCGTTTTCATTTTCTTTTGTTTATTGAGTCTTCTTCATAATTGCACATCTCTGAATTAAGTTTAATTCGACTCATTTTTAGCATGCATAAATCAATGGTTATATTTGAGTGTGATCATGATGCTTTTGGTCAATTGCATGAGTCAATAGGTGGAAAGAAAATTCTCAAGTATTTTAAAAACCATGAAAATTTGAGATTTTGTGTGCATGAATTGAATCACGAACATATCCTGACTCGAATCAAATTAAACATAGGAAAACAAAAATTGTTCAAACACTCTGATTCAAATCAGGCAACTTTGTTATTTGAATCACAAGTTGCACTTGATTCGATTCAGACAGATCCGGCTCACCTCTACTTCATTTGATTCGAATCAGACTTTACACCTGATTCAAATTAGACAGTTTTTTTCACATATCGTTTTTGGCTCTGTTTAAATTTATTTGGATCAGTGTTTACACTTTATTCGAATCACGAGTTTTCTCACTCGAATCAGAATTTGTTCTTGATACGATTCAGACAAGAAATTGGTCAAAATCTTTATGCTTTATTGTTCCACTTCACTTGCTCATTTGACTCAAATCATGAAATGTTATTGATTCAAATCTAACTAAAATTTTCCATCCATTTTGTGCTTCATCTCAAGCAAATATAAATTCATTTTGTCATTTCATTTCAAAATAAAAACAAGGTAGAAAATCATAATCTTAATTGTGACTTTTGTGAAATCAACACTTTCTCTTTTTGAAAGTTCAAAAACTCTTGCAAACTAATTTCTTTCATCTTCAACCTCATGTTTGATTTTAGATCTTTATCATGAGAGATTTGTAATTGATTGAGGGAACTCTGTCTTGAAACTAATCGTTCTTGAAGATTTGGTTGAGACTTTCATGTAGCTCGCAAGATTTAGGTTGTTGTCATTGGTGCTGAAAAATTCTAGTGAAAAAGGAGGTTCGTCTCTCCATATTACCTTGGTAGTGACTATGTGGAAGGCTACATATAAGGTGGAGTTTTTTCTCAAATATTGAGACACTTGATCGCTCAAAATTCAGTGGGATCAAGGGGTGATTTCCACACATGAAGACAATGAGCATATTGGTGAAGATGGAAGATTCAAGAAGCGTGAAATGAGTAAAGATAATGCAAAAGAGTTTGTCATTACTCTCTATAAAAGTCAAGATCTAGATAGGAGATTTATTTTTCTCAGCATTATTATGGATTAGTGATTGTATGAACTCTTGCAAAATTTGTCAAAATAAAAAGGAACACAATAGGTTCCAATGGAAAACCATTAAAGAGTGGAGTAGGCAAAGTGAGGAAGAACGTTGAACCACTATATATACCGGTGTACTTTCTCTCTTTCTCTCTCTCTCTCTCTCTATCTATCTATCTATCTATCTATCTATCTATCTATCTATCTATCTATCTATCTCTCTCTATCTCTCTCCCTCTCTCTCTCTCTCTCTCACACACACACACACACACACACACACACACACACACACACTTTGCATTTAATTTTCGTAGGATATTGCATGCTTAGGTTTTCAATTCTTAGCATAGTTTATCGTTTACTCAATTGGTAGAAATTTATTACATAAGGTTAGGTTTTGTTAGAATTGGTCTCTGATCGAACTTTGGTGGTGATTAAATTCTGAGAAATTGTTGAGGTTAGAATTCATTTATGTAGAATCTTTTTATATAGATGCTTCATGAAATATACAACTAAATTGATTGATTACCTTTTGTGTATCATCATAAAATCATCATTGGTATTTGTGAGTTGGTTAAATTTTAACATGATCAAGTTCCAACAAAAGAATAATCTTCATATTTTCACTTTAAACTGCCCACGTGCGTTTTTTAAAAACCTCTAATAATCCATTTTGGAGAATCAGTCAAATTTTAGAATTGTTTGTAAAAGGTCTATTCACTCCCTTATAGACCATTTAATTGCTCCATATTCTCACCCAACAAACCTATTCTAAAGGAATAACTGATCAACAAGTAGTTTAAAAGGTACTGAGATCTTTAACATCAATATTTGACTTCATATTTGTTGTAATACAAGACTCTAAAGATCTCAAGAGCATAAAGATTGATGATTTGAAGAGCTCATTAGAAGCATGTGATTTGATAGTAATTGATAGATGTAATGAAAGAGGAACTAAACAACCATTATAGGATCAAGTAATGCAAAAGGATTGAGTTGAAAGGAATTTCAAGAAGAAAGGAAAAGGAGTTCCCAAGAACCAAAAGTGGTACAATGCTGCAAAGAAAAGAAGGGAAGAAAAGGCTTAATATTCAAAAAAAGGATGATGCCATGGCAATAATCAGTTAAAGATGAAAAACTTTGACAAAAGTAAGATACAATGATATAATTGTGATAAGCATGGCCCATTTTCAAATGAATGTTGGTACAAGAAAGAAGGAGGAAGGAATATTTAGAAAGATAATAAAAAGGCCAATATAGCTTGTGATGATAGTGAATCAGATGTAGTGCTACTCATAGGCACAACCTATGAAGTAAATCCATTGTTTGAATAATAGTATCTAGATTTAGGATACTTCAATCACATGACAAGACATAAGGAATGACTGATCAACTTGGATGCAAGCAAGAATAGTAGTGGCAAACTTGCTAACAACAATTTCCTTGCAGCAAAAGGTGTTTGGACTAAGGAAGGATGGAATGAATACCTTGATTGAAAAAGGTACTCTTCGTAACACCCTTCTAAACCCTGCGGAATATATATAAATAATCAGAGTAAATCATCATGCATTCACAAAAGGGTGTCACACATAATTTTTAAAACATCAAAAACCACCTGTCATGCTCATTAACACTTTAATAAATAGTCATGCTTTTCAAGGTTACACTTCGCATGTAGCACCGAATTCAAATATATCATAATTCTCGTAACGGAAACATTCGTGTTCATCACATAATTTAACATTACTTAGGCACTAAGGCCAACATCATAATATTCCAATGAATATAAAAACATAGTGTATAGTACATAATGTATCTCTAAGATATAAAACAAACAATCCCAGTGTTACATGACCAGAACACGACTCGACCCAACATAATTAAAATACTAAACAGCTACACCAACAGCGACCTCGCAACTACGAGCAATTCTACTCTTCGGTACCTGCGCGATGTCGTATAGGACATCATTCCAACAGAAGGGTGAGAATTCACATCAATATTGAAATCATAAGATAATGAATAATGTAAAGCATGTCAGCACAAACACCAATATTCCCACACTTCAATCTTCATCAGCCAATATCATTCAACAACTACACATTCACAACTCTCAATTCAACAAGTCATACACATACACATACTTTCATACAACAATTATATATGCCATGTGACTCAATGCAACTCAATGCAACTCATGCCATGTGGTACCAACACTTGTTATTATTTTTCAGTTTTTACATTTAAACAGGGTCCGTCCCCTAGACCAATAACAAACAAAAGCCCGTCCCATAGGCTTTCAAACCCCACTCTAGGTTTGGGACAATCCACTAGCCTCCACGAAACTAGCAAACATTTCCTTTTGACAACAAATGATGCGTATGCAATCAACAACCATATGCACTTAAGACCGTTCTCGCATCTTAATCCCATGCATTCTCAAATAATTCATCACACAAGAATTATAACATGATTGCACACACAACACATTTCATAATAATCAAAGTATTCATACTTTCAACATTATCACTACATTTATCAAGTAATGCATAAAAATCAATTAGATTCAATCATAATTCACAACACAGTTCAATGATTACACATAGGACAATCAATCCATCACCAATAATTGAATTCAATATTCAATACACAATCAACTTGTTAAACAACAATTGATATCTCAATAAACAACCAAAGAATTATAATCAATCAATATTCAAGCAAATAATCAATAAATTATGTCAATTAATCCATGTTTTAGTTAAAATTTAATTAAACAATAACTCTGTGTAATCAAACTTCCAGTACATGACTTTTCCAAATTTCATCTTTTGTACAGCATGCAATCGATTGGAGTTATGGTGCAATCGATTGTATGACTCAATTTCTCATATTTTAGCTACTGTATTTAAGTGAAATCGATTGACATCTTAGTGCAATTGATTGTACCCTTGAAAATTTCATCATTTTAGCCATTGTTTTACTGTGCAATCGATTGACATATTAGTGCAATCGATTGGACAGCTAAAAATTCAGTTTCCAACAGATTTGCTCAGTATGCAATCGATTGACATATTGGTGCAATTGATTGCTCACTGTGCGATTTTGAAAAATTATGCAGAAAATTGTATTTTTTTTACCAACCATTCCCTTCTTTGCTACCATCATCAATCCCTTCATATTAGGGCATTCACAAAACTCGAACATTCACTAAATTATGAGAAATCTATGGGTTTTTCCTTACCCAATCTTCTACCCATTAACCATTAACCCACGATTCCAAATTAAGGGTTTTTCCCTACACAACTTCTACCCATTAATCATTAACCCACAATTCCAATAATGAGATAATACCTACCCTTACCTCAGGTTTTTCTTTGGGAAGAATCCTTGATTCCTTTGAATGCTTGAATTCTGAGTTTCTCTCTTCCACTTTTCTTTTCCTCTTGCCTCCTTCTCTTCTTATCCTTTATGCTCTCTATTCTCTTTTCTCCCTTCCTTCTCTTACTAACTTCTTTATTCTCTAAAACCCTAATTCTTAAGTTATTGGGCCTAACCCAATTCACTTACTATCACACACTCAACTAACTCACTAGTCCTAGCAATCAATCATCACACCAATAAAATGAATAATTATCCAATAATTCAAATAATTCAAATAATTCCAATAAATGAATTAATTAATATAAATAATTAATTATTAAAAATTGGGGTGTCACAACCCTCCCCCACTTAAAAGATTTTCACCCTCGAAAATTACCTTAAACGAATGACTCAGGATAAGACTCCCTCATCTGACTCTCAAGCTCCCAAGTCACGTTTCCACCAGCCAGTCCTCCCCAAGCAACCTTCACCAAAGCAATCTCTTTACCTCGAAGATGGTTCAACTCCCGATCCTCAATTTGCATAGGTGATGTCTCCACAGTTAGGTTATCCCTCACTTGTACATCATCCACTTGGACTACATGAGACGGATCCGCAATGTATTTCCTCAACTGGGATACATGGAACACGTCATGAAGGTTAGCAAGCAACGACGGCAATGCAACCCGATAGGCTACCTCTCCTATCCTCTGCAAGATCTGATAAGGACCAATGAAACACGGTGTCAACTTACGCGACTTCAATGTCCTACCAACACCAGCCACAGGAGTAACTCGAAGAAACACGTGATCTCCTTCTTGAAACTCCAGTGCTTTTCTTCGTTTGTCATAATAACTCTTCTGACGACTCTGAGAAATCTTCATGTTCTCCTGAATCATGTTAATCTTTTCAGTGGTCTGTTGGACTATCTCGGGTCCAACCATAACACTCTCCCCTGACTCGTACCAACACAATAGCGTCCTACATCGTCTACCATACAATGCCTCAAACGGTGCCATACCAATACTCGAATGAAAACTGTTATTGTGAGTAAATTCAATCAAAGGTAAGTAGCTATCCCAAGCTCCTCCCTTTTCCAACACACAAGCTCTCAAAAGATCCTCAAGTGACTGAATCGTCCTCTCAGTCTGACTATCGGTCTGCGGATGATAAGCAGAACTCAAACGTAACTTCGTACCCAAAGCACTTTGCAAACTCTCCCAAAATCTCGAAGTAAACCTCGGGTCTCTATCTGACACAATGCTATACGGAATACCATGAAAACTGACAATACTTTCAATGTACAGCTTTTCCAATCTCTCCAATGGGTAATCCATTCGCATAGGAATAAAGTGAGCAGATCTAGTCAATCTATCCACAATAACCCAAATAGATTCAAAGTTACTCGGCGTCCTAAGTAAACCAGACACAAAATCCATGGATATGCTATCCCATTTCCACTCAGGAATAGACAACGGTTGCATCAAGCCCGACGGTTTCTGATGCTCAATCTTTGACTTCTGACAAGTCAAACAAGAATACAAAAACTCGACAATATCCTTCTTCATACGAGGCCACCAAAATACTGAAAGTGAGAAAAACACTTAGAAGGGGGGTTGAATAAGGGATTAGAAAATATTATGGCAATAAAAACGTAAAGATTTTTATCCTGGTTCATTGAACTCAACTAATCCAGTCCACCCTATCAAGAGTGATTTGCTTTTCTCCTCAAGGACTTAATCCACTATATTCAAACAGATTACATTGTCAAACACTAACAACAACTGTCTTAGTCTTCTCAAGAACTACTGACCACAACTTGGTCTTCTCAAGGAACCTTTACAAATAAGTGTAACCTAACAAGTGTGTTTGAGTTTACTTCTAACAAGCTTTAATCATAACAGTGATTTTTTACACAAGTATTAAGAACGAAAGATAAAACTTTTCAGCTTTGAATGTTTGTATGAGAGTTGAGAATAATTTCAATTGATTCAATTTCGTTAAAGATTCGTTGGTAGTTCGTTAGCCTTGAAGAGATGAAGAAGACGTCCTTTTATAGTGCTGAGAGTCTAATGCTTGAAGACTGTGCAGGTAGGGTAGCTGTAGCTTTTTGTCTTCACATGACTTTTCCTTTCTCACAAGTAGAATGTTCAGAGAAATGCCTTTTTCCTGAATCCTTGTGTCTATCACAAATAAGGAATAGTTCCGTTGGAGAGGACGTTGAGAATAGTACCAAGTCTATTCACGTGCTGACATCTTTTCAAACGTAAACAACATCAGATCCTCTGATGTGCTTCTTGTTCTTCAGATCAGATTCAATGTTATCAGAGTTGCAGCAATAGTGCTTTAGCGTGAGTGATCTGATCAGAGCATAACAGTTTATCAGAGCCTCTGTACTTGCAACGTAAAGTACATTCAGAGTCTTCTAAAATAATGTTTGAAACTCTTCATACAACAACTTCAACTACGCTTCAGATGCTTCTGCAGCTTCTGCTTCAGAGTCTTCTGCAGCTTCTGCTTCAGAGTCTTCTGTTGGCAGCGCTCAGAGTCTTATGATGGCTTGCATCTGATGCTTCAAAGCTTTGTGTAACTTGCTGTTCATATGCATTTTGCTTTCCATAATGATATTTAATTTAATATCTGAAACAAAAATACTTGAACAAAATTAGAGTATATATTTTCTTAATACAAAATTTCATTAGAGTTATCATCAAAACATAGAGATATAATTAAACACCAATCTGTGTTCTAACAATCTCCCCCTTTTTGATGATGACAAGACATAGGAAAATTTGTTCAATAAAAAGGATAAATCTATAACTCCCCCTGAGATAAAGAATCTCCCACTGAAATGAATACTCCAATAGAAGAAAATACTTACCTTTTTGCATGAGTATACTATTCAAATTAAGAGCCTGGTTGAAAAACTTCTGGTTAAAATCCTGGTTAGAATATACTTTCCAGAATCAGAGCTTGATTTTCCTTCCAGAATTAGAGCCTGGTAATAGCTTGATTTACTTTCCAAAAACAGAGCCTGGTTTACTCTTACTGATTTTCTTTTCAGGAATAGAGCCTGGTTTATTTTCCATAATCAGAGCCTGGTTAACTTCTAGGATCAGAGCCTGGTAATCAGAACCTAGTTTGACTTATCAGAGCCTGGTTAAACCTGGTTTGAGTAAAAATCTGATTTGGGGATTCTCAGGGTTACTTCAATAAATTTTGTCAGATGATACGTTAGTTCTGAAAGACTAAAATTCAATGTTAGATATAATTTGTTATGTCTGAATTTCATTTTAGTAACTGTTTATATTTGAACAAACATAATTTCTTTTTCTCCCCCTTTTTGTCATAATCAAAAAGAAAACTTTTAAAGACAAATAAAAGGTCAACAGAAGAAAATAGAATAAATCTGATAACAACAACAGATGAAAAACAAATAATCAAACAGACATATTCATTCATAGATAGTCAGAATACACCAGAACAAAACATGATTCATATAAAGTGCACAAACATAAGAACTAAGATAAACGTGATGCAAGAAGCTTAAGGATGTGGGTCATCTCAGAAGTAGATTCCTCTTGCTTAGACATCCATTTCTGTATGTTGTCTATCTTCTCATCTTGTTTTACCATCCAAGATTTGATTTCAGATTGACCAGCTTCCAGCACAACAATCTTGTCTTCTAAGTCTGGATTCTCTTTCTTAACTTCAGAAGAAGTAGAAGAAGCAGATTCAGATGCAGGAGTAGGAGCAGAGTCAATGACCATTGCAGATGCAGATTCTGGAGGCACAGATTCAGATGGTTGGTCAACAATCATCAGAGCTAATGGATTGGTTTCCAAAGAGACTTCAGGAGCAAATTCTTCAAAAATCTCAGAAGTAGTAGTTGCTCTCAAAGTTGAAGGTGCATCCTTAAGAAGAAATGTTGGAGATCTATTAATATTCCAAAGCGTCTGTCTGACGACTTCAGCAAATCTGACCTTTGCGTCATCAGAGCAAATGGTCTTCAAATTAGAAGCCACAGAGTTGAATCTGGCAATGAACTTATTCCAGCATTCTTCAGAAGCTTCTGGATTAATGCTCGAGAGACATTCCTCCTTAACAGAGTCCAAACTCATCCTTATTTCTTTCTTGAAATTAGAAAACAAAGCATTAACATCTAATCTGGATTTAGGTTTAAGGTAGGCTTCTAGAGGTGATGGTTTGGTTTGTTCTGGTGAGGGTGGTATGGTAAAGTTTGGGATAATGAACAGAGGACGAGGATAAGAAGGTAATGAAGGGTGTTCAAATGAAGTGAAAGTTTTGAATCTGGATGAAGATGAGGTGGGAAAACAGGAACTGTTTGAAATTTGATGCAGAAGGAATGACATCAAATGGTGTAGAAGTGTAGGGGATAAAAACATATTTTTGAGAGTGCAGAGGTTCTGATGGAATGATGTCTGGTATTTGTGTAAGATAGGCTTGAAGAACAGATGGAAGGATAGTTGAAGAAGTAGGTTTATGTGGAATGGTAGGATCAGATGCTTCTATTCTGGTGTAAAATTTTTTAAGTTTTAGACCATATGGAAGGGGATCAGAGGGATGAGGTTTGAAAGAAGCAAAGGATACAAACTCAGATGTTCTAGGTTCATAACCACGAAGAGATGGTGGTGAGTTAATTTCTGGTGGTAAGTCAGATTCAGATGAATCAGATGATTTAGATGAATGATAGGATGTGGAAGAGATATCAACCAGAGTTGTCAAAGGTTGAATATCTAGGACTACAGAATCAGGTATGAAAGGTTCAGATGGTTGGGTAGATTCTGGTTGTGGTTGTTCTTGTTCTTGTTCTTGTGGTGTTGGTTCTGTAGGTTTTGAAGTTTGTGGTTATGGTGGGGGAATTTTAGATGATTGTGGTGCAGGTGTTTGTGTGTCAGATAGGGGAATATCAGATGGTTGAGAATGTGTTGGTTCTAAGGTATACTTTTCAGATGGAGTTACTTGAGGTTGGGGTACAGAGGAAGCTGTAACAAATGGTTTCTTTGGTTTAGAAACACGAGGAGGAGAAGGTAAAGGTGAGGGTGAGGGTAAAGGTTCATGAAGAGTTTGATCAGATGTTAATACCTCTTTGATAGTTTCAAGAATAAAGTCTAAACTTGCCTCTGGAGGATTGACCTTTTGCTTCTTGACCCTTTTAGGGTTGACAGCAGCAGCTTCACCAGTAGCCTTCCTCTTGGGTTTAGAAGATCCTTGTTCAATAACCTTTCTCTTCTTCTTGTGTCTGGCCTCATACAGATCTGGAGCAGGTTCACCTGCCTTCTGAACCAGATTTGCTGGTAGAGGAATTCCATCATTCAGACACTTTGTAAGGTAATCCAGAATAATCTCCCTTGGTTCATTAGCAAAGAACATAGGAAAATTATCAACTGGAATCCTTCTTTGTGTAACCTCTTCAGAATTAATTTTCTTTGGTGCAAAAGTGACTTCTTCTACAACTTTCATCCTCTGAAGACTCTTCCCATTCAGAGGTTTTCCAATTTCAGAAACTAACTCTTCCTTCAGTTCAGCTTCTACCAGATGACCAACAAGACCATTCTCAGTCAGAATGTCTGAGATAAGTCTTCCCATTGGAATCCAGTTCCTCAGCTTCTGATGTTTGGTTCTGGCCTCTTCCCTTGATTGTTTAACGTGTGGCCACAGATGATTAAACAGAAGATATGGCAGATCCACCTTTGTACTCTGACTCAAACAATACATGAAGTATAGCTGATCAGTGTTAACATAGTCTGGAGAATTTGAAGATTTTCTGTGATGAATGCAACTCATGAAAATCTTAGCCCAGATCCTGTAAGCTGGCTTCAAATCCTTAACCTTGTTTGAAGCTTCTCCAGATGAGCAAACCTCTCTATACACATCAGTCTTATCCACACGCCCAGATGGCAGATTAGTGACTCCATCAGTTTCCTTATACCCTATGAGTTTTCTTATCAAATCTTCAGTAATAACAATTTCTTTACCAAGAATTAGGGCTGGCAATGAACCGAACCAACTTGAAAATAGTTCGAAATTCGATTCGACAATTAAATCGTTGAACTAGGTTCATGAACCAAATGAGTTGAGTATGAGCGAAAAATTAAGTTCGTTAACTAAATGAGCTGAACTTGAACTATACATAGTTCGACTCATTAGGTTCATGAGTCAACTCGATTACATATGAGAAGAATTATATTGTCTTTAAGATTAGGTTTAAATATTTACTCCAAATCTTAGACAAATTTAATCTTCAATTTAGTAGTTTTTGAATTAGACTCTCAAATGTATCTCTTGAAAGTTGTGTAGGTTTTGAATTAGTAGATTTCGAAGATAAAGTTAAATTTCAATATGATAACTTTTATTTTATTTTAATATTTTATTTTAAAAAAATATATTTATTTAAAATGTCAAATATACTAAAAAAAGAAATATATATATATATATATATATATATATATATATATATATATATATATATATATATATATATATATATATATATATATATATATATATATATATATATATATATATATATATATATATATATATATATATATATATATATATATATATATATAACTAAAAAAAATAGTTTTTAAGTCTGTGAATCATGTGAGCTGAACCTAATGAGATGAACCTAACGAGTTGAACCGAACTGTTCGTGAACTTATAACGAGTCGATTTTGAGCTTAAAAAAAAGTTCGTGTTGAACTCGAACTCGAACTCGAACTCAAACAATTCTTAACGAGTCGAGTCGAGCTGAGGTGAGTTTGACTCGACTCGACTCATTTCCAGCCCTACCAAGAACATAAGAAACTATGAACTTAGGGCAAGTAGAAGCATGTATCCATAATTCCTTCACTAGACAAGGATAGACTGGTCCCATTAGCCTGTCAAAGAACTTAGTCCAACACTGTGCATCAACAATGGGACGAAGATCATACCCATTTTCAGCAAACGATTCAAAATTAACAATGGATTCACACAAAACTTCCAACTTGTCAACAGGTGTGAGTAATGTTCTTATAGGTTCCTTATACGCAACAGCACCCATGTTTGAGGAAGAAACAGCAGCCATTGAAGATTGGAACTGAGCAGACGTTGATGATGAAGTTGCCACTGATGATCTTGAAGATTTAGGGTTACTGAGATGTTTGGGTTTGAGAGAGAGATGAAAGCAATGAAACAAGAAGAAATGCATACAAGGTGTTCGTGAGAGTGAAAAGTGTGAAAGGTGTAAAGTTGTGGCATTTATAGAAGAAATTAGGGCACACAAGAGTCACACGTTCAGAACGCTTGCACTTAGCATTTAATGAAAAGAATATAATCATTTCAAGCAATTAATGATTCTGACAATTGGGGGGAAAACGAGAAACTCAATATTCAAAATAGTACCTCAAACGTCAATTCAGTATTGTGCACTCCACCTTTTCAGATTCAGAGTTACACGTGTTTGCTTGCATGTGCTTCTAAAACTTCTTTGAGAAATGAAACGTTAGCCAACGTTCAGATCCTATGAGGTTTGTTAGTTCAGATTTGCACACAAAGAATAAAATAATAAACAATAAATGAATAAAAGTAATACTTCATAATTAAAGCATTTTCATCTTAGAAAAATTTCCTTCTGATAAACATTTTATTCTGGACAGAAATCCATACTAATATTTTTCAGAATAAATTTGAATCTATCTTCTGCAAGGGGTTTTGTAAATATATCAGCCCATTGATGATCTGTATCAATAAAGTTTAAACTGATAACTCCCTTTTGAACATAGTCTCTGATGAAGTGATGTTTTATCTCTATATGTTTTGCCTTAGAGTGTAAAATAGGGTTTTTAGACAAACATATAGCAGAAGTATTATCACAGAAGATTGAAATGTTACACTCATGGATCTGATAGTCTTCTAGCTGACTCTTCATCCAGAGCATCTAAGTGCTACAACCAACAACATCAATGTATTCTGCTTCCGTTGTTGAAAGCGCAATAGTGGGTTGCTTCTTGCTGAACTAAGAGATCAGATGACTTCCAAGAAACTGGCAACTTTCAGAAGTACTTTTTCTTTCAACTCTGTTTCCAGCGTAATCAGCATCACAGAATCCAACTAATTTATAATCATCAGATCTTCTGTAACACAAACCCACATTAGTAGTACCTTTTAGATACCTTAGAATCCTCTTAACAGCTGTTAAGTGTGATTCTCTAGGATCTGATTGGAATCTAGCACACAGACAAACACTGAATAGAATATCAAGTCTAGAAGCAGTCAAATACAAAAGAGATCCAATCATACCTCTGTAAAGTTTTTGATCTACTTTCTTACTTACCTCTTCCTTACCAAGAGTGCTTGTAGGATGCATTGGGGTTTTGGCCAACTTGCTTTCAGTCATATTAAACTTCTTCAGAAGCTCTTTCACATACTTAGTCTGATGTATGTATGTGCCTTCTGGAGTTTGATTGACTTGGATTCCCAGAAAGAATCTGAGTTCTCCCATCATGCTCATCTCAAATTCAGCCTGCATAGAAAGAGCAAACTCCTTTCCCAGCGTAACATTGGTAGATCCAAATATAATATCATCTACGTAAGTTTGACAAATTAACAAATCTTTCTTAAATGATTTACAGAAGAGAGTTGTGTCCACTTTGCCTCTGATAAAATTCTTTTCCAAAAGAAAATTACTCAGCCTCTCATACCAAGCTCTGGGAGCTTGTTTTAAGCCATAGAGTAATTTTTTAAGTTTGAAAACATGTTCTGGAAATTTATCATTTTCAAAGCCAGGAGGTTGGTGAACATAAACTTCCTCTTCTATAATACCATTTAAGAAGGCACTCTTAACATCCATCTGATAAAGAGTGATGTTATTTTCTGCAGCAAAAGAAATGAGTAGGCGTATAGACTCTAACCTGGCCACTGGAGCATAAGTCTCTGTGTAGTCAATTCCTTCTTGCTGACTATAACCTTGAGCAACTAGCCTTGCTTTGTTCCTTACAACTTCTCCTTGCTCATTCAATTTGTTTCTGAAGAGCCATTTAGTTCCAATAATATTGAACCCTTTTGGTCTTGGTACCAGATCTCAAACTTCATTTCTGGTGAATTGATTTAGCTCTTCTTGCATAGCAAGTATCCACTCATTATCGTTCAGAGCTTCATCCACAGAAGTTGGTTCAATGATAGACACCAACCCAAAAATTGACGTTGCAGATAATCTGAGGAAAGACCTTGTTCTGATAGGGTCATCCTTCTTCCCAATTATCACATCCTCTGGGTGAAAGGCTTTGATTCTGGATGATGATCCCTTAACATTTGGTTCTTCAGAAATATTCAAATTGTTCATCTGAGCAGCCAATGGAGTTGCATCTGTCGTTGCTTCTGGTTCTTTCACTTTAGCCTTTTCTGTCTCTAAGACTTCAGAGTCTGTGAGAATGACTTCTTTATCTGCAGAATTATCAAGCTGCTTTGGCTTTTGATTGCCAAGCTTATCATCAAATCTAACATGTATAGACTCTTCCATAATCTGTGTTTCAGTATTGTATACTCTGTAGCCTTTAGAGCGTTCAAAATACCCAAGCATGAAACACTTCTGTGCTTTAGAATCAAACTTGTTCAGATTCTCTTTAGTATTCAACATAAAACATACGCATCCAAACGGATGGAAATAAGAAATGTTGGGTTTTCTGTTCCTCCACAATTCATAAGGAGTCTTCTCTAGAAGAGGTCTTACAGACACTCTGTTCTGAATATAACAAGTTGTGTTTATTGCTTCTGCCTAAAAATGCTTTGCCAGATTAGTCTCGTTGATCATGGTTATGGCCATTTCTTGCAATGTTCTATTTTTCCTTTCTACAACTCCATTCTGTTGTGGAGTTCTAGGGCAGGAGAAATCATGAGCAATGCCATTTTCATTAAAATATTTTTCAAAATATTTGTTTTCAAATTCGCCACCATGATCACTTCTGACTTTAACAATTTTAAAATCTTTTTCATTCTGGACTTATTTGCAGAAGTCAAAGAACACAGAATGTGACTCATCCTTGTGTTTTAGGAATTTCACCCACGTCCATCTGCTGTAGTCATCAACAATGACTAATCCATACTTCTTGCCTCTGATGGATGCAGTTTTCAATGGTCCAAACAGATCAATATGAAGTAACTCTAATGGTCTTGAGGTTGAAACAACATTTTTAGTTTTAAAAGAAGATTTTGAAAATTTTCCTTTTTGACATGCTTCACAAAGAGCATCTGAGTTGAACTTCAACTGAGGAAGTCCTCTGACCGGATTGAGTTTATTAATCTGAGATATATGTCTCATACTAATATGCCCTAATCTTCTGTGCCAGACCCATTGCTCATCATTAACAGACAGAAGGCATTTTACGTTCTGAATCGTAAGTTCTGAAATATTGATTTTATAAATGTTGTTCTTCCTCTTTCCATTAAATAGGATTGAGCCATCCTTTTGACTAACAGCTTTGCAACATTTTCTATTAAAGATTATGTCATAACCATTGTCACTTAATTGACTTATGGACAATAAGTTATGTGTTAATCCTTCAACTAGTAAGACATTAGAAATGGAAGGAAGATTACCATTGCCAATAGTTTCAGAGCCAACTATCTTGCCTCTCTGGTTCCCTCCAAACTTGACGTCTCCTCCAGATCTAAGTTCCAGGCTTTGGAACATAGACCTTTCTCCCGTCATGTGACGCGAGCAGCCAGAGTCCAGGTACCAAGATTGGTGTTTTGACTTTGCTGCTAAAGATGTATGCAACAGATATTGTTTTGTCTTTAGGTACCCAGATCTTTTTGGGTCCTTTAGGGTTAGTTGCCTTAAAGTTTTGTCTGAACTTCTATCTTCTGACAGCAGGTTTGTTCTGACTTACTTTAGGTTTAAACACAGGAATGTTCTGACCAGAACGAGTATGTTTAATATCATTCAGATGACCAAACTTAAAAGTAGAATACAGAGGAGTATGCTTAATGATTAGTTTATCAATAGATGTTGGATTTAAATCCTTCTCAGAAGAAGATTCATATCCAATACCCTTCCTATTATTTCTGCTTATACCATAGATCATTGAAGCCATCTTGCTTCTCTCTAGGCTTCTTGCCAGAAATCTCTGAAAACTATAGTCATATTCTTCTAAAATGTTTTTAGATTTTGACTTAGTTTCAACTTCAGAATCTTGTTGAGCTCTTTCTAATTCATTTTTAATTTTCAAATTGTTTGCTTTGAGCTCAGCAACTTCTGATTTCAGAAGATCATTCTCAAATACAAGATTGCTTTTAAGCTTCTTGTACTTGAGCTTAATCTTACTATAGTTTTCTAACATTTCTGATAAACTCTCAATAAGCTCTGCTCTAGAAAGTTCAGAAAATACCTCCTCAGAATCTGATTCTGATTCTGATCCAGAAGTTTCTGCATGGTCTTCTACGTCAGCCATGAGTGCCATGTTTGCACATTATTCATCTGAGTCTGATGAAGATTCAGATGCATCTGAATCATCCCAGGTTGCCATCAGAACTTTCTTTTTATGATCATACTTCCTTCTTGGCTTCTCCTTCTGAAGCTTTGGGCATTCATTCTTGTAGTTCCCAGGTTCCTTGCATTCATAGCAGACAACCTCTTTCTTTCTAGATCTTCTGTGTCCAGAAGACTCTTTATGTTGATCTGGTTTCTTGAAGTTCTTGAACTTCCTCTATTTATGCTTCCATAGTTTGTTGATCCTTCTGGACAGCAGGGACAATTCATCTTCTTCTTCAGAAGAAGATTCTTCAGAACTTTCTTCTAAAACCTGCAAAGCTTTGGCAGATTTGTTAGACTTTAAAGCAATAGACTTACCTTTTTTTTGGGGTTCATCTTCTTCTAGTTCAATCTCATGACTCCTCAGAGAGCTGATTAGTTCCTCCAGCGTGATCTTGTTCAGATCCTTTGCTAGCTTCAGAGCAGTGACCATCGGTCTCCATCTGATTGGCAAACTTCTGATGATCTTCTTAACATGATCTGCAGTGGAGTAACCATTATCCAGAACTTTCAAGCCGGCTGTGAGAATCTGGAATCTAGCGAACATAACTTCTACAGATTCTGATTCCTCCATTTTGAAGGCTTCATATTTCTGGATCAGCGCCACAGCCTTGGTCTCCTTGACTTGAGAATTCCCTTCAAGAGTCATCTTTAAAGATTCAAACATACCAAATGTTGTTTCTCTGTTGGTAATCTTCTCATACTCAGTATGAGATATAGCATTTAGTAGTATGGTTCTTGCTTTATGATGATTCCTGAATTCTTTCTTCTGAGCTTCAGTCATAGATTTTCTGTCTATCTTTTTTCCATCCCCATCAGTGGGGTGAACATAGCCATCAATGACTAAATCCCAAAGGTCAGCATCATATCCTAGAAAGAAACTTTCAATCCTGTCTTTCTAGTAGTCAAACTTTTTCCCATCAAACATAGGGGGTTTAGTGCTGATTCTATCTTTGTCCTCATATCTGTTGTTGTTGGATGTTGAAACTTCAGCCATAATGTATCAACTAAAATATATTAAGAGTTTTCTCAACTGGATCTTTTCTATTCACGGTGAAGTGATAACACTAACAGAACCGGAGCTCTGATGCCAACTAAAGGTGAGAAAAACACTTAGAAGGGGGGGGGGGGAGGGGGTTGAATAAGGGTTTAGAAAATATTATGACAATAAAAACACAAATATTTTTATCCTGGTTCATTGAACTCAACTAATTCAGTCCACCCTATCAAGAGTGATTTGCCTTTCTCCTCAAGGACTTATTCCACTATATTCAAACAGATTACAGTGTCAAACACTAAGAACAACTGTCTTAGTCTTCTCAAGAACTATTGACCATAACTTGGTCTTCTCAAGGAACCTTTACAAATAAATGTAAACTAACAAGTGTGCTTGAGTTTACTCCTAACAAGCTTTAATCACAACTGTGATTTTTACACAAGTATTAAGAACGAAAGATAAAACTATTTCAGCTTTGAATGTTTGTATGAGAGTTGAGAATAATTTCAATTGATTCAATTTCGTTAAAGATTCGTTGGTAGTTCGTTAGCCTTGAAGAGATGAAGAAGACGTCCTTTTATAGTGCTGAGAGTCTAATGCTTAAAGTCTGTGCAGGTAGGGTAGCTGTAGCTTTTTGTCTTCACATGACTTTTCCTTTCTCACAAGTAGAATGTTCAGAGAAATGCCTTTTTCCTGAATCCTTGTGTCTATCACAAATAAGGAATAGTTCCGTTGGAGAGGACGTTGAGAATAGTACCAAGTCTATTCACGTGCTAACATCTTTCCAAACGTAAACAACATCAGATCCTATGATGTGCTTCTTGTTCTTCAGATCAGATTCAATGTTATCAGAGTTACAACAATAGTGCTTTAGCGTGAGTGATCTGATCAGAGCATAACAGTTTATCAGAGCCTCTGTACTTGCATCGTAAAGTACATTCAGAGTCTTCTAAAATAATGTTTGAAACTCTTCATACAACAACTTCAGCTACGCTTTAGATGCTTCTGCAGCTTCTGCTTCAGAGTCTTCTGCAGCTTCTGCTTCAGAGTCTTCTGCTGGCAGCGCTCAGAGTCTTATGATGGCTTGCATGTGATGCTTCAGTGCTTTGCGTAACTTGCTGTTCAGATGCATTTTGCTTTCCATAATGATATTTAATTTAATATCTGAAACAAAAATACTTGAACAAAATTAGAGTATATATTTTCTTAATACAAAATTTCATTAGAGTTATCATCAAAACATAGAGATATAATTAAACACCAATCTGTGTTCTAACAAATACTTTCCTCAAATCTTGATACATCTTAGTAGCACCCGGATGAATACTCAATCCACTATGATGCCCTTCTTCAAGAATACACTTCTTCAGCTCAACAATAGATGGAACACAAACTCTATCACGACATATCATGATACCATTTTCATCAATCTGAAAATCACCACCTTGACCTTGATTGATCAAAGTCAGCCGATCAACTAAACCCAAATCATATTTTTGTCCTTCTCGAATCTCATCAAGAATACCACTAGTAAGCTTCAACATACTAAGCTTAACTCCTAAGAAGTCTTCTCACACACCAAGCTCAAATCACGAAATTGCTCAATCATTTCCAACTCTTTTACCATCATCATCGACATATGCAAAATTTTCCTACTCAATGCATCAGCTACCACATTTGCTTTACCCGGATGGTAATTCAAACCAAAATCATAATATTTTAAAATTTATAACCATCTCCTTTGCCTCGCATTCAATTCTTTCTGATCGAAGAGATACTTCAAACTCTTATGATCACTATACACTTCAAATCTCGTACCAAACAAATAATTCCTCCAAAGCTTCAACACAAATACAACGGCGGCCAACTCTAAGTCATGCGTCGGATAATTCCTCTCATGCACTTTAAGTTGCCTTGAAGCATAAGCTATAACTTGTTTATTTTGCATTAACATACCTCATAAACCCATCAAAGACGCATCACAATACACAACAAATGGTTTTGCCGGATTCGGAAAAATCAAAACAGGAGTTGTCGTCAATATTCTCTTAAGCTCTTGAAAACTTTCTTCACACTTTGCATCCCAAACAAAATCTTGTCCCTTCCTAGTCAACTGTGTCAACGACAACGATAACTTGGCAAATCCTTCAATGAATTTCCGATAATAACCTGCCAAACCAAGAAAACTTCTAATCTTAAAAACTGATTTCGGAGTCTCCCATTGCGATACCGCTTCAACCTTCGACGGATCAACTGCAATACCTCTACTAGAAATCACATGATCAAGGAAACTCACTTCCTTCAACCAAAATTCACACTTAGAAAGTTTAGCATATAACTACTTCTCTTTTAACATAGATAACACAATCCTCAAATGCTCGACATGTTCTTCTTCACTCTTTGAATAGATTAAAATATCATCAATGAACACCACCACAAACGTGTCCAAATAAGAATGGAAAATCCTGTTCATGTACTCCATAAATACACCTGGTGCATTAGTCACACCAAATGGCATCACAAAATACTCATAATGTTTATACCTCATTCTAAAAGCAGTCTTCTGAATATCTTCAGCCTTCACACGAATCTGATGAAACCCAGATCTCATATCTATATTACTAAAGATACTCGCACCAATCAACTGATCCATCAAATCATCAATCCTCGGAAGTGGATACTTATTCTTGATAGTCATCTTGTTCAATTGTCTGTAGTCCATACAAAGTCTCATAAAACCTTCTATCTTCTTAACTAACAAAACTGGTGCACCCCACGGTGACACACTCGGACGAATAAACCTCTTCTCAAGTAGATCTTCAAGTTAACTCTTCAACTCTTTCAATTCTGATGCGGACATACGATATGGAACCATCAATATCGGACTAGTTCCAAGAATTAAGTCGATCGCAAACTCCACTTCTCGTTCCGGCGATAAATCTCTTATCTCATCAGGAAAAACTTCTGAAAAATCACGGACAGTTGGTAAAGCATCAATTGTTCCACTTTCACCAATGCTCAAAGTTTCCATCAACATAAACACCTTCGCACCATCGTGTACCGACTCGTTCACTTTCTTAGTAGACATAAACAAGTCCCCTTCATCGGCAGGTTCAGGAAAAATAACCATTTTATCAAAACAGTTAATATAGACACGATTGAATTCCAACCAATTCATCCCAAGAATAATATCAAGTTGATTTAAGTGAAGACACACTAAATCAACTCCAAAGTCTTTACCAAAAATACTCAACGGACAATTAAACACACATATGGGGTAGTTACTGAACCCATAGCAAGAGTATTAATAACCATACCACCACTCATAATTGACAACTCAAGATTCAATCTCTTAACACAATCGAAGGAAATAAAAGAATGTGTAGCTCCAGTATCAATGATAGCAACCAAAGGTATACCATTAATGAAGCACGTACCTTGGATCAATCGATCTTCGCTAGCAGTCTCCGATCCTGATAGAGCAAACACTTTCCCATTCCCTTGAGCTTTCTTGGGTTTGTCACACCTGGTACTAATATGCCCTTGCTCACCACAGTTGTAGCAAGTCACATTCACACCGCTCCTGCACTCCATAGCTTTGTGGCCTGACTTGCCACACTTGAAACATTTCTGCTCCACACTTTTGCACTCAGGATCATGATGTCCTTCTTCACCGCATCTATAACATCTCACCGGAGTGGAAACTCCTCCCCCACTCGGCTTCTTGCCGTAACCAGCTTTCTGTTTCCCCTTATCAGCAAGAGTCACATACGACTTTCCTCTGAATTGGCCCTTTCCCTTCTTGTCATTTAAACTCTTATAGTGGGCAGATCTAGCTCTACTATCTTCATCATAAATTCTGCTTTTGTTCACCAACTCAGAAAATCGCCTAATTTCCTGATAACCAACGACTTGCTTGATTTCAGGCCTCAAACCATTCACGAACTTGAGACACTTGGATCTCTCAGCATTGGTAGTGTTGTAATGAGGACAAAACTTAATCAATTCCTCAAACCTTGTTGCATATTCAGCCACTGTTGAGTTACCTTGTTTCAACTCGAGGAATTCAATTTCCTTCTTCCCTCGTACATCTTCTGGAAAATACTTCTCCAAGAATGTCTCCCTGAAAACATCCCACGTAACCTCAACTTCATCTTCTTCAAACCTATGAAGAATGTTACCCCACCAGTCCTCGGCCTCTTCTAGCATATGAGTGCCAAACTGCACCTTCTGCACATCCGAATAGTTCATGACTTGAAAGATCTTCTCAATCGCTTTCAGCCATACCTGTGCTTTGTCAAGTTCATGGGTTCCCTTGATAATTGGTGAATTGTTCCTTTGAAACCTTCCCAAAGCATGAAACTCGTCATCGGCGTTGTTTCCAGCATTCACGTTGGCTTGTGGATTCTGTCCAATCGCTCCAGCCAACATCGCCAAAGCTTCGACAATCGCTTCATCATTCCTACCGGCGACCATTGTTCTGGATCCCAACAACAAAACTTCATAAGAACTAACAATATCGATAGTTTCATACACACATATCAGATATATATATATATATATATATATATATATATAGGGGAATAAATACATTAACAACTTGGTCAACTGACCGACCTGCTCTGATACCACTAATGTAACACCCTTCTAAACCCTGCGGAATATATATATAAATAATCAGAGTAAATCATCATGCATTCACAAAAGGGTGTCACACATAATTTTCAAAACATCAAAAACCACCTGTCATGCTCATTAACACTTTAATAAATAGTCATGCTTTTCAAGGTTACACTTCGCATGTAGCAGCGGATTCAATTATATCATAATTCTCGTAACGGAAACATTCATGTTCATCACATAATTCAACATTACTTAGGCACTAAGGCCAACATTATAATATTCCAATGAATATAAAAACATAGCGTAGAGTACATAATGTATCTCTAAGATATAAAACAAATGATCCCAGTGTTACATGACCAGAGCACGACTCGACCCAACATAATTAAAATACTAAACAGCTACACCAACAGCGACCTCGCAACTACAAGCAATTCTACTCTTTGATACCTGCGCGATTTCGTATAGGACATCATTCCAACAGAAGGGTGAGAATTCACATCAATATTGAAATCATAAGATAATGAATAATGTAAAGCATGTCAGCATAAACACCAATATTCCCACACTTCAATCTTCATCAGCCAATATCATTCAACAACTACACATTCACAACTCTCAATTCAACAAGTCATACACATACGAATACTTTCATACAACAATTATATATGTCATGTGACTCAATGCAACTCAATGCAACTCATGCCATGTGGTACCAACACTTGTTATTATTTTTCAGTTTTTACATTTAAATTGGGTCCATCCCCTAGACCAATAACAAACAAAAGCCCGTCCCCTAGGCTTTCAAACCCCACTCTAGGTTTGGGACAAGTCACTAGCCTCCACGAAACTAGCAAGCATTGCCTATTGACAATAAATGATGTGTATGCAATCCACAATCATATGCACTTAATATCGTTCTCGCATCTTAATCCCATGCATTCTCAAATAATTCATCACACAAGAATTATAACATGATTGCACACACAACACATTTCATAATAATCAAAGTATTCATACTTTCAACATCATCACTACATTTATCAAGTAATGTATAAGAATCAATTAGATTCAATCACAATTCACAACACAATTCAATGATTACACATAGGACAATCAATCCATCACCAATAATTGAATTCAATATTCAATACACAATCAACTTATTAAACCACAATTGGTATCTCAATAAACAACCAAAGGTTTATAATCAAGCAATACTCAAGCAAATAATCAATAAATCATCTCAATTAATCCATGTTTTAGTTAAAATTTAATTAAATAATAACTATGTGTAATCAAACTTCCAGTACATGACTTTTTCAAATTTCAGCTTTTGTACAACATGCAATCGATTGGAGTTATGTTGCAATCGATTGTATGACTCAATTTCTCTTATTTTTAGCTACTGTTTTTAAGTGAAATCGATTGACATCTTAGTGCAATCGATTGTACCCTTGAAAATTTCATCATTTTAGCCACTGTTTTACTGTGCAATCGATTGACATATTAGTGCAATCGATTGGACAACTAAAAATTCAGTTTCCAGCAGCTTTGCTCCGTATGCAATCGATTGACATATTGGTGCAATCGATTGCTCACTGTGCATTTTTGAAAAATTATGCAGAAAATTGTATTTTTTACCAACCATTCCCTTCTTTGCTACCATCATCAATCCCTTCATATTAGGGCATTCACAAAACTCGAAAATTCACTAAATCATGAGAAATTTATGGGTTTTTTCTTACCCATTAACCATTAACCCACATTTCCAAATTAAGGGATTTTCCCTACACAACTTCTACCCATTAATAATTAACCCACAATTACAATAATCAGAGAATACCCACCCTTACCTCAGGTTTTTCTTTGGGAAGAATCCTCGATTCCTTTGAATGCTTGAATTCTGAGTTTCTCTCTTCCACTTTTCTTTTCCTCTTGCCTCCTTCTCTTCTTCTACTCTATGCTCTCTATTCAATTTTCTCCCTTCTTTGTCTTACTAACTTCTCTATTCTCTAAAACCCTAATTCTTAAGTTATTGGGCCTAACCCAATTTACTTACTATTCACACACTCAACTAACTCACTAATTCTAGCAATCAATCATCTCACCAATAAAATGAATAATTATCCAATAATTCAAATAATTCCAATAAATGAATTAATTAATATAAATAATTAATTATTAAAAATTGGGGTGTCACACTCTTTATGTGAGGGCAAAGCCTCATATACAAGGTATATGTGTTTCGATGATGTCAAAACGTTGCTTCATAGAAGAATAAATGTTGGGCGTTATCACCATGTTGCATGAGCATACTGTTGCACCCTAAAATTTGCTCAACCTAATTCACTTGGTTTATGTTTCAATTACATTAGCATTTTCATATAGAGTCATGTACATAGTCTAATCATCTGCATAGCATAGCATAGCAAGTCATCCAACAGGGGACCAATCACTATTCTCATCTCTATGAGCCTATCAAGAGGTTATCATTCAAATTCAAGCATATCCAAGTCATCAGAAAGAATTGGAAAGCTAAGAGGTCAGTGGATCAAGCAGTGCATATATCTCCTATCTTGGGTGTATTTGAAGATTTATCAAAGAAGTTGTGAGCTGTGAATTGAGCATGGAGGGTATATAGACATCATAGAGGACCTAGAAAGTCATTTGGAGAAGGGAATAAGTCATTGAAGTGATCACAAGAGCTGCAGTTGAAGACAGTCAACTAGGGTTTCATCTGGGTCAACCCTGGGTCAAATGTTTGATTGAAAGGCATTAAGGTCTATTGGAGAGATGTGGGGTTCATCATTTGACATGTAGATAAGTACATGGTGTTATGCCAAGAAGAAATCAAGAGAAATCAAGAAGAAGAGGAGTTTCTAAATTAGGGTTTCTGTGTAAAATCCCCTAATTTAGGTCAAACTTCCAAGCAAGATAAGTCAAAATGCAAGCTTCAAATGGATCCTTGGTCAACATGAAACATGTAGAGGATCTCAAGACCTTTAATTTGAGTGGTGGAAGACATCAAGGAGATCTATAGAACTCAAGTTATGGTCCTTGCAAGTTACAGGTCATCTGGGGCCTCTGAAATTTTGTCTGTGAAAGTTACTTGTCTTCCAAGCAACTTTTACCCCTCAAGAAGATTTCAAATGAATTTCTGGTCAACATAAGAGTTGTTCCTCATTGTCTTATATTTCTAGAAAGGTGTGGTATGCCTTCATATGATTTGTGGAACTCTACTTATGGTCTTGGCAAGAAAAGAGTATTTTGGTCATTTGAGAATTACAGGTCATTTCAAGCCTATGCCCAAAACTCATACAAGGAAGCTTCAAATGAAAACCTTCATAACATCAAACTTGCTCCAAATGACATTTTGAGTCTATAAAAGTGATTATGGAAGTTTGGAAATGCTCATAGCTCAAGGTTTCAAATTTGGTGAATTTAATGAATAAAAAAATGACCTAAAATTGAGATTTTTCATAATTTGGTCAAATGGGATGAAATTATAGGTAATTTTGATTGGAAAAAATGTTTTAAGAACATTGGCAAAAGTGGATTTTTGAGTTTGGTTCAAGATTTGAAAGTTATGCTTGGTTACTTACAAACGAAGTTACATAATCAAAATCCAAAGGAAAGTGTGCATGGGAAGTTTCTACAAAGTTCTAGAGCTTTCTAATGTCATCTATATATTGCATTGAGAGGTTTCATGCATGGGTTGGTGATTCATTTTATTCATAATACCAAGTTACACTTCATTCTTCCATTTTTGCAAATTCATCTCAAACTTCATCAAATCTTCACCAATTTCCAAATTTCTTGATCTCATCATCATCTAGATCATTCAAGGAGCAGAATTCACATCAAAATCTGGTTGAATTGAAGAGGAATCGTGTGCTACCAACTTCATCATCCAAGGAGCAAGAACATTGTGATTGCAAGATTCAAGGCATTGGAGCAAGATCTACTGCATACAGAACCTAGAAGCAAGTATATTGAGCAAGTTCAGAGCATTGAAAGCATTGGATCCAGAGAATTCTACAACTGTTTTCATCATTTACACCAGGTTGGTTTTCTCATCGAATTGGTTAGATTAGTTAGAATCATAGAGGATTATTAGGTTAGAATGGTTAGGATTGGTTAGATGAACATTTCCACAAAGTTTGAGAAGGTTTCATGAAGGTTATCAATGGTGCACCAAATCTGTTAGGGTTTAGAACTCATAGTTTATGGCACGATAATCTTAGATGTATAGCTTAATTTGATCAGCATGAAGTGTAGATTGTGTTAGGGTAAGATTTCGAAGAAATTGGAATGATTGATAGCAGGGTAAAATGGTGGAATCAGGATGTTATACCTATCGGGTTTGAGTTTGGATGGAGTTTTAGAGGAAAGTGAGGCCATGGCTGTGTAGAGGGGAAGAAGTAGAGCAACTTTGCTCTTTATAGTTTGGGGTTTCATGGAGAATTGAGGGAGAACAGAATTGTTGAAGATGTGTGCATGGAGGAAAGATTTTCTGAAATCTAGGGTTTCTAAGGTTGAAGATGAAGGAGAGCCACACGATCGTATGCTTGACCTTGACTCAGACCTTAATCCAATGGCTAGCGTTTAAAACAAATTTGGAGGGAGAGGCTATGCACAGAACGCTGCGTTTCATTAATTCCCTCAGGCTGGGCTCAATAATAACTTGCTTTTCACACCCCAAATGTCAGGCCCAATCACCAAATGAACTGAAATCCTTGCTAAATGCACCGTTTCCCTCTTTTTTATTTTTTGTTGTGTTTTCTGTTTGACTGGGCCCAGACGCGCATTACTAGGCGCGCCCCCCAGTCTGGGCCCATCTCTCATTTTCAATTGAAATATATACTTTCTGCACCCCATATCCAACTTTAATCCACATTATTTTCTTTCATTCTTTTTAATTCTTTGAAAAATCATAAATAATTGAAAAATGCTTATTTTTAATTGGTTGTTTTTGCATATTGTTCATAATTTTTTTAAGAAAATTATCATATAAAAAATTTAGCATTTCATTTTATTTTTATATTTTTAGTATATTTTTCTTTTAAATAGGTTGTAAATAATGTTTAGTTTAATGCATGATATTGTTGATTTTTGTTTGATTAGATGCGTTAATATTTTTGACCCATTCTTTTTAGATTGATTAACTTAGACCTTTGTCTTGTATATAAAATTTAATTCATGATTTTAAGACTTAATTTTAGATGATTTGTTTAGGTGTGATTAGAAGAACCAAAACTAGGGTTTAGGAGATAACATAGGTGTGATAAATCCTTTCTTTTAGGAGTTGTAGTTTGAATCTTTGGGGTATGGGACTATAGGGATTATGGGTAGATAATAGATCCCTTAGAAATTACTAGGTCCCCCTATTCTACTATTACTATCAGTATATTGCTTGCATTTGCTTGACTGTGTGGTGTGCCCTCTCTAGGGTTATTTCATTTGACTGTGTGGGGTATTGGGTTTGTTTGGGGATTGGGAGAGCTGAAGACTGTGATGATGAAGTCCATTGGAGACTAAGAGAATGAAGACCAACTTCCAGAGTTGATGAGGAGTATCCTTTGCTGGCAGCTGTTGAGGAGTATAGGATCTAGGAGTTAGGCAGAGCCCTAGAGTAGGAAACTTGATTCACAAACATGGAAGATCTTGTCTGCCTCCATTCTTTCTCTATGATTCAAAGTCTCTTTCAAATATCCACCTCCTTCCTTTGGAAGGATTAGTGAATGTATTTGAAAGATAGAACTTTTGAGAGAAAATTGTCTGTATAATGTTAACAGTTAATGAGCCACCCTTGGTAGGCAATTGACTGTTTAACATCCATTTCATCTTGTGAACTGATATTCCTCTTGGAGATTGAGACTTGAAGAAAAGCCATTGCAGATTGAAGACAAAGACCTTGCTTGAAAGTTTGATGATGGAGATTGATGCTTGCTTGAAGCTTGTAGACAGATGATGATGACTTGAAGACAGATGTTGGTGAAGCCTGCTGTTTGCTGTTTATTTTTGCTGTTTAATTCTTGATGTATTGATTGGTTTTCCCTGAATGTATTGTTTGCTGTTTAACCTGTTAGGTTGAAAGAGAATTTTGTTCACTTTTGCCTGTTGTTTTCTAGGTTCGAGGTTGAGTGGGACTCCCTTGCCTCGCTTGTATTGTTGCATCCATGCATTTTACTGCTTTATTGTATATATGCTATTGTTTCTGGTTCCGTTTATCCCCTAGGATCTCTGTTTCTCTCTGTGCAAGAGAGGAGCATGATAGACACTAGGTCTTAACCCATGCATGATAACATTAGGTTAGTTTGATTCCCTTCGCAACCATAGGTTAGAGTTTTGTCTCTTCTTTCTCAAAACAAACAGAAAAACACAATAAATATTTCAGACACAATAAAAGACACTTCCTCCGTAAAAGAATGTGAACTCATCAAAACGTCATTTTTGTCCGCTTGGACTGTTAATCAGAAAAACCCTTTTTCAGAAGGAATAAAAGCAATCAAAACAGACTTGTGTCGTATGTGGCCCGAACTACGTTTGCTATGATCTTCCGCGCTGTGTGGAAGTACGTAGGCATAGGATGCGATATCCTAGCGAGCAACCTTCCCCTCCTTTCCCGTAGGTAGGCGAACTACGTTGACTCTGATTTCTCGTTCCAGACGGGAATACGTAGGCATAAAGTGCGATACTTTGCCGAGTCATTTTCTTTTCTTTTAACCCCTGACCTTTAGTTTAGATAGAAATAACAATCCATACCCGAAAAAAAGCGTGGATCCCGTCGAGTACGACGGACGTGAGGGGTGCTAATACCTTCCCCTTGCATAACCGACTCCCGAATCCAGGTTTTGGTTGCGATGACCATACCTTTTCCCGTCTTTGCGGTAGGTTTACTCTGAGCGTTTCCTTTCCCTTCGTTGGGATAAATAACGCGCGGTGGCGACTCTTCTGTTCATCCGGCGCCGATTTTCGCAGTAGCGACAGCTGGCGACTCTGCTGGGGACCCAACGTCCCCTGGCTGCTAAGGACTGCGATAGTTCCTTAGGCATTTGGGATCCAACGTCCCTTAAGAGAGTCAATCCTAGCGCTTGTTTTCCCGTCGAGGATTTTGTATGGATTTATATTTTCGTCATTTACTTTCAGCATTATATTATTGGTTATTATTGCTGTATTGGGGTTGTGACGGGTGATTCTATGATTGAGAGATAAGCCGGACCTGGGCTTGAGTGCACCTAGAATTAGAGTAGAAATTAGTGGGCGTGTGCCGGCTTTGCTTGCATTAGTGTCTCACGAAATCTACAGTCGGACGAGGTTCTTCTGGTTGACTTCTTTTTCTACCCTTTGGGTCGAAGGGGTTGTTGGTTAGCTGAATTGTCGACTCCGGGAACCGATCATTTGGAAGTTGGCTAAGTGAGGCCTCTTCAGGATTTGATGATGCCACTCCTTCTGGGAATCGTATCATCAACCCTGAAAGTTTGTGACGCCGACGACCGCATAGGATGCCATACCGTTGTCAGTTACTAGGACACCTACCTGTGAGAGGGTTTGGGGTTATGCAGGTAACTAGACCTTCAGATACCGGTTATTTCTTGATCTGAGATCCTGGATATTTATGGACAGTTATGAGGTCTGTCAGAGACCAGCTGGAGTTATGTTAGGAGGTCTGTCAGAGACCAGCTGGAGTTATGGTATGGGGTCTGTCAGAGACCAGTCAGAGTTATGATATGGGGTCTGTCAGAGACCAGTCAGAGTTATGATATGAGGTCTATCAGAGACCAGTGTTGGAATTTTGTATTCGGTCTATCTGAGACCAGGGTTTGAGGAATTCTAGAGAGTCTATCTGAGACTTTTGATATGGTTCAGGCTTCTCAGCTACGGCATTTGGTCCCTGTTGCATGTTACTTGCATTGCATTGTCTGCATAACCATTATCATTGCATCCCATTAACGTGTGTATGTGCTGCAGGTGCATTTGCATATTCCCTGGTTCTAGTGCCCGGACTTCTGCTTATTGATCATGGCTGGTTTGAGGAAGACAGTTGCGTATAAGTTGCCTACACCTGACATCACTCCCTTACTTGGTCTGATGTCCCTTGCTGATGAGGAGGTTAGGAGAAGTTTCAGGATGAGTCATGGAAGGTTGCTGAGATTAGTCTACAAGCCAACTGCTGTTGAGATGAATGGGTTGTACACCTTGATGCAATTCTATGACCCGACATTGAGATGTTTCACGTTTGCTGACTTTATTTTGGGGCCTACCATTGAAGAGTATGTGGAGTTTACTGAGCTACCAGTACAGAATAGGGTTCCCTTTATTCACTCTGCTGCTGAGCCCAAGTTGGAGGACTTAGCTAAGGCCTTGCACATGAACGCTGCTGAACTATTAGTGACTTCTTGGCTTGGGGTTCCAGGTTTCTCCCTTGATTTTCTGGTTGGCAAAGCTCAAGAGTATGCCAAGAGCGGGTGCTGGATAGTCTTTAATGCTATCTTAGCTCTATGCATTTACGGAATAGTGTTCTTTCCCAACTTACCCAATTTTGTGGACTTGGACGCTTTCCATTTGTTTGCTGCTGGCAACCCGGTGCCCACTTTGATTAGAGATCTCTATCATTCATTGCACTACAAAAATGAAAATAGAAGAGGAAAGACTGTTTACTATTGTGCGCCGTTGTTGAACATGTGGTTTAAGAGTCATCTTCCCCTGAAGGGACCTTTTATGGACAGTGCAACTACAGCTAACTAGCCAGAGCGCTTGATGAGGTTATCTTCCGAAGACATTGAGTGGTTTGACCGAGACTTGTTGGGGTCTGAGCTTATTTTCAGTTGTTCTGGGTATCCTAATGTTCCGTTGATAGGAAGAAAAGGGTGTATCAATTACAACCCATCTCCGTTCGCCAGTTCGGATATGCGTTGAAGAACCCACCAAAGGAGGAAGAAGTACAGGAATCTCTGTACTTCACAGGTAATTTGAAGGGAGAGTTACTAGCTAAGCTTCAGCACGCATGGATGCGTATCAACAGAAGAGGGAAGCCACTGTTAGGGAAGAATGATTGTCAGGCTTATGCACCCTACAAAGTTTGGATCCAAGAGAGAGCGAGACAGTTGCTGATGCCATTTCCGGCTGCACCAGTCCCTGTTCACACCCCGGTGGAAGAACCAACCACTGTTACTAGGGAGGCCTACGAGCAAGTTGTAAAAGAAAAAGAAGCCTTGATGAAGATCAATGAAGGGTTAGAAAAAGAGCTGGCTCAGATACACAGCGAGAAAAACAAGGTTGTGCGTGCTTTCCAACAGCAGATCGAATTAGTAAACATGCTAGGTGCTGAACTGACTGAGGAGAAAAAGAAGCGCGAACGTCTGGGGCAAGAGTTCAGAAGCTCCCATGACATGCTGGAGTCCAAAAAGAAAGCACTCGACGCCGCCCACCGAGAAATCTCTTCTTGTAACAAGACTTGGAATGCTACGCTAACCAACAACAAAAAGAGGGAAGATAAATTGAAGCAGCAAATTTCTGACCTCGAAGAGCAGTTGAAGGCTAGCATTAAGAAGTATGAAGAAGAGGTGATGGCCAGATATAGTCTCCAGAATGCATTGAACAAAGCCATCGAAGGCAGGAACGAAGCTGTGTCTCAGAAGCGGAAGCTAGAGGATCGCTTCGGAGAAGGGGCATGGGAAGAAACCGTTGGTGACGTGCGACGTGTTCTCAAACGAAGAAATCAACTTGTTGAGGGTCTGCTTACCCGACCAAGCCATCTAGAGACCAAGAAGTTAATAGAAGAGTACCAGGCTTATGAGCGTACTTGACTGTTTCAATGTATATGCTTTATTTGCATAGCGCTGACCATCACCAGGATTGTTGGTTGAGGTCATGCCTTCTTATTGTACTCAGTGATATTATATTCTCGGCTTAATGGATTTCTCTGCAATATATGAGGCGTTTTCTATGATTCGGCTCCGATCTTCGTATTGCTAGCACTGTCACTGCACTGGCACATTCACACTAGAATCAGGGAATGACATTCCCTAATGCACAGACACATATTGCATTGCATTCACATTCATATTGCATTACAGGTAATTATTAAACTGTATCTCATCCCCTGCAATCTTCCAGGTCCTCCAAGATTAGCAACCGAAGAATTCCCTGACATTCAACCAAAAAAAAAAACAGCAGTAAGGAAGTCATGGGTCAGGATCAGATTGAGATGCAAGAGGTGCGCAACAACATGATGCAGTTCATACAGGCAATGGAAGCCATGGCCAAGAGTCAGGAACAGTTGCAGAATATGGTGCAGCCTCTGATTGTACGGGCTAATGATAGGTCTGCCGATTTTGCTCAGCAAGGGAATCAAGGTTTTCTCCCAGGCCTCGGACGCCAACTTGTGGGGATAGACATCGAGCAGGTTCAAGCGGAATTAATTGATGTTCGAGGCCAGCTGGGGCAGTTCACGAAAGATATGCAAGTGTTGCGCTCGAATCAAGAGACGCTAGAAGAAGACAACTGCCGATTGAAGGCACAGATAGGATTGATGGCCGAAATATTAAGGAACGTACTCAGAAGAGAAGGAGGGAAAATGTCTGAAGACGCGGCTGGCTTATTTGCTCCTCAGGGGTCTGAAGGACCATTACCCACGCATGATAGGCTTAAGAGACCCTCTCCACGGTCCGAAGCTCAGGATTCTCCTCTTCAGCAGTCGCAATTGATTTTTCAGGATAACTTAAGGAGGTGTGGTAAGAGGATGAGGTTTTCTAATAGAGTATTTGATGAGATCCTAGTGGATTATGATCAGCTGGTGCAACTCTTGTTCCAACTTCAACTGGTTGAGCCCCGCGTTTTGGTTCCATTGACAGGGCAGCCGCCACCAGACTATGACCTGAACGCCCATTGTGCCTTCCACTCCGGCGCATCGGGGCATAACATTGCAAACTGCAAAGCTTTTAAGCATAAGATTCAAGATTTGTTGGATGAGAAAACAATTGAGTTTGTACCGGGGGGTATAAAAGTTTCAGGGACTGATATTCCCATTTCTCCGCCAGAGGTTGCAGACGAATCGAGGTATATCCCAGAGCCACTGGAAGCTAAGTCCCCATGTCCACAACAGTTGCCGATGCCAGGGTTGAACTTAAGGATGATAACGCGTGAGCCTAAGGAATCGTCCGAGCAAAGCCAGCAGCATACGAGATGCCAGTATCCGGCTCAACAAAGAATGCGGGGAAAGAAACCAAGGAGGGTGTTTGAAAAGCCTCCTTCAACGTATGCAGATTTGTTACAGACACTACTGGGTTTGAACTTGGTGGAGAAGAGAACTCTGGCGCCAATAACAGGCACTCCTCCGTATGGTTACGATGCAAGCAGGCACTGTGAATTCCACTCTGGGGCTCCCGGACATGATATTGAGGGTTGCCACGCGTTCAAGCATAACGTCCAAGATTTAATCGACAGCAGAGTTATTAACTTCTCTGATAGGGTCCCCAAGGTGGGGCAAGGCCATAGACAAGCGAAAGTCGGGGTGATGAAAAAGTTTCCCAGGTTTGATCGGGTCGTTGAAAGAAGATCGAGACAGCAGTAGACTACCCCTGATAATAGTTTCTGAGGATGGTTGACTCGCCAATAAGACAAAGTGCAGAAAGTCCAGTTCTGAGATACCGACATTTTTCATGTTATCTTGTTCATGTCTTCGCATGTGTAGTTTCTTTTCTGTTTAATTGCAAATTTCGCTTCTAAAACTTGTTGTTTTTTCAATTGATATTGATAAACAAAATGAATATGCATGTTTTGAATCAATCCAGTCGTGTTCACTCTTTGCTTTCTTAATGCTTAATGCTTGTTTTAGCAGGAATCCGGGGAGGATGACGAGAACAGATGACGAATAATATTCCGATTGTATGCTTTTGGATAAAAACTTGTTGATGAGATACAGGCATTGTTTCAATCCATAAACACCGGAGATATAAGGAAGATAATCCCTTGATAACCCCTTTTGAGCCCAGTAGTAGGAGTTTCTTTTTTGAAAATGAAAAACCCTAAATCTTAACCCGGGGCAGGGTAGGTGTCAGTTAGTTTGACCAAGCGTTCGAATCATGAAAGGAGTGTCCGTACAAGGATCAATCACACCTCTGGAGGTCGTGTCTAAAAAAAAAAGAAAACCACAAGGGTTAAATGGAAAGAGTGAAACAGTCACATTATTCCACAAAAAGTCAGACAAACCAGTGTCACACGACTTGTTCAAAAAAAAAACGAAAAGCGAAAGGAATCAAAAGTCCGCTAAGTCAAAACTTGAAAACAAATGACTTAGGAAAAAATAGGACCATCCCGCTGGACTGGAAAATCAAAAGAATCTCAAAAGATACTCAGTCCAGGCAAAAGTTAGGGAATGAAAAAAAAAACGAAAGACGGAAAGGATTGTCAAAGAAAAGAAAAAAAATCCTCGAAAAGGACACAGTCGTGTGACTCTAGGCACCCAAAGACGAAAAGCAAATGACTGTCACTCAAAAACTGTGTGGTATCCTGAACCATCACTCCTATCATTCCACCTCTAATAGGTGAATGCTGAAGTCAGATTAGCTGAACATAGGATTGGAGAACATTATGGAGAAGGGTTAGGGTAAAATAAACTTTGAGCCTGTGTCTTTCCTTGTTAACCGTGAACCTGACCACGTTACAACCCGAAAAAGTCCTAATTGAAACAGGTTTTGGTCAAGAGCATACGTCGGTAAAGATAACATCGAAACTGACTCCTAAAAGGGTTCCTCTTACCAGCTTTCACATTGACATAATTGATTCCTTACATGTCGCAAAATTTTTTTTCCAGTGAACAGACTTGGATTTTGAAACTGTCATATGCATTGCGTTTAATATATCTTTTATGCAGAACAACCTGTGTTACTTGCGAGTAAGCGCATGTCAACAGGAAAGACTCCTACAGTGGAAGGTCTGATCAAGATAAAATGCAGAATTCCCAAATGTTTCGTGAACTGGGGCAAGCTATATCGATTAATTCTAGTAGGGTCAGTCATCCTAGAATCAGTAAATCTGGGGCAGTCAGGTCAAGATTTGGCAAATCTCTCGTAGCTATGGGCATTGTTCCACGAACCCGTCAATCAGAGACAAAGGATTATTGCGAGAACGGGGCAGGTCACCCTAGAAGCACGAAAGTTATGTTATTGAAACACCTCTTCGAGGTTCGAAATGTCGAAGCAGTCCATGTCTGGCCGTCAGGATACAAAGACTGTAGGGTCCATTCCAAAATTGTTGCAGATTCAGGGGCAAGCTATTTCGAGATAGAGTCCTGACTAGGATTTCCTTGCGAGAAGAAGTGTTCAAGAATACAAGCGGAGTTCCGAGAAGGTGGACAATCAAAAGATTGCAGTATGGACCAGGAGCTCGTAACGAAAGATCTGATCCCCGCGCAGGTCGCGCTTCCGAGATAACTTTGTTCCCCACTGAAGAAGGACCGAATTACCCAGCTAGTCGTAGCTTATCCAAAGGACATTCTCCAGCAAAGTCATTCATCCTCAGCAGAGTTGACGATTCCTAGATCGAAGGCTGTATTCAAACGGTGTGGTGTCCCCCAGAAGGATTCCCCTATCTCAAGCAGAGTGGTTTAGCCTCAGAAGATTAATATTTCCAACTTGTGAGTTGTACTCAGGCGGTCTACCCTTCCCGTTAGGGTCATTTACCCTCCCCTAGCGGGGTCAGTTGATTTTCCCCAAGAGAATCGTTTCGTCCCCAGCGGAGTCCTCTTTTTAGCAAGTGTTTCCTTTCCTTCCAGTGGAACTCGAAGATTAAGACTCTCCCCGGCAGAGTTGGTTGTGTGTCCTGGCATTTATTTTGTCGGAATACCGTGTGGTACCCGTTCACTCCCCAGCAGAAGCCCAATCATACTGGGCACATCTGCTATTCCCTAGCAGAGTTATATTCCCCAGCAGGGTGTTACTTCAACGAGGTGCTTGGTTAAATTCCCAATATCCCAGCAAAGCGGGCTTCACTCTTCCAGCATTTATTTTGTTGGAATAATTCTGTAGCACCTGGCTACCCCCAGCGGAGTTGGCATTGTCTTCAGCATTTATTTTGCTGAAGCGGTTTCTGTATCCCAGCAGTTCGAGTCTGCATTTGCATCGGCATATAGTGTCATACTTGCATCCACCAAATAAAAAAACGCGTAGCATTTCCACATCAAAGGGAGCATTACGCCATTGTCAAACATATGCATTTTGAAACATAAGCTGGACGTTGTTTCTCTTGCAGGAGGAGAGAGCTCTTGCTCAAAGGAATTACCAACCATTCAAGATCTCGGCGTGAGACATTCAACAAAAAAGTCGGTGTTATTCCCCACAGAGTTAGTAGGCAAAATTTCTCTTTGTCCCCGAGCAGAGTTATACGTGTAAGTGCCTTTTGTTTTCCCCGCCAGAGTTGCTTGCAGCAGTTTCTCTAGTCCGGTCAGCGGATTACTTTCTTCAAATTTGTTGTTACGTCAGCATCAGGGGGTCATGAATCAGAATTTCAGAGGCTGCCTCCGGTTATCAGAACAGGCGTCCGGTAGTTTGGTTTCCAAATATCCCCAGTAGAGTCCGCCCCAAAGTCGCTGTCACGTCAGTGCTAAGAAGTTTATGGGTTGGGATCAATGGAGAAATGGGTCCTGACGTGGACAATTTATTCCTATGTTGAAGGGATTTCTCCGTGCTAGAGAAATGGGCGTCCTGACGTGGACAGATTTATTTCCCCGGATTGATAAGAGGTGCTAGTCCTAACGTGGGCAGATTCAATTTCTCGGTATTGGTGGAATGTGAAGTCATGACGTTGACAAAATTGGTTACTCTTTGTGTTGGTGTCCTGACGTGGACCATTGATTCCCAGCAGATATCTTTCGTCGTAATGGTGAAATGTGCGTCCTGACGTGGACAAGTTTATAATTCTTCATGACGACAAGATGCGCGAGTCCTGACGTGGACAAATCAAGACGAGACGGGAGTCCTTACGTGGACAAATCAAGACGAGATGGGAGTCCTTACGTGGACAAATCAAGACGAGACGGGAGTCCTTACGTGGACAAATCAAGACGAGATGGGAGTCCTTACATGGACAAATCAAGACGAGATGGGAGTCCTGACGTGGACAAATCAAGATGAAGCTAGTTCCTTACGTGGAAAGAGGTTTTAGTTCCTTACGTGGAAAGATGATTCCTTACGTGGAAAGATGGTATTCCTTACGTGGAAAGAAAGATGTATTCCTTACGTGGAAAGAAGTTTATTCCTTACGTGGAAAGAAGAGTTATTCCTTACATGGAAAAATGAGATTCCTTACGTGGAAAGAAGAGTTATTCCTTACGTGGAAAAATGAGATTCCTTACATGGAAAGAAGAGTTATTCCTTACGTGGAAAAATGAGATTCCTTACGTGGAAAGAAGAGGTATTCCTAACGTGGAAAGAAGTTGATTCCTGACGTGGAAAGAAGAAGTTATTCCTTACGTGGAAAGAAGTTTATTCCTTACGTGGAAAGATGGATTCCTTACGTGGAAAGAAGACGCATTCCTTACGTGGAAAGATTGTGATTCCTTACGTGGAAAAAGATGGTTTCCTTACGTGGAAAGAGGTGATTCCTAACGTGGAAAGATGGTTTCCTTATGTGGAAAGAGGTGGTTCCTAATGTGGAAAGATGTATTCCTTACGTGGAAAGGTGGGTCCTAACGTGGATGATGTATTCCTGACGTGGACGAAGAGATGCATTCCTTACGTGGAAAGAAGTTTAGTCCTAACGTGGACAGATCCAGACGAAGTCTTATTCCTTACGTGGAAAGAAGTTTATTCCTAACGTGGAAAGGTTATTCCTGACGTGGACAAGTTTATTCCTGACGTGGAAAGAAATTTATTCCTTACGTGGATGAAGGTTATTCCTAACGTGGAAAGGGTTGCTCCTAACATGGACGATTTATTCCTAATGAAATACAGACGAGTCATCCCCAACGAAGTCGCCGAGATTTTTCGTGTTGACGGCAGGTGGAGTCCTAACGTGGACAAGTTTTAGTTGAGGTTTCTTCGTATTGACGAAGCAGGCGTCCTGACGCGGGCGAAGTTCTATCCCTGCAATGATAGAACCTTTTTCAGGCTGATGAAAATAATCCCCAGCACGGCCGCTAATGGGTCAGTGGGTTACCGTAAGAGTTAGATTCAGTTGATGGATGTCGTTCCCCAAGCAGTGTTGCAGTTTATTTCTGCGGTTGGCAAATTTCCGGGTTCTTAGTATTCAACCGTCTCGTACCTCGAATGTTTGAAGGCCGTTCGCTCTTCACCCAATCGGGTCCAAGTCGCTTGAATAGGGGCAGCTGTTGCACCCTAAAATTTGCTCAACCTAATTCACTTGGTTTATGTTTCAATTACATTAGCATTTGCATATAGAGTCATGTACATAGTCTAATCATCTGCATAACATAGCATAGCAAGTCATCCAACAGGGGACCAATCACTATTCTCATCTCTATGAGCCTATCAAGAGGTTATCATTCAAATTCAAGCATATCCAAGTCATCAGAAAGAATTGGAAAGCTAAGAGGTCAGTGGATCAAGCAGTGCATCTATCTCCTATCTTGGGTGTATTTGAAGATTTATCAAAGAAGTTGTGAGCTGTGAATTGAGCATGGAGGGTATATAGACATCATAGAGGACCTAGAAAGTCATTTGGAGAAGGGAATAAGTCATTGAAGTGATCACAAGAGCTGCAGTTGAAGACAGTCAACTAGGGTTTCATCTGGGTCAACCCTGGGTCAACCCTGGGTCAAATGTTTGATTGAAAGGCATTAAGGTCTATTGGAGAGATGTGGGGTTCATCATTTGACATGAATATAAGGACATGTTGTTATGCCAAGAAGAAATCAAGAGAAATCAAGAAGAAGAGGAGTTTCTAAATTAGGGTTTCTGTGTAAAATCCCCTAATTTAGGTCAAACTTCCAAGCAAGATAAGTCAAAATTAAAGCTTCAAATGGATCCTTGGTCAACATGAAACTTGTAGAGTATCTCAAGACCTTTAATTTGAGTGGTGGAAGACATCAAGGAGATCTATAGAACTCAAGTTATGGTCCTTGCAAGTTACAGGTCATCTGGGGCCTCTGAAATTTTGTCTGTGAAAGTTACTTGTCTTCCAAGCAACGTTTACCCCTCAAGGAGATTTCAAATGAATTTCTGGTCAACATAAGAGTTGTTCCTCATTGTCTTAGCTTTCTAGAAAGGTATGGTATGCCTTCATATGATTTGTGTAACTCTACTTATGGTCTTGGCAAGCAAAGGGTATTTTGGTCATTTGAGAATTACAGGTCATTTTAAGCCTATGCCCAAAACTCATACAAGGAAGCTTCAAATGAAAAACTTCACAACATAAAACTTGCTCCAAATGACATTTTGAGTCTAGAAAAGTGATTATGGAAGTTTGGAAATGCTCATAGCTCAAGGTTCCAAATTTGGTGAATTTAATGAATAAAAAATGACCTAAAATTGAGATTTTTCATAATTTGGCCAAATGGGATGAAATTATAGGTCATTTTGATTGGACAAAATGTTTTAAGAACATTGGCAAAAGTGGATTTTTGAGTTTGGTTCAAGATTTGAAAGTTATGCTTGGTTACTTACAAAAGAAGTTACATAATCAAAATCCAAAGGAAAGTGTGCATGGGAAGTTTCTACAAAGTTCTAGAGCTTTCTAATGTCATCTATATATTGCATTGAGAGGTTTCATGCATGGGTTGGTGATTCATTTTGTTCATAATACCAAGTTACACTTCATTCTTCCATTTTTGCAAATTCATCTCAAACTTCATCAAATCTTCACCAATTTCCAAATTTCTTGATCTCATCATCATCTAGATCATTCAAGGAGCAGAATTCACATCAAAATCTGGTTGAATTGAAGAGGAATCGTGTGCTACCAACTTCATCATCCAAGGAGCAAGAACATTGTGATTGCAAGATTCAAGGCATTGGAGCAAGATCTACTGCATACAGAACCTAGAAGCAAGTATATTGAGCAAGTTCAGAGCATTGAAAGCATTGGATCCAGAGAATTCTACAACTGTTTTCATCATTTACACCAGGTTGGTTTTCTCATCGAATTGGTTAGATTAGTTAGAATCATAGAGGATTATTAGGTTAGAATGGTTAGGATTGGTTAGATGAACATTTCCACAAAGTTTGAGAAGGTTTCATGAAGGTTATCAATGGTGCACCAAATCTGTTAGGGTTTAGAACTCATAGTTTATGGCACGATAATCTTAGATGTATAGCTTAATTTGATCAGCATGAAGTGTAGATTGTGTTAGGGGTAAGATTTCGAAGAAATTGGAATGATTGATAGCAGGGTAAAATGGTGGAATCAGGATGTTATACCTATCGGGTTTGAGTTTGGATGGAGTTTTAGAGGAAAGTGAGGCCATGGCTGTGTAGAGGGGAAGAAGTAGAGCAACTTTGCTCTTTATAGTTTGGGGTTTCATGGAGAATAGAGGGAGAACAGAATTGTTGAAGATGTGTGCATGGAGGAAAGATTTTCTGAAATCTAGGGTTTCTAAGGTTGAAGATGAAGGAGAGCCACACGATCGTATGCTTGACCTTGACTCAGACCTTAATCCAATGGCCAGCGTTTAAAACAAATTTGGAGGGAGAGGCTATGCACAGAATGCTGCGTTTCATTAATTCCCTCAGGCTGGGCTCAATAATAACTTGCTTTTCACACCCCAAATGCCAGGCCCAATCACCAAATGAACTGAAATCCTTGCTAAATGCACTGTTTCCCTCTTTTTTATTTTTTGTTGTGTTTTCTGTTTGACTGGGCCCAGACGCGCATTGCTAGGCGCGCCCCCCAGTCTGGGCCCATCTCTCATTTTCAATTGAAATATATACTTTCTGCACCCCATATCCAACTTTAATCCACATTATTTTCTTTCATTCTTTTTAATTCTTTGAAAAATCATAAATAATTGAAAAATGCTTATTTTTAATTGGTTGTTTTTGCATATTGTTCATAATTTTTTTAAGAAAATTATCATATAAAAAATTTAGCATTTCATTTTATTTTTATATTTTTAGTATATTTTTCTTTTAAATAGGTTGTAAATAATGTTTAGTTTAATGCATGATATTGTTGATTTTTGTTTGATTAGATGCGTTAATATTTTTGACCCATTCTTTTTAGGTTGATTAACTTAGACCTTTGTCTTGTATATAAAATTTAATTCATGATTTTAAGACTTAATTTTAGATGATTTGTTTAGGTGTGATTAGAAGAACCAAAACTAGGGTTTAGGAGATAACATAGGTGTGATAAATCCTTTATTTTAGGAGTTGTAGTTTGAATCTTTGGGGTATGGGACTATAGGGATTATGGGTAGATAATAGATCCCTTAGAAATTACTAGGTCCCCCTATTCTACTATTACTATCAGTATATTGCTTGCATTTGCTTGACTGTGTGGTGTGCCCTCTCTAGGGTTATTTCATTTGACTGTGTGGGGTATTGGGTTTGTTTGGGGATTGGGAGAGCTGAAGACTGTGATGATGAAGTCCATTGGAGACTAAGAGAATGAAGACCAACTTCCAGAGTTGATGAGGAGTATCCTTTGCTGGCAGCTGTTGAGGAGTATAGGATCTAGGAGTTAGGCAGAGCCCTAGAGTAGGAAACTTGATTCACAAACATGGAAGATCTTGTCTGCCTCCATTCTTTCTCTATGATTCAAAGTCTCTTTCAAATATCCACCTCCTTCCTTTGGAAGGATTAGTGAATGTATTTGAAAGATAGAACTTTTGAGAGAAAATTGTCTGTATAATGTTAACAGTTAATGAGCCACCCTTGGTAGGCAATTGACTGTTTAACATCCATTTCATCTTGTGAACTGATATTCCTCTTGGAGATTGAGACTTGAAGAAAAGCCATTGCAGATTGAAGACAAAGACCTTGCTTGAAAGTTTGATGATGGAGATTGATGCTTTCTTGAAGCTTGTAGACAGATGATAATGACTTGAAGACAGATGTTGGTGAAGCCTGTTGTTTGCTGTTTATTTTTGCTGTTTAATTCTTGATGTATTGATTGGTTTTCCCTGACTGTATTGTTTGCTGTTTAACCTGTTAGGTTGAAAGCGAATTTTGTTCGCTTTTGCCTGTTGTTTTCTAGGTTCGAGGTTGAGTGGGACTCCCTTGCCTCGCTTGTATTGTTGCATCCATGCATTTTACTGCTTTATTGTATATATGCTATTGTTTCTGGTTCCGTTTATCCCCTAGGATCTCTGTTTCTCTCTGTGCAAGAGAGGAGCATGATAGACACTAGGTCTTAACCCATGCATGATAACATTAGGTTAGTTTGATTCCCTTTGCAACCATAGGTTAGAGTTCTGTCTCTTCTTTCTCAAAACAAACAGAAAAACACAATAAATATTTCAGACACAATAAAAGACACTTCCTCCGTAAAAGAATGTGAACTCATCAAAACGTCATTTTTGTCCGCTTGGACTGTTAATCAGAAAAACCCTTTTTCAGAAGGAATAAAAGCAATCAAAACAGACTTGTGTCGTACGTGGCCCGAACTACGTTTGCTCTGATCTTCCGCGCTGTGTGGAAGTACGTAGGCATAGGATGCGATATCCTAGCGAGCAACCTTCCCCTCCTTTCCCGTAGGTAGGCTAACTACGTTGACTCTGATTTCTCGTTCCAGACGGGAATACGTAGGCATAAAGTGCGATACTTTGCCGAGTCATTTTCTTTTCTTTTAACCCCTGACCTTTAGTTTAGATAGAAATAACAATCCATACCCGAAAACAAGCGTGGATCCCGTCGAGTACGACGGACGTGAGGGGTGCTAATACCTTCCCCTTGCATAACCGACTCCCGAATCCAGGTTTTGGTTGCGATGACCATACCTTTTCCCGTCTTTGCGGTAGGTTTACTCTGAGCGTTTCCTTTCCCTCCGTTGGGATAAATAACGCGCGGTGGCGACTCTTCTGTTCAGCCGGCGCCGATTTTCGCAGTAGCGACACATACCTTATTTCTCATTATCTATTTGCTTGCATAAAATATCTCGAGTGTTGCATATAGAGTTGCCAAAATATGCGTCATATGAGTTAAACTTCATTGGTCTATCATAGGTATCATCTAAGAGAATCAAAAATATGAAATTAGGCATTTTATGAAATTTCAGGTCTTTGAGTCGACCAAAACTCTGCTCCAGTCGACTCATGATATGTGTCTTAATCTTGCATTTTCTTCGGGTTAGGTATGGTCGACCTACCAGTTGACGCATACTGTTGGAATTTCCATTTGTCCAAGAATTCAGGCAATGCGTCGGGCATGCCTTGTTTCGGTCGACGCGTGGCTGTGTGTTTTGCACAATCAGTTTCCTCGGGTTAGCTCAGGTCGACCCTGCACTCTGCATGGGTCGACCGCTCATTGTTTTATGCATATTTCCTGATTTGTCTATTATTTTTGAAATATGGTTTTATCAGTTATAACAGTTTTGTTGTCTGATATAAATACTCAGTTGTTCTTTTCACTTCAGATAGATATCATTGTGATATTGAGAAAAACAAGAAAAGTGAAATAGGTGTCAATTCAGTTTTCATCATCTTCATCTTCTTCATAGCATACCACAACAATCACACACAATAATCTTTGTTGTGCATTATGCATTGTTAGAGATGATAACGTTCGAAGCCGCTGATTGGGTAATCCGGTTTGGGTTGAGGAATTGACAGGTTTTTCTTGAATAAAACCTCTAGGGTTTTGTCCTCCAAGATTCTCTAAATTTGGGGGTTTTTGCACGATTTTTCTCAACACATATTTAGCCGAGTGAAGGTAATCGAGGAGCGGTGTGTTCCGTCAATTTAGTAACGGTAAACGGAGGATTGTGAAGGAGAGTTTCGGGTTCGACACGTGAGTGATTGAAATCATCCGGGATGGGGTTTGAAGACGGAAGGTTGTTCAAATATAGATCTGTAATCGGAGGTATATTCACAAGCTGTCAAAGAACTTGATTCGACTCGAATCTAAGGGCAAAAGGAGATAGCATCTACAACAACAAGGGTGTTTGTTTGTTTGTTTGATTTCTATTCAAGTCTTGTATATACATTTCTGCATCAGGTTAAACTTATATTATAAGGTCTCAATTCTATTGTTAGAATTGAGGGAAGATGTACCCCGAAGCGAGGACGACGGGGGAACTGCCTCAATAAATCGTTGCGTCTTTTGCCTTACATTTTACATTGCTTAATATTTGTGGATTTTAGTGCAAAAAATTATATCAATTTAGGACCGATTTGAGTAGTGCTAGACTGATTTTGAATCTAGTACAATCCTTGATTGTACGAGGAAACTTGAGCTACTCACTCATAGAGGAACTCACTTGTTGTGCTCTGTACACCAAGTGTTTGATAAATTGTCTGAACCAAAAGCCTTGTGTGCTTCCCATTTATGCCTCAACAAATTGTTGAATATAATAGAGCACCTGTTTTTAATGGAGAAAACTCTAGTTACTGGAAAGACTGTATACGTGTGCATATTAATTCCATTGACAGAAAGGTGTGGAATGTTATTCTTAACTGTCCAATTGAAATAACTATGACTGATGAGAATAACATGATTGTGCCTAAACCTAAAGCACAATGGAATGAGGATGACGAGAAAAAATATAATTACGTTTGGAAAGCCAAAAATATATTGATCTCCTCATTAGGAGTTGATGAATATTATAGGGTTTATCATTATTTAATGGCAAAAGCTAGGTGGGACTCATTGCAAGTTGCCCATGAGGGAACCAATGATGTTAAGCTAGCGAGAATCAACACGTTAACGCAAGAGTTCAATCTCTTTCACATGGAGCAAGGGAAACCATTGCGGACATACAAAAGAGATTCACTCATCTCATCAATAAATTATACTCACTAGGTAGGCCAATTGTCAATGATGTTGCTACTAACAAAATTTTGAGATGTCTTAACAGGGAATGGCAACCAAAGGTAACCGCCATTAAAGAAGCTAACGATCTCACAACATTGTTTGGAAAGCTGCAAGAGTACGAACAAGTGCTTCTAAGCCTAGAGCAATATGAAAAGAAGGAAAAGAAGTAGAAAACGAAAAATAGTGAAAAGAAGTCCATTTCTCTCAAGACTTCTTCCTCAAAGTCCCAAACAAAAGAGCAAAGTGATTACACTTCGAGTGATGACGAAGATGATGACAAGAGTGAGGATATGGGGCTGTTTGTAAAGCGATACAATCTCTATGTCAAAAATAATGGTATCCAACACTTCGAGAAAAATCTTGTCCACTTCCGGAAACAATCAAGATACTTTAGAAATGACGACAATAAAGGAAACAAGACAAAAGGGTCGTGTTATAATTGCGGAAAGACCGGACACTACAAACCGGATTGTCCCTTGAAGAAAAAGGACAAAGAGAAGGAATCAAGTAGGTCACACAAGAAGCAACCTAAGCCAAGGAGAACGTATATCGCTTGGGAAAGCGATAGCAAATCATCCGAGGATGAAATTTCTAGTGATGAAGATGAATCCATCAATCTTTGTCTTTCCGCCCATCAAAAGAACAAAAAGAAAAAGGTACGACATGCTAAGTATGAAAATTATTCTTAAATGTCTCATTTTGAATTGCAAACTGTTTTTAATGCTTTGCATTGTGAAGCAAAAGAAGCCTTTAAAAGGTTTGCCTCAAATAACCAAATCTTTGCTCACCTAGAGCAAAAGATTCGTAATTCTGAAAAGAAACTAGAGGCATTAAAAGCTTCCATAGTGGAAAGTACAAAAGTAGGTTGTGAGGATCTAAGAAAAAGAGTTGTTAACTTTGGGTGTGATACTTGTTACATTTGGCAAAATGAAGCCAGAAACCTAAATGCCAAACTTAACAAGGCTCTAGAGCCCAAAATTACTTTTGCCATCTACAAAGCTAATTTTAGAAAGAGTATGGTTAATCCATATCAAAAATACACATATGTTGTAAAAGATCATGATAGCAAAGGTAATTCAAAAGTTAACTTTTCTTGTTTGTATTGTTGCAAGAAAGTCCACACCATTGCTAAATGTCGTTTTAAGAGATTTTTGGTTCCTAAAGGTGTTTATCAATGGTTGCTTAAATACGACCATGTTTTCACTCACAAATTAGGACCCAATAAGCAATTGGATACCTACTCTTTTTAATTATGTTCATAGGTACAACGTCTTGAGACTACTGAGAGAAGATGGGTTCTTGATAGTGGCTGCTCAAGACACATGACAAGAGACATATCTCTCTTCATTGACTTTGTGGCAAAGAAGAAGGGATTTGTAACCTATGGAGACAACAACTGTGGTGCAATACTTGGAAAAGGTAACGTAGGTAATCCCTCTTCCACTACTATCTTCGATGTATTGCTTGTCGAAGGCCTTAAACATAATCTCATTAGCATTAGCCAATTATGCGAAAAAGGATACAAAGTATCGTTTTCAAAAGATTGTTGTCTAATTGAGCATAATGATGAATTGAAAGATGTGTTTAAAGTTCTAAGAGTAAACAATGTCTATATGTTGGATTTGAATGAAGTATCATTGACAAGTGATAAATGTCTCATGACAATGAGTGAAGACTCATGGTCATGGCATAGACGTTTAGCACATGTCAATTTTGACTTGCTAAACAAGGTAGTTTCAAAAGACCTAGTCATAGGCCTGCCCAAAATTAAGTTTACCAAGGATCACCTTTGTGATACTTGCCAAATGGGAAAGAAAACGAGGATCTCTTTTAAATCTAAAAATATCGTTTCAACTACGAGACCTCTTAAGCTTCTCCATATGGATTTATTTGGGCCATCTAGAATTAAAAGTCTAGGTGGTAACTATCATGGGTTTGTAATAGTCGATGACTTTTCAAGATTTTGTTGGACTATCTTCTTGACTAGCAAGAGTGATACATTCGCAGCCTTTGAAAAATTTGTTAAGCTTTCTCAAAACAAATTAAACACAAACATAATATAAATTAGGAGTGATCATGGAGGTGAGTTTGAGAACCATTTGTTTGAGGAATATTGAGGTAAACACGGTATTGATCATAACTTCTCCGCTCCGTATACCCCTTAACAAAACGGGGTTGTGGAGCGCAAAAACCGTATTTTGGAAGAGTTAGGGAGAACCATGATCAATGAAAGTGCATTACCTAAGTATTTTTGGGCTGACACCATAAGTACGACATGTTATGTATTGAATAGGGTGCTTATCTGCCCAATTCTAAACAAAACATTGTATGAACTTTTAAAAAGGCACAAGACAAATGTGTCTCGCCTACATGACTTCGGTTGTAAGTGTTTCGTGTTGAATAATGGAAAGGAAAGCTTAGGTAAATTTGATTCCAAGGCCGACGAAGGTATCTTCCTCGGATACTGTAACGCCCCGATTCTGATTTCCTATTTTTGCTGGGTCTTTTTTATTTAATTGGGTGATTATTATTTTAATTGTGGAATTTATGTGTTAATATGTTATGTTTGCATATTAGGCTATTTTACCGATTTGGAGAGTTTTGGGGGAAAATAGATTGGAGGGTATTTTAGATATTTAGTATTTAATGTTAAGTTAGATATTTTGTGAGAAAATGGATTTAATAGATATTTTTTAGACAAATAGAATGGAAAGAAATATAAGTGGAAAGAGGAGAGAAAAGAGAAGGAAATAGAAAGAAGAGAAAGAAAGAGGAAGAGGAGAAAAAGAGGAAAACTTGGAAAATCATCAAGAACAACATCTAGGATTCGATTTAATCGGGTAAGGGTGTGAAATCTTATTATCTTATCGATGTCTATGATTATGTATGTGTGTGTTTGGATTTGTTGGAGAGTTTTCCATCTTTTTCCATTTTAGGTCGAAATGGATTAATCGGTAAGAATCAATGTTTGAACAGTTAGAATCCGGAATAAATGGAGTAGTTTAGTCGGGTAATGTTGGGCTAAAACTACTGGAACTGGTTGGGATTGAATCGGTTGATTTTGTGATCTTTTGGTGATCTTGGACAGTTTGGGGTTCTGAGTTCTCAGATTCGCTAGCGTTCTCCAGGCGAGGAGAAGCGAAGGTTCGCCAGGCGAAGCCCAGTGAGTGGGTAGCGAACCATTATAGTAGCCAAGATCAGTCTTCGCTGGCGTGTTCACCAGGCGAAGGAGGTGGCGAGAGGGTTCGCCAGGCGAAACCCAGCGAATGAGGTAACGAATACTTCCAGTAGCTACTGCATGTCTTCGCCAGCGAGTTCGCCAGGCGAGTGAAGCAGCGAGCATTCGCTAAATGCTTCGCCAGGCGAAGGTCAGCGAGTGTGACGGCATTTTTCATTTCTTGTGTTTTCCATCCAATATTGATTGTTTGGTTCGATTGTGTTTAATCCTTATCTGAAATGTATAGTTTATGTACTATTACGATAAGATGTGTTCTGGGTAGCCGTCTGGCGTGAATCCTAGATTGTGAATTGTGAAGTGTGAAATGTGGCATTTTGGCATGTATATGTTCATTATTTAAATTGATTAAAAATGCATGGTGATTGTGATGGAGTTTGTTGCCGTTTGGCATGATATTCTGAATGCATAATTGATTGTATGCGATAGAATGTGATAAAAGATGAATACAATATGGAAAATGCATTATGAATGTATGATGATTGTATGAGAATTATATGAGTAGAATGCACGAAAATATTATGAATATGTATGCATTTCAAGAAGTGTATGTAGTCATTTTGCATGTGAAACATCATGATATACATTCTTGTGCTGATTGATTCCGCGTAGAATCTGCTAAACAATTGTGTGCCCGTGTGGGGTGTGACCAATCGGATTGTGTGCCCGTGCGGGGTGTGAGCAATCCATAAACATTGTGTGCCCGTGTGGGGTGTGAGCAATGGGTGAACATCGTGTGCCCATGTGGGGTGTGAGCGATGGTTCCAATAAGTTCCTGAGTGAACTTGAATGATTGAGTCGGTACCGCATTTGCATCTGCATAGAGTCGTGAGTCGGTCTCTATGAGTTGCATTTATCATCATGAATTGTGTATTGGTAAATAAACGTAATTGTAAATGTTTATGTGGAGTGATGAATATGTTTAGTGTGAATATATACGTTGTGATGTATATGAATGAATGGTGAATATATGCATGATGAATATGTTTGGTGAATTATATATATGTTGTGATATATATATATATATATATATATATATATATATATATATATATATATATATATATATATATATATATATATATATATATATATATATATATATATATATATATATATATATATATATATATATATATATATATATATATATATATATATATATATATATATATATATATATATATATATATATATATATATATATATATATATATATATATATATATATATATATATATATATATATATATATATATATATATATATATATATATATATATATATATATATATATATATATATATATATATATATATATATATATATGATTGAATTGTGATGAATGTTGTGAGAATGGTGATATGTGTATTATTATGTAAATATATAATTATCTGCATTGATTATTATGATAATATTTCTCTCAGCCTTCTGCTGTTTTATGGTGCTCTATGAGGCATTGTAGAGTAGGATTGCTGGAGGTCTTTTTGTGAAGTGTGGCTTCATTCGTTTTGGTCGGTTGGCTCTGATATGTAGCACCGGGTAGCTAGGATTGTATAGAATTCTTTTGTGATACGTTGTATATCTATATGTTGATGAGATGTTTATGAAAACATGTTGAATGATGTAGTGAATCAAACTGAATGATATATATATATATATATATATATATATATATATATATATATATATATATATATATATATATATATATATATATATATATATATATATATATATATATATATATATATATATATATATATATATATATATATATATATATATATATATATATATATATATATATATATATATATATATATATATATATATATATATATATATATATATATATATATATATATATATATATATATATATATATATATATATATATATATATATATATATATATATATATATATATGTTTGAAGTGATTCAATATTTAGATTTTCCGCTTTCATTCTAAATATTGAGATGTGGGTGTAAGGACTAAGTTCCTCTGTTTTGAAAGTTACCCCATTGTTGCATATCTTGTTGAGCAGGTGTTGTATGTGTTTTAATTTCAAGCATAATGTGACATGCCTCTTTTATACTGTGTTTTTAATTACACTCTGATGAAATTTTCAATACGTGCCTAAATGATTTATTTGATTATTTGGGGGTATAGAAAGGGTACATTAAGTGGTATCAGAGCCAGTGTTGAGTCAGTTGTGTCTGTCTTGTTGTTGTGTTGGTTAAACGATTGTTTAACCTTTTTATTATTTTTGGGAATAATCAGAATATGGCTGGTCGTAATGACAATGTGATGGTTGCTGCATTGGAGGCAATGGCTAGAGCGGTGCAGGGTGCGCCGAATGCGAATGCTAATGATGAGTTCAGGAAGAATCAACCACCGGTCTTCAAAGGAAGATTTGATCCCGATGGTGCCCAAATTTGGTTGAAAGAGATTGAAAGAATATTTCGAGTTATGGACGGTAAAAAAGAGAATAAGGTGAGACTTGGGACTCATATGCTGAGAGAAGAAGCCGACGATTGGTGGGTCGGAATGCGACAAGTGCTAGAGGTGGATGACGAGAAAATAACTTGGGATTTATTTCGTATGGAGTTTTTGAGGAAGTATTACTCTGAGAGTGTTAAGGGGGAGAAGGAAATGGAATTTCTTGAGTTGAAACAAGGTAGTATGTCCGTAGTGGACTATACTGCTAAGTTTGTGGAATTGGTTCCATTTCATCCTCATTATGCTGCGGTTACTGCTGATTTTTCTAAGTGTATTAAGTATGAGAATGACTTGCGTCCTGAGATCAAGAAAGCGGTGGGATACCAAAGAATAAGGAGATTTTCGGATCTGACCGAGTGTTGTAGAATTTTTGAGGAAGATAGCAAGGCTCGTTCTACACACTATAAGAGTTTGAACGAGAGGAAAGGAAAGCAACAAGTTAGGACTGGACCTTATGTGACACCTGTTGATAAGGGCAAGCATAAGGGAAACTTTGAGAAGAGATTTGGAGGAGGAAGTTCTGGTTCCGTCAAGTGCTACAAGTGTGGCGAGATGGGCCATAAGTCTTTTGATTGTGGGAAGAACATTGTGAAGTGCTCTAACTGTGGAGGTATTGGACATGCTACAACTGATTATAGAAGGAATATGGTGAAGTGTTTTGATTGTGGATAATTTGGTCACCTTAGTACTAAGTGTACTAAGCCGAAACAAGTTCAAGCGGGCGGAAAGGTGTTTGCTTTAGCAGATTCAGACACTACTAGTGCAGATCATTTGATTAAAGGTACATGCTTTATTAATAATATGCCTTTAGTTGCTATTATTGATACTGGAGCGACTTATTCGTTCATTTCTTTTGAGTGCGCTAAGCGTTTGGATTTGTGCATGTCTTCTTGTGGTGGTGAGATGGTTATTGAGACTCCTGCTTCAGGGTCGGTAACTACTCCTTTGGTGTGTGTAAGTTGTCCTTTGACCATGTATGGTAAAGACTTCATTATGGATTTAGTGTATTTGCCGTTAGAGGGTTTGGATGTGATATTGGGTATGAACTGGTTGCAACTTAATAGAGTTCGTATAGATTGTTATCACAAGTTAGTGAGGTTTCCTTCTTTAGAAGATGATGAAGATGAGAGTTTTCTATCCACTAAAGAGTTGAAGAAACTTTTAGTGGATGAAACTCAGTTGTTTGGTCTGTTTGCATCATTGTCGGTGGAGAGCAAAGATGAGTTCGATGTGTTTCCAGTGGTGTGTGATTTTCCAGAAGTGTTTCCGGAGGATATTACGGATGTACCGCCGGAAAGAGAAGTTGAGTTTTCTATTGATCTAGTTCCCGGTACTAGACCAGTTTCGATGACACCGTATCGTATGTCGGCATCGAAGTTGGTAGAACTGAAGAGGCAATTGAATGACTTGTTGGAAAAGAGATTTGTAAGACCAAGTGTTTCTCCTTGGGGTGCACCGGTATTGTTGGTGAAGAAGAAAGATGGAAGTATGCAGTTATGCATTGATTATCAACAATTGAACAAGGTGACAATTAAGAACAAGTATCTGCTTCCAAGGATCGATGATTTGATGAACCAATTGGTTGGCGCGTGTGTTTTTAGCAAGATTGATTTGAGATCGGGATATCACCAGATTCGTGTGAAATAAGAGGATATTCAAAAGACGGCTTTTAGAACACGGTATGGTCATTATGAATATTTAGTGATGCCATTCGGGGTTTCTAATACGACGGGTGTGTTTATGGAATACATGAATCGTATTTTTCATGATCAGTTGGATCGTTTTGTGGTTGTGTTCATCGATGATATTTTGATTTATTCTAAGTCTCAAGAGGAGCATGAAGAGCATTTAAGGATTGTGTTACAAATTTTGAAAGGGAAGCAATCGTATGCTAAGTTGTCGAAGTGTGAATTTTGGTTGTCGGAAGTAAGTTTTCTTGGACATGTTATTTCCGGTAATGGTATTAGTGTGGATCCATCCAACATTTATGCGGTGATGCAATGGGAGTCTCCTAGATCGGTTACGGAGATTCGAAGCTTTTTAGGATTGGCGGGTTATTATTGGAGGTTTATTGAGGGATTTTCAAAGTTGGCACTTCCGTTAACGCAATTGACTTGTAAGGGAAAGGCTTTTATTTGGGATGTTGATTGTGAAAAGAGTTTCATTGAGCTAAAGAGAAGATTGACGATGGCGCCAATCTTGATTTTGCCGAATCCAATGGAACCATTTGTGGTTTATTGTGATGCTTCTTTGACTGGTTTAGGTGGTGTTTTGATGCAAGATGGAAAGGTTGTGGCTTATGCTTCAAGACAATTGAGAGTGCATAAAAATAATTATCCTACGCATGATTTGGAATTAGCGGTCGTGGTGTTTGTTTTCAAAATTTGGAGGCACTATCTTTATGGTGTAAGGTTTGAAGTTTTTAGTGATCACAAGAGTTTGAAATATTTATTTGATCAGAAAGAATTGAACATGAGACAAAGAAGATGGTTATAACTTTTGAAGGATTATGATTTTGGTTTGAATTACCATTCGGGTAAGGCAAATATGGTGGTCGATGCTTTGAGTCGGAAGTTGTTACATGTGTCCGCATTGATGATGAGAGAATGGTAACTTTTGGAGAATTTTTGAGACTTGAGTTTGGTTTGTGAAATGACGCCGAGTAGTGTGAAACTTGGTATGCTACATGTTACGAATGATTTTCTTGCAACCGTATGTGAAAAGCAAAAGTTGGATTTAAAGTTTGTTGATTTGATGATGAATGAGAACGAGGATTTCAAGGTTGATAATTTTGGAGTTTTGAGATTTCGTGGTCGTATCTGTATTCCCGATGATGTGGAGTTGAAAAAGATGATATTGGTAGAAGGACACCAAAGTAACTTAAGTATTCATCCGGGTGCGAATAAGATGTATCAAGATTTAAAGAAGATCTTTTGGTGGTCCGGATTGAAGAAGGATGTGGCTTAATTTGTGCATTCATGTTTAACGTGTCAGAAGTCTAAGGTAGAGCATCAGAAGCCTAGTGGATTGATGCAACCGTTGGATATCCCATAGTGGAAATGGGATAGTATATCGATGGATTTTGTTACGGGATTGCCGAATACGCAAAGAGGTCATAATACTATTTAGGTAATTGTGGATAGACTCACTAAATCTGCTCACTTAGTTCTGATTGATATTAGTTATCCTTTGGAGAAGTTTGCCGAGATTTATGTTCACGTGATTGTGAAGTTACATGGAGTTCCTAAGAGTATTGTATCAGATAGGGATCCTAGATTTACATCAAGAGTTTGGGAGTGTTTACAAAGTGCTTTGGGTTCTAAGCTAAGATTGAGTTCGGCTTATCATCCGCAAACAGATGGTCAAACCGAGAGGACAATTCAATCGTTGGAGGATTTGTTGTATGCTTGTGTGCTAGAACAAGATGGTGCTTGGGATAGTTATTTGGCGTTTATTGAGTTCACCTACAATAACAGTTTTCATTCGAGTATTGGTATGGCACCATTTGAGGCTTTGTATGGTCGGAGATGTCGAACACCTTTGTGTTGGCATGAAACTAGTGAGAAGTCGGTAGTTGGACCGGAGATGATACAACAAACTACGGAGAAAGTGAATTTTATTCGAGAAAAGATGAAAGCTTCTCAGAGTAGGCAGAAGAGTTATCATGACAAGAGAAGGAAGGATCTTGAATTTCAAGGCGACCATGTATTTTTGAGAGTTACACCGGTTACGGGTGTGGGTCGTGCTTTGAAGTCGAAGAAGTTGACTTCTCGTTTTATTGGTCCATATCAGATTACTACATGAGTTGGTGTTGTGGCTTATCGTGTGGCGTTGCCTCCAAATCTTTCGAATTTGCATGATGTGTTCCATGTTTCGCAACTTCGGAAGTATGTTCCGATTCCGTCACATGTTATTCCTATGGACGAGGTTGAAGTAAGAGATAACCTTACGGTGGAAGTTTTACCAATTAGGATTTTGGACCGTGAAGTTAAGAAACTTAGAGGCAAGGATATTGCGCTTGTGAAAGTAGCTTGGGGAGGCGCTTCTGAAGGCAATATGACTTGGGAATGCGAGAGTCGTATCCGGACTTTTTTGAATCAGGTAATATTTCCGAGGATGAAAATTTCTAAAGTGGGGGAGAGTTGTAACGCCCCGATTCTGATTTCCCATTTTTGTTGAGTCTTTTTTATTTGATTGGGTGATTATTATTTTAATTGTGGAATTTATGTGTTAATATGTTATGTTTGCATATTAGACTATTTTACCGATTTGGAGAGTTTTCGGGGAAAATAGATTGGAGGGTACTTTAGACATTTAGTATTTAATGTTAAGTTAGATATTTTGTGAGAAAATAGATTTAATAGATATTTTTGAGAGAAATAGAATGGAAAGAAATATAAGTGAAAATATGAGAGAAAAGAGAAGGAAATAGAAAGAAGAGAAAGAAAGAGGAAGAGGAGAAAAAGAGGAAAACTTGGAAAATCATCAAGAACAACATCTAGGATTTGATTTAATCAGGTAAGGGTGTGAAATCTTATTATTTTATCGATATCTATGATTATGTATGTGTACGTTTGGATTTGTTGGAGAGTTTTCCATTTTTTTTCATTTTAGGTCGAAATGGATTAATCGGTAAAAATCGATGTTTGAACGGTTAGAATCTGGAATAAATGGAGTAGTTTAGTCGGGTAATGTTGGGCTAAAACTACTGGAACTGGTTGGGATTGAATCGGTTGATTTTGTGATCTTTTGGTGATCTTGGACAGTTTGGGGTTCTGAGTTTGCAGATTCGCTAGCGTTCGCTAGGCGAGCAGAAGCGAAGGTTCGCCAGGCAAAGCCCAACGAGTGGGTAGCGAACCCTTACAGTAGCCAAGATCAGCCTTCGCTGGCGTGTTCGCCAGGCAAAGGAGGTGGCGAGAGGGTTTGCCAGGCGAAACCCAGCGAATGAGGTAGCGAATACTTCCAGTAGCTACTGCCTGTCTTCGCCAGCGAGTTCGCCAGGCGAGTGAAGCAGCAAGCATTCGCTAAATTCTTCACCAGGCGAAGGTCAGCGAGTGTGACAACATTTTTCATTTCTTGTGTTTTCCATCCAATGTTGATTGTTTGGTTTGATTGTGTTTAATCCTTATCTGAAATGTATAGTTTGTGTACTATTGTGATAAGATGTGTTGTGGGTAGCCGTATGGCATGAATCCTAGATTGTGTATTGTGAAGTGTGAAATGTGGCCTTTTGGCATGTATATGTGCATTGTTTAAATTGATTAAAAATGCATGGTGATTGTGATGGAGTTTGTTGTCGTTTGGCATGATATTGTGAATGCATAACTGATTGTATGCGATAGAATGTGATAAAAGATGAATACAATATGGAAAATGCATTGTGAATGTATGATGATTGTATGAGAATTATATGAGTAGAATGCACGAAAATATTATGAATATTTATTCATTTCAAGAAGTGTATGGAGTCATTTTGCATGTGAAGCATCATGATATACATTCTTGTGCTGATTGATTCCGCGTAGAATCTGCTGAACGATTGTGTGCCTGTGTGGGGTGTGAGCAATCGGATTGTATGCCCGTGTAGGGTGTGAGCAATTCATAAACATTGTGTGCCCGTGTGGGGTGTGAGCAATGGGTGAACATCGTGTGCCCATGTGGGGTGTGAGTGATGGTTCCAATAAGTTCCTGAGTGAACTTGAATGATTGTGTCGGTACCGCATTTGCATCTGCATAGAGTCGTGAGTCGGTCTCTATGAGTTGCATTTATCATCATGAATTGTGTATTGGTAAAAAAACATAATTGTAAATGTTTATGTGGAGTGATGAATATGTTTAGTGTGAATATATACGTTGTGATGTATATGAATGAATGGTGAATATATGCATGATGAATATGCTTGGTGAATTATATATATGTTGCGATATATATATATATATATATATATATATATATATATATATATATATATATATATATATATATATATATATATATATATATATATATATATATATATATATATATATATATATATATATATATATATATATATATATATATATATATATATATATATATATATATATATATATATATATATATATATGACTGAATTGTGATGAATGTGGTGAGAATGGTGATATGTGTATTATTATATAAATATATAATTATCTGCATTGATTATTATGATAATATTTCTCACCCTTCTGCTGTTTTATGATGCTCTATGAGGCATTGCAGAGTAGGATTGCTAGAGGTCTTTTTGTGAAGCGTGGCTTCATTCTTTTTGGTCAGTTGGCTCTGATATGTAGCATCGGGTAGCTAGGATTGTATATAATTCTTTTGTGATACGTTGTATATGTATCTGTTGATGAGATGTTTATGAAAACATGTTGAATGATGTAGTGAATCAAACTGAATGATATGTGTGTGTGTGTGTGTGTGTGTGTGTGTGTGTGTGTGTGTGTGTGTGTGTGTGTGTGTGTGTGCGTGTGTGTGTGTGTGTGTGTGTCTATATATATATATATATATATATATATATATATATATATATATATATATATATATATATATATATATATATATATATATATATATATATATATATATATATATATATATATATATATATATATATATATATATATATATATATATATATATATATATATATATATATATATATATATATATATATATATATATATATATATATATATATATATATATATATATATATATATATATATATATATATATATGTTTGAAGTGATTCAATGTTTAGATTTTCCGCTTTCATTCTAAATATTGAGACGTGGGTGTAAGGACTAAGTTCCTCTGTTTTGAAAGTTACCCCACTGTTGCATATCTTGTTGAGCAGGTGTTGTATGTGTTTTAATTTCAAGCATAATGTGCCATGCCTCTTTTATACCGTGTTTTTAATTACACTCTGATGAAATTTTCAATACGTGCCTAAATGATTTATTTGATTATTTAGGGGTATAGAATGGGGGTGTTACAGATACTCTTAGTCAAGTAAAGCCTATAGAATTTACAATAAAGAGATTACTTACTCTTGAAGAGTCTGTACACATAACATTTGATGAATCTTATCCGAGAGATGTCGGAAAAGGTAGTGTTGTTCATGGTGCAGGTGTATCTTCGGAAGACATACTCAAAAGTGCCAAGCCGGGAATTGATCAACCCGACCTAGCCAAAATTGAGGAGGAAAAAGATGACCGTCGTGAAGAAACTGAGGTAATTCATCTGTCTGAAAAGGATGATCTTCCTCCAGCATGGAAGTCTTCCAAAGACCATCCCATCGATAATATCCTCGGTGATATATCAAAGGGGGTGACGACTCGTTCAAAGATAAGTAATTTCTGTTATCATTTCGCTTTCGTTTCTCAGGTAGAACCTAAAAACCCAAAAGAAGCCTTACTCGATGAACATTGGTTCTTATCTATGCAAGAGGTGCTTAACTAGTTCAAGAGAAATGAGGTTTGGGACATTCTCCCCCCTCCGCGAGGTCATCGAGTAATTGACACCCGATGGGTGTTAGGAATAAACTGGACGAAAGCGGGGTAATAACTCGCAACAAGGCGCGTTTAGTCGCAAAGGGTATAACCAAGAGGAAGGCATCGACTATGAGGAGACTTATGCGTCGGTTGCCTGACTCGAGGCTATACGCCTTTTACTTGTCTTCGCATGTGCGAAAAATTTTAAGCTATTTCAAATGGATGTAAAAAGTGCATTCCTTAACGGCTATATAAATAAAGAAGTTTATGTTGCCCAACCTCTGGGTTTTTAGTCTCATGAACATCCTGATCACGTATACAAGTTAAAACATGCCTTGTATGGACTCAAGCAAGCCCCTAGGGCTTGGTATTAGCATTTAAGAAAATTTCTACTTGATCAAGAGTATTCAAGAGGCAAGGTCGACACAATCCTCTTCATTAAGCGTCAAGGAAAACACTTAATTTTGGTGCAAATTTATGTTGACGATATTATATTTGGATCAACTAACGTGAATCTCGTAAGGGAGTTTTCTAATCTAATGCAAGGAGAATTCGAGATGAGTATGATGGGAGAGCTCACATATTTTCTTGGATTATAAATCAAGCAGCTTGAGGAAGGAACCTTTGTGAGCCAGATGAAATATTGTCTTGAGCTTTTCAAGCGATTTGACATGGCGAACTCCAAAGCCATTGATACACCAATGACAATGTGTGCAAATCTCAGTCGAGATGAAAGTGGTAAAGATGTAGAGGTAAAAAGATATCGAGGTATGATCGGATCTCTTCTTTATCTTACTTCCTCTAGACCCGATATTATGTTTAGTGTTTGCATGTGCGCTAGGTATCAATCCTCTCCTAAATAATCCCATCTAAAAGCAGTTAAGCACATACATAGATACCTTCGGGTACTCCAAAGTATGGGCTATGGTATTCTAAGGGAAACAATTGTTCCTTGGTTGGATTCTCCGATTCTGATTTTTCCAGGTGTAAATCGGATAGGAAAAGTACTAGTGGGACGTGTTGTAGAATCAAGATTCAAAAGCCTCTATTATTTTGATGAAGACAACTCATATCAGCTTAGCTCGCAAGATACTATATACCCGTGCAGATATATACACTGATGATAAAATCTGAAGCATCTATATTCTGAACTCTTCACAAAAAGCAAAAGGTGCAAGCATATCAACAAGAATACATTATCAAGATCAAGGCAAAGTCACATATGTCGATTTGGATCAAGTTTCAAGTGGTGTTGGAGATTCAAGACACGGTATAACATTGTTTACTTAGAATTATGTATGCAAGTGTTCTTTAATCTCACCTCACTACACCACTAACACAAATCATTTTTAAACTCTTTTAAAAATACTCTTGATATTTAAAATTAAGTATTTTTGGAAAAACTTTTAGTGTTAACCGATTAACCTGTGGGGTTAACCGATTAACACAAGTTAAAATTATGATTTTGGGAATTTCTTACAGTGTTAACCGATTAACCATATAGGTTAACTGATTAACACATGTAAAATTTGAATTTTTGAATGTTGGAAAGGTGTTAACCGATTAACCTATTTGGTTAACCGATTAACACTGAAACAACAGCCAAAAATAGCAACTGTTCATGGAGAATTGCATTGCTTTATGATTTTCTTACTGTCTATTTTTCTGTCCCATAATCATACCTTTTTGAAAAGGTTTTTCACTCTTATAAATTGATTTCTGTTTTCAAAATCAAATTCACCTTCAAGAAACAAATTTCAAAATATTACTCTTTATCTTCAACCTTTTTTAATTTTCAAAAGTGTTCAAATCAGAATTTTGAAAGAAGCCATTGAAATACACTTTCACATTTTTACAGCTTGCATTCACATAAAGAACACTTGTATAATTTCTGAGTAATCTTTGTTTCGAGAAGAAGATCAATATTTCATATTGATATACATTCAATTGTTACTTATATACAAATTCAGTATTGACTACAACTTATTCTTATAATTATAAAAGATAAGTTTGTAGGGTTTTCCTTGTGATCCGGATTGTGGATACAAGAGGTCCTTGTGTGAGATATTCATTCTCGGTAGGACTTAAAAATTGTGTAAATCCAAGAAGGGTGTTCTTGGTTGTTAGGATTGTCTTGTGTAGAAATCTAACATTGATAGTAAAATACTCTTTCATGTTGAAAGTGTAACACCCCATTTAAATTATTCAGTCGCTTTGGTATTTTCTGTGAGGTGTAGTTGTGTGGTGTCCTTAATTAAGGGTATGAGGTTAGGAGTAAGGGAGAGAGGTGACCTTAGTTGGGGTACTGTGGACCTAGATAAAGGAGTAAGTTAATTATGATATCGAGAGCATTATAGTGATTAATATTATTCTAACTATTATTAATAATAATGTTAATGAGATTATCATTATTATTATTATTATTATTATTCGTATTAATAATATTATTTGGTGGAATATTATTATTATTCATATTATTACTATTAGTATGAATATTATTATTAGTGGGAGAATAATATTAGTATTAGTATTATTATTATTATTATTATTATTATTATTATTATTATTATTATTATTATTATTATTATAGGATTTAAATAATAAAATAAGAAATAAGGGATTAAAGGAAATAGAGAATTTTTTCTGGGGAAAGAGAATTAGAACACGATAAACTACCAGAGAAAGGTTTTGGGAGAAAAAGTGAGAAGAAGAACAAGGAGGAAGAGAAGGAGGCTAGGGCTGTCAATCCTTCAAGATTCTTCAACGATTGAGCAATTAATCGAGGTAAGGGGGGAGAATGGATTTCAATATGGGTGAATTAACATGAAAGGGTAGTGAGAGGTCCTTTCTCTCATAGGAATTATGTGTTCTTGAGGATTCTTGATCTAATTTTCGTAGCATGATAAATTCCATAAAATTGTTGTTGTTCTTGAATGATTATTGTATGGGAAGTATTGTTTTTCATAGTTTTCTATGTATACCTTTCGGTATGTTGTGGTGATGTAAGGTTTAGGGATTTGGGTAAATATGTAGAAATGAATGTGTTATATCATTATTAGTACGATGCTCTAAGGTTTCCCTAAGGTTTAGAGATTTGGGTTATTTGTGGAAAATAGGGAGGTAACCGTAAGAATCTGAGGTTATGGCCAAATGGCCAAATGATATGTATCGTTGAATATTAATATAAGAAAAACTTATGGAAAATTGAACCTTTGTGGGCAAAACCTTAGATCGTTATATGTCTACCCATATGGGATAGAATATTTGATATTTGAAATTACGATGCCTTCGGAGCAATTGTAAGGAAATTAACGGTAGACCCTAGAGGTTAGTGGTTAGTATTCTTGACCCTTTGAGTGTAGAGTTGAGAAATAATGATCTTTGCCTTCGTGGCCAAAACCTTGGACTGTGATATGTTTGACCCTATAGGAATAGGAATATTCAAATGTGGGTAACTCTGAAGTACTCAGAGCAATTGCAGGAAATAGTGTTTTATGTGTTGCAAATGTTGCCAGATAAGCATAATAAACCATAGAAGTTGTGTCGTTATTGCCGTATAACCTTAGGAATGTTTTAGTGATGTTTTGGGTGCTTTGAGTAAGTGATTCGCAAGAATAATTGGGTGAATATCAGTTCCGGAGTGTAACAGCGTCTTTCTGTCCGTCACGGATGTTCATGTTTTCGGTCGAAATTGTTTTGGACGTAACTTTGGATCCGTAAGTCCGTTTTGATCCCCGTTTGAAGTGTTGGAAAGCTAATGAACAGAGCTATAACATAGGATAGATAATGGAATTGTTTTCCCAATATTTTATATCTAATTATGTTTGAGAAGTCAATTATGTATATGTTTTAGTAACGAATCATGTTCTAGTTCAATGATGTCTTGGTGTTTTGATGGATGTGGGCCAAGATGGTCGAATGTGGACAATCTTGTGCGATTGTGGTAATTCCCGAGAGGATTACGGTGAGCGGATGGCTCGTGTGGATCAAGATTGATCGTGAATTATGCATGATGTATTACATTGCATAATTGTGTTGACATGCATTTCATATCATATGTCTTATGGAGATGGCTAGGTGGGAATCCATGATGGGTGCCTAGTTTCATCCGGACTTCATTGTGGAAGTTGTTGTGGAGATAAGTTGTAGTTCAGAGGAACGTATATACGACTTATCCGGATTCCGACGGGAATCGGGTTCTAGTATGAACCGTATGAGATTGTGTTGGTACCACATGCATTGTGTCGAGTCAGTGTGTCACATTGCATTATTGTAATTGAATGTGGGCTATGAATGCCAAGTGATTGAGGTGGCACGTGTATGTGCGTTAATTATGCTTATTTTATGTGTGGTGTGTAACTACTCCTTAGCATGTGTATTTCACCATTTATTTATTGAATGTAGTTCTCACCCCTTTTTGTTGTTGTGTTTGTGCTCTCTTGAGAGTACAGGTGACCAGGTACCTGAGTAGTGCTTGGAGTGTGTTGCTATTTGATCGAGTCTTAGGAGTCGCTCTGATACATAACATGGGATGACGGGATTACGTTGTTATTTGACTACTTTATTTGTTTATTGTTACGTATCTTTATTTGTTGGACTTATGTTGTATGACCTCATGTTGAGGAGAATTATATTGGAGAATTGATTTGTATTCCGCTGCTTAATTGAAAACTGAATAATATTGATTTATTTTAATGAGATGAAGTGACTTAGTGTGATATCCCACTGTGTTGGAAAACTCTGATGAATTTTATGAATTACTCCTATATATTTATTGTATTACGCGTACGGGGTAAAGTGGGGTGTTACAGAAAGGGAAGTGGAGTACTCTCGGATTGTGAGGGGAACCACTATAAATCGTTGTGTCCTTTTTCTTTCTGCACTTTACTGCTTTTCATCATCTAGAAGAACTTAAAGAAGAAAAATCCAAGAATCATAAAAACCGGAAAAAGTGTCTAAGAACCTAATTCACCCCCCCCCCCCCTCTTAGGCATACATATAACTTACACGTGTCACTTGTTTTCAAACTCTTTGGTAAGATGGCATAGCAAAAAGCAGGTTTCTGTTGCTTTGTCAACCGCCGAAGCGGAATACATCGCAGCCAGTAGTTTTTGCTCTCAAGTCCTATGGCTTAAGCAACAATTGATCGATTTTAATCTCAAACTTGGGCGTATTCCGATCTTCTGTGATAACACGAGTGCCATTAATCTTACCAAAAATCTTGTGTTGCATTCACGCACCAAACATATCAAAATTCGACACCACTTCCTTAGGGATCATGTGGAGAAAGGCGATGTGGTTTTTGAACATGTTGATACTAGAAATCAACTAGCTGGTATTCTTACAAAACCTCTTGCTACTGAGTCTTTCTTTCATATCCGACAGAAACTAGGTATTCTCGATATTTTGGATCGTGTTTAGTCAAATTCCTTGCACATTATATATGTCTATGTCTATATATACTTTGTTTATTGGATATCTAACAATTGAAGATGTTGAAAGTATATGTGTGTTCATCTAGCTATATTTGGAGTTGAGGTAATATCCTTCCTTAACTCTCTCTCTCTATCTCTCTCTCTCTATCTCTCTCTCTTTCTCTCTCTCTCTCTCTCTCTCTCTCTATCTATCTTAATATTCATGTTCTCAAAATATATCAAAATCATGTGTTATATTTGGCATATATGTCATATTGAATGTATGTTACTTCTTTGAATGCTTAAAATATATTTTGGTTGTTTATCTATGTGTTTATATATGTCCATATGATCAAAAATGTCAATATTTGCTAGTTTTACTTGCATGAGTCGACCTAAGCAAGGTCCGGTCGACTCACAAAAATGATTTCAAATCAACGGTTCGATGGTCTGGTGGAAACAACTGCAAATCAGCACCGAGTTCTTGCCACAAGCTTCAATACCTTGAACAGATCGGTATTGGAGTTTACTGAAAGAGCCGATACTCAACTACCTTCGTCGTACCCGTATCATGGGAGAGACCGTCATTTCAGGGGGAGAAGATCTTGAAGGCTATGCATTCTGCATATTGCATTTCATCCTTTTGTTTTCATTGTTATGCTCCTTGCTTTGTATTAAGGATATCTAATGTGTCTATGTCATGAATCATCAACTTATTTGTCATTCTTGTGTGTATTTTCTAGCAAAACTTACTATTTTTGTCTATTCTAATGATATTTATCTCTTTGTTCCTTGTTCATTAACTGCGTTATGTGTGAATGTATGTTAATGTTTGTCTTGTTGTACGTGTTTTGATATGAGCATCTATTATTTTATCATTTCTTGACAAGGATTTCTTTCTTTTTTATGTTGTCAAAGGGGGAGAAATGTCAAGCAGTTTAGTAGAACCATAAAGATCAAAAGTGAAGACGTCGCATTTATCGCAAATGAGTAAGTAGGAATGAAGGCATCAAGCAAGGGGGAGGATAATGTCCATATCATACAGACAGGTTCTACGTGTTTTGCCATCATCAAAAAGGGGGAGTATGTGAGGGCAAAGCCTCATATACATAATATATGTGTTTCGATGATGTCAAAACGTTGCTTCATAGAAGAATAAATGTTGGTCGTTATCACCATGTTGCATGAGCATACCTTATTTCTCATGATCTATTTGTTAGCATAAAATATCTCGAGTGTTGCATATAGAGTTGCCAAAATATGTGTCATATGAGTTAAACTTCATTGGTCTATCATAGGTATCATCTAAGAGAATCAAAAGTATGAAATTAGGCATTTTCTGAAATTTCAGGTTTTTGAGTCAACCAAAACTCTGCTTCGGTCGACTCATGATATGTGTCTTAATCTTACATTTTCTTCGGGTTAGGTATGGTCGACCTACCGGTCGATGAATACTGTTGGCATTTCCATTTGTCCAAGAATTCAGGCTATGCATCGACACATGCCTTGTTCCAATCGACGCATGGTTGTGTGTTTTGCACAATCAATTTCCTCGGGTTAGCTCAGGTCGACCCTGCACTCTGCATGGGTCGACCGCTCGATGTTTTATGCATATTTCCTTATTTTTCTATTATTTTTGAAATATGGTTTTATCAGTTATAACAATTTTTTTGTCTGATATAAATATTCAGTTGCTCTGTTCACTTCAGATAGATATCATTGTGATATTGAGAAAAACAAGAAAAGTGAAATAGGTGCCAATTCAGTTCTCATCGTCTTCATCTTCTTCACAACATACCACAACAATCACACACAATAATCTTTGTTGTGCATTATGCATCATAAGAGGTCATAACGTTTGAAGCCACTGATTAGGTAATCCGATTCAGGTTGAGGAATTGACAGGTTTTTCTTGAATAAAACCTCTAGGGTTTTTTCCTCCAAGATTCTCTAAATTTGGGGGTTTTTGCACGATTCTTCTCAACACATATTTAGCCGAGTGAAGGTAATCGAGGAGCGGTGTGTTCCATCGATTTAGTAACGATAAACAGAGGATTATGAAGGAGAGTTTCGGGTACGACACGCGAGTGATTGAAATCAGTCGAGCTGGGGTTTGAAGACGGAAGGTTTTTCAAACATAGAGCTGTAATCGAAGGTTTATTCATAAGTTGTCGAAGGACTTGATTCAACTTGAATCAAGGGGCAAGAGGAGATAGTGTCTACAACAACAAGGGTGTTAGTTTGTTTGATTTCTATTCAAGTCTTGTATATACATTTCTACAACAGGTTAAATTTATATTATAAGGTCTCAATTCTATTATTAGAATTAAGGGCAGATGTACCCCGAAGCGAGGACGACGGGGGAACTGCTTCAACAAATCGTTGTGTCTTTTGCCTTACATTTTACATTGCTTAATATTTGTGGATTTTAGTGCAAACAATTATATCAATTTAGGACGGATTTGAGTAGTACTAAACTGATTTTGAATCTAGTACAATCCTTGATTGTACGAGGAAACTTGAACTACTCATTCAAAGCGGAACTCACTTGTTGTGCTCTGCACGCCAAGTGTTTAATAAATTGTCTAAACCAAAAGCCTTGTGTGCTGCCCATTTATTGTTGAATATTTTAAGGTACTGGAACTAGTCATACCACATTGTGAGCTAAATCAAATTGATAGTGTGACTAGCATAGTGATTATCATTACTCGTTGTCGGATTCCATTGGCTTGACGCATATCTGGTTTTCTAGTAACTGTTCGTTATAGACGGTATTTTCCTTGTCCGCTTCCGCAAATTAAACAATTTTTCAAAACCAATTTTATTTGGTAGCGCCGACTCTTTTTAAGTAAGAGATCTATTCAATCCCCCCATCTAGATCCGTGCCATCGTCTAACACTTTATACCAGGAATAATGTGTAAGTTGTTAAGTATAGGACAATTAATGGATAAAGGATTCTCAATCACTATGACTGGTGATACACTTTAACTGTTTGATAAAAAGAAGAGGTTGATCATGAAGTCTCAATTGTCCAAAAATAGAACTTTCAAGTGCACCATTCAACCTGGAAAAGAAGTATGTAAATATTTGAACTTTATAAGCTTAAGTGAATTAAGTTTTAATAACATGATCCATGGTTTTCTTAGAATGTGCAAAAAGAGTATGAATTGCAATATCTATTTGAGAAGCAAGCAAGGCGGCTCATCTTTTTCTTCATAAGTGTCTTAGAGATCAATAGATTCCCTTGAAGTGGTGCACTCTGATATTTTTGGTCCTTTTGAGGTACATCCTTGAGAGGTAGTAGATATTTCGTTAACTTTGTGGATGAACATACAAGGATGATTTGGCTTTATACCATAAATCTCAAAAGTGAAGCTTTTGAAGTCTTCAAGAAGTTCAAAATATTAGTTAAGAAAGAAAATGGAAAAACAATTGAGATTTTAAGGACAAATGAGGGTGGAAAATATAAATCAAAGGATTTTGAATCATATTGCAGCAATGAAGGCATAAAGCATGAATTAACCTTGAAATTCTAGTATGCAGATCTCAGATGTCCTAAGAGATGTTAAGAACATAGATCTCAGCTAAAACAGAACTAGGACAGAACACGAGCATTTTGAATAACTTTAAAAATTACCAGTATCATGACATCTGTTGTAACATCTGCAGACAGACAGAATAATTTATCTAACCATTTAAATTGAGCACAATATTAAATGCTAATACATAAATAACACAGTGAATTGTTAACCCGGTTCGATGCAACATCACCTACATCTGGGGGCTACCAAGTCAGGAAGGAAATCCACTATCAGTAGTATCAATTTAGAGCTAAACTCCCCCGTTTACAACCCCTCACTTAATCCCTACCCAGTGCAACTTCTACCTAGGACACTCCTAGATATGAGACCCCTCACACTCCCCTCAATCACAGCAGTGATAACAACAATTGAATAAGCTTTAGAAGACACTCTTCAAAGACAAATCTTGATCTTGCTTAACAGCTTCAATCAAGAACAATACACTCTTGCTTACAAGCTTTGAGTGAACAATTTACAATTAACAACTTACAACCTAAATATGTCTACCACGATGCATCAAAAGATACAAAGGGTGACTTACAAAGTCACACACAAAAGACTCTCAAAATCCTAAACCCTTATTTTGCACTCAAGATCTTCTTGTTGTGAATGCTTGTCTTAAGCTAGGGTTTTCGCCTCCTTAAATAGCAATGAGAATGGGCTTGGGTTGTGCCAAAAGTAACAGCAGGAAGAGAAGATTTCAAACTTCATAAACTGCAACAGATTTGATTTGATCAATCAAATCTAATCATATCATTCTTCTAATCTTCAATAAATCTTCTGATAATAACTCCATATCAAATCAAATCTGATCCATAATAAGTGTATCAGAAACGCCTTTAGAAAACCACCAAAAACACGCAAGTTCTACACCAGAATAGTGCAGCAAGCTTGCACAAAAAGATATGGAAGCAACCTGCTGATCCTGATAGACAGATGTTACAACATCCTGTAGGACATCTTGTGATTACACCTAGTTTTACCAAAATACCTGTCAATCAAATTAAATTCCAAATCTTCTCATTGTAAAGCTTCTGCAGAATCTTCTTCGTTAAAATAGAAACAAATATTTTATAGTTTCCTAAAAAGTCTCAAAGATCCTTTTTATCAAATCCAATTAAATTTGCATTTTGTTCCTAATAAATCTCTTTGACCTGTGCATACTGATGAGGTATATCCACGAGGATCTCATCAAACTAAAACACTTTTGTCAAGAGATATAAAATAGCAGCGCCTGCTGTACCAAACAAAGATGTCATGACATCTGTCTCGGCATCTTGTTTAAAACACATGATAGTAGTACTGTCATAACATTTGATGAAGATGTTAGAACATCTTGCTTAACATCAGTGTAGAGTCATGTTTTACCAAAATTTAGCCAATCATAGAATCATGGAACTAACAACCTCCCCTTTTGGCAAAGTTTGGCTAAAACAACCAAACCATGATAAATCAGCAACATCAGTAGTTTTATCCAATACATCCAACCTCATAACCTATCATGCTCCCCCTTAATAGTTGCATTCAGCAAGCAATAACAACACACTACTCTTCCCTTAGCAGTAGCAAAGTCCTATCACAATGTTGGTCAGCATGTCAATACATGTGACATAATATCAAGACAACAAATAACATTAATACACTTTACTCCCCCTTTTTAGCCAAAAATTGACAAAATTTGGAGTAAATGTACACACATATAAACTCAGATGCACACATATAAACTCATAACACATTAATCAGAGCCAAACCCAAAAACTAAATCATAATCACCATGCTTCAAAGCAAGACTCAGCTGACAAACTACACATGGTGTCCAGATATTCTAGTCTGACATCTCACAATCTCCCAAGAGATACACAAATATTATGCATAGAAAAATAAATTTTCCCAGACAATAACCAATGTTGTTTCCTAGGTCATTCATCAGAAGCAAACACAGTCCTAGTTCAAACCAACAACCTCATAAATCCAGACCCACAATCACATTGTCAAGGTAAAAATTACACCAGACAGCACAATGTCAGGACATCTTGTCGGACATTATGACCTCACCAGTGGTCCAAGAACACAAGCTTGCCTGAGAATTAGAAAACTTTGTACAGGTTACAGCAATGCAGCTACACATCAGATATGTACACAGTTCTCCCTGTCATGCATAACCAGCACTCCCCCTAAAGGAGAAAACCCAAACACATGAAGACTTATTTCAACATCTTCATATTCACACATTGGAAGCCCATGCAACTCTACAACTCTTGTTTCACAAACCATGCTAGAATCAAACCTAATAGCAGAAGTAGTTGCAATATATGCATAACTATCTGCCAGATCACTCAGACTTAGCTTTGAAAGACTAGAGAAATCTCCAAGATGTCAGGGTGAATGTCCTAGAAATGTTTCCTTGACTTCCATATGCACAAAATCAGAGCTGATAGTGTCTTGGTCTTCATCTTCACCAGACATACAAATACAAGACAAAACACTTGGATAGAGGCCCACAAACCTGCTGACCAAAATCCCTTCAGTGAAAGCCAGATCATAATGCTCTTACCTTTATATTACTCCCAAAAGCTTTTACAAGTCTGATTTGATCCATTGACACCCAATGACATAACCAAAAAAAATACATTGTCAAGTTCACCATGAGATAGAACGGTAACACAATGTCACAGCATCTTGTCTGACAGTCCATCCTCATAGAGACATACAATCACAAGCTTCTTGAAACCACAAACAATCTTGAGAAATAACTGTACTATTGCAGCAACAGATCCTAGATGGAAGTATAACTCACCATATCAAGGATAACCAGTGCTCTCTTTCCAAAAGAACACCTTAACATGACCCATTAGACAGAAGCTCTCCCCCTATCTTTTATAAATAATGCTCCTTTCAGCAAGAAACACCCAAGATCACCATATTATATCTCATGACCAAATTCATGCTCATACAGTGAGAAGGTACCAAACTGCTCCACTTCTTTCTAGAGTTACTTGCAGCATAAGAAGCCACTTCTCCACAAGTATTTTGGCCTTACCCTGAGTCAGAGAACAAGATAGACACCTCATAATCCAAGACAATATTTACCTCATCAATATCAGCTTCCACAATCTGAACCCCAGGTTCAGCAGACAATATGATGTTCTAACATTAGTTAGGACATCCTAATTATATCACAGACACCATACATTATGGTTCTTGATACAATAACCACTTGGACTTACTATCTAAATAGTAATCCAATTTGAAGATCATCAGAGAGCACAATTTCACCAACGAGAAATCCAAATACCATAGAGGGAATTAAACTCTCATACTTCTCCCAAAAGAAGGCACTCATCCTTCATAAGCCTCAAAACATGCACAGAACTAGAACCTCCTTTGGTCTTCAAACAACTACCCTTTTACACAAGAGTAATTTTCTTCAAGCACACTTCTTAAATAACCAAATGCCACTGTTTGGTTAACTCATCTTCTTTTAGAGCTCTAGAAAAACTTCTGATCCACCAAGAAAACTTAATCTTCATATTCCATATCCTACTTGCTCAATAGCAAGGCATCTTAGATACACCAAGCCTTAGACCTGCAACATTTACTCTCTAAACTGCATGAGATAAACCTTTTAGAAGCATTAATTCCATTTATACCCGAGAAGATCAACTTATCTTCAAATGATGTACCATCACATCAACTAAGACCCTGAAGTACATCTTGATGTCAGAACCTCTGATAAGACACCCCGTTGGTGAATTCAATCCTTTATTATGCTACTTAGAAGAACCTTTTCACTCTTATCATAACAAGAGTTCCATGTTCATATACACTTGATTAATGATATCAAGGTTGAGTAGACAACCTCTATTCTGCTTTATTGTACCACAGCAAGTACCTTGAAATTCATTTGCTTCAGGAACTCCTCTTTAGAGGACCCAAACATGCCAAAGCTTGATTCTTCAAAGAGGATGGGTCACAAAAGATCTTTACAAAAGGAATCCCGCTTTCCTTAAGTAGAGACTTATTCAAAAAGTCAAAGATAACCGCCACTTATCCTTGACACCTACTGCACTTCATTACACCTAGATCAGAAATAAACTGATCCAAGGTCAATTCATGAAATCCTCAACTTTACTTCTTTAGACAAGTTTCTTGCCAAGAAACTTTCTAGACAAATTGCGTGTCTCTGTAGGTCCAAGCTGAGGAAGAATGCAAACACACATGTAAATGGTACCAAGATCATCAGCTAAATCTCCTTTGCTTCAGAGAATCACTCTTTGAATCAACAAGATTTTGCATAATCTCTACTCAACATTTGGTTGAACATCCAAATCAAGGGTCAGATACTTGAGCAACGACTGATGAGACACCTTGATCATTGACTAAGGATAATCCATTAAATATTTGTGAATAAAAAAAATAGCACTGAATCTTAAATCCTTATAAGGCATTCTTCTTCCAGAAGACTAACTTGGATCATCCACAATCTTTCTATAATCACAACACTAGAATAACAGGACTACCAGAGTTCTTCCATCAGAAAAAATATGCAGCGGAACCACCAAAAGAACATCTTTAACATGCCCTAAACAGCATGTCAGAATATCTTATAGGACACCATACAGAAGAAGTATACACTCCTCCTGCAGTTGTCGTAGAAACTCCTCAGAAACCTTGAACAATCATCAGAGTTGTTCCTCGTGATCCAGAACACTCATCTCAACCATCAATACCTTTAAGTATATCAGAATGAATGATCTGATCTCTCCAAAAAAACATTCAACAAGTCACAGAAGCTCCTATGTCAGAGAGCACAACAACAGATCCACAGAATCCTTCAAAAGCAGGAGTAAACACAAACTCCCCCTTAACTCCATAAGCAGCAACTCCTCAAGAACCCATCAGTTGCTCAAACATTTAGCAAATCAGCTACAACTTCTCCTTGTTTAAAACACCGGAAAGTATGTTCCAAGATCTCATCCAGAACAGACAGGATGCCTGCTCTGATACCAATTGAAATTCTAGTATGTAGATCCCAGATGTCCTAAGAGATGTTAAGAACATAGATCTCTACTAAAACAGAACAAGGACAGAACACGAGCATTTTGAATAACTTTAAAAATTACCAATGTCATGACATCTGTTGTAACATCTGCAGACTGACAAAACAATTCATCTAACCATTTAAATTGAGAAGAATATTAAATGCAGAAAGATAAATAACAAAATAAATTGTTAACCCAGTTCGGTGCAGCATCACCTACATCTGGGGGCTACCAAGCCAGGAAGGAAATCCACTATCAGTAGTATCAATTCAGAGCTAAACTCCCTTGTTTACAACCCCTCACTTAATCCCTACCCAGTGCAACTTCTACCTAGGACACTCCTAGATATGAGACCCCTCACACTCCCATCAATCACATCAGTGATAACAACAAATGAATAAGCTTTAGAAGACATTCTTCAAAGATAATACTTGATCTTGCTTAACAGCTTCAATCAAGAACAATACACCCTTGCTTACAAGCTTTGAGTGAACAATTTACAATTAACAACTTACAACCTAAATATGTCTACCACGATGCATCAAAAGATACAAAGGGTGACTTACAAAGTCACACACAAAAGACTCTCAAAATCCTTAACCCTTATTTTGCACTCAAGATCTTCATGTTGTGAATTCTTGTCTTAAGCTAGGGTTTTCGCCTCCTTAAATAGAAATGAGAATGGGCTTGGGTTGTGCCAAAAGTAACAGCAGGAAGAGAAGATTTCAATCTTCATAAACTGCAACAGATTTGATTTGATCAATCAAATCTAATCATATTATTCTTCCAATCTTCAATCAATCTTCTGATAATAACTCCATATCAAATCAAATCTGATCCATAATAAGTGTATCAGAAACGCCTTTAGAAAAACACAAAAAACACGCAGGTTGTACAGCAGAATAGTGCAGGAAGCTTGCACAAAAAGATATGGAAGCAACCTGCTGATCCTGACAGACAGATGTCACGGTATTCTGTAGGACATCTTGTTATTACACCTAGTTTTACCAAAATGCTTGCCAATCAAATCAAATTCCAAATCTTCCCATTGTAAATCTTCTGCAGAATCTTCTTCATAAAATTAGAAACAAATATTTTATAGTTTCCTAAAAAGTCTCAAAGATCCTTTTTATGAAATCCATTTAAATCTGCATTTTGTTCCTAATAAATCTCTTTGACCTGCACATACTGATGAGGTATATCCACGAGGATCTCATCAAACCAAAACACCTCTGTCAAGAGATATAAAATAGCAGCGCCTGCTGTACCAGACAAAGATGTCATGACATCTTTCTCGACATCTTGTTTTAAACACATGACAGTAGTATTGTCATAACATTTGATGAAGATGTTAGAACATCTTGCTTAACATCAGTGTAGAATCATGTTTTACCAAAATTTATCCAATCATTGAATCATGGAACTAACAAACCTCACCATGTACACCACAACATAATGGTCTTGCAAAAAGAAGGAATATGATTATTCCTAACATGGTCAGGAGGTTACTTAAACACAAAAAATTACCACATAAGTTTTGGGTTGATGTCGTTAATACTACCACTTATATCCTCGACATATGTCCAACTAAGAAACTTAAAATTGAAGTACCAAAAGAAGCTTGGTGTGCAACAAAGCCATATGTGAAGAATCATAAGGTTTTTGGATCATTCTGCTACAAGCATGTATCTAATCAAAGGAGGACCAAATTGCAAGATAAGAGTGAAAAGATTATATTCATAGGATACCATCCAACAGGTGGTTAAAAGCTATATAATCCTTTTTATAAGAAGGTTCACATCGGGAGAGATATGGTTTTTGATGAATCTGAGGCTTGGAAATGACACACAAAAGATACAATGGAAGGTGAAGTTAAGTACATTTATGTAGACTATGATGAGAATGAAAAGGTATGGTGATGAAACCAATGGTGAAGACAATGAAGTTAGTGATTCCCCAAACTGAATCTCATACTCATGAAAGGCTACAAAGGATAAGAATAATACCTATAATATTGGAGGATTATGAAGTATTACCTAATAGTGCAATTAGAAATGAAGGAGACTTGATACATTTTCCCTTTTGGATAATGCATAACCAATTATCCATTTAGAAGCAATGGAGAGCAAGGCGTGGAAGAAAGCTATGATAGAAGAATTAAGGTCAATTGAGAAGAATTAAACTTGGGAATTAGTATCTCTATCTGAGAAGAAGAAAACTATTAATGTTAGATAGGTGTACAAGAATAAGCTTAATCCAATGTCTCAATTTCAAAATACAATGCAAGACTGATGGCTCGAGGGTTCTTGCATAACATGGTATAAACTAAAATGAGGTCTTTTCTCCTTTGGCAAGGTTTGCAATTGTTAGACTAGTGTTGGCAATAGGTGGTAGTAGAGACTGGTATCTGCACCATATAGATGTAAAATATGATTTCTTAAATGGCCCTCTAGAAGAAGTTATACATGTAAATCATCCTCCAGGTTTTCTAATAAAAGGAAAGGAATAATTGGTATACAAGTTACACAAGGTATTATATGGTTTGAAGCAAACTCCAAGAGCTTGAAATAAAATAATTGATCGATTCCTTGTTAACTTGGGATTCAAGAAATATATTGTGGATTATGGTGTATATGGGAAGGAATCAAAGGAAGAAGGAATCATGATTATTTTCCTATGTGTAGATGATTTATTTATTACAGACAACCATTTGTGTGCTTTAGAGAAGCTAAAAGATCAAATAAAGGAGGAGATTGAGATGACAGACCTTGGAAGGATATCATACTTTATTGACATGGAATTTGTGAAGAGCAAAGAAGGAATATTCATGCATCAAAAAAAGCATGGGAATGAACTTTTTGAAATATTTGAAATGATTAAGTGTAAAGCATTCAAAAATCTTTATGAGACAAACTCTAAATTGGATGAGTATGCAAGTAAAGAAGAGGTGGATTCCATGTTGTAAAAAAAATGGTTAGCTCACTAAGATACTTACGCAATAACATACCAAATATATGTTATGTAGTAATTACAGTGAGAAGATTCATGAGCATGCGAAAGAAGTTACATCTAGTAGTTGCAAAGAGAATCCTTGTGTATCTCAAAGGAACCTTGAAGTTAGGCTTAAAAATTCTAACTACTGAAAGTGAAAGAAGAACATGTGTGATTGACTATAGTGATGTTGATTGGTGTGGAGACAAAACTGATAGAAGAAGTACATTTGGTTATGTATTCTTTGTTGAAATAAAATTGGTTTGTACCATATTTTTAAGGTTTTGATGATAACAAAGTATTTAAAGAACAATAGGGTATACTAACAAATGTTAAAGTGTGCAGGACCATAAGCTAAAGTTTCTAAAGATAACTTAGTACTGGTACTGAGAATGGACATTTAAAGAGAAGCTAAAGATCCGAATTCTTAAAGATAAGAAGTTAAAGACCAGACTGAATGAGGCCAACCTATGAAGATCCTGACTCTGAAGCGTTAGCTTCTGGAGATTCAGAATCTAAAGATCGGTTCAACACAAGGATCAAGAAGATTCTGATAGGTCACTATCCGACTCTGAGGATATTTTGTCTTCTTCTGATCACGTGAAAACTTAAGCAAAAATATGAAGAAGACGACTGAGATGCAACGTATAATTCATTTTGTAGCAAATGGATTTCAAATGAGCTTTCAATGATATTAATGATATCAATAAACATCTCAACGTCTCTGAATCAAGCTTCTCAAAGACTCTCTTATGAAAACTCTTCAACGATTCTTTTTCTTCTCTATATAAGGAGCTAAAGACTTGAAGAAGAAAAAATGAACCATTGACAATAAAAGAGTTGTTTATTCTAAAAATTCTTAAGTCTTAAAGCGTCTTTCTCTGTTGTATTTTATCTATACCTCTGAATGTATATCAAGTGTATTTTTCATAATCTCTTAATAGTAAGTTAGAGTTTAAGAAGTCTCTTGCTAAGTGTTTGAGCATTGGAAGTCTCATGCTTGTGTGCTTAAGCATAGAAGTCTCTTACTTGAGTGTTTGAGCATTGTAAGTCTTTTGCTTGTGTGATTGAGAAAATTGTAACCAATTGTGATTATAGTGAAAATCCCTTGGAAGTGCAAGGGGATTGGACTACTATTGATTTATGGGAGGAACTAAGATAACTGCTTGTGTCTCTCTTGCTTTCCTTTCTACCTCCAAATTACTTTAATCCACTACTAAACATTTACCTCTGATTCAGATTCCAGACCTTGTGTTCAAAATCTGATAAGAGATTTTCAGAAAAGAAAAAGAAAGCTAACACAATTCAACCCCCTTTTTTCTAGTGTTTTTCTCACTTTCATTCTTATAGAATAAAGCATAAATCTCTTGGTGTACAAAGAAGCAGCTTGTCACTGCATTGTCCTCCTGAGAAACTAAGTATATAACAAGATCATTTTCCTCAATTTAATCAATTTGGCTTGTCTCTTTGTTGAATGATTTAAGGTGTAAAGGGTAAAAGCCTATGAAGCTGATGATTGACAAAAAATGTGCAATAAGCTTGACCAAGAATCTAGTTTCACATGGAAGAAAAAATATTGAGACAAGATTTTATTTCAGAAGGATTAAAGCCTCCTCTTATTGAAACAAGATATATATATATATATATATATATATATATATATATATATATATATATATATATATATATATATATATATATATATATATATATATATATATATATATATATATATATATATATATATATATATATATATAATATTTTAAAGTTTATTATTATTGTAATGATAGGATTTTTTGTATAAATCGAGGTGATCATATGCAAATTTTTTCATACCTCTTCTCATTTTGTTCTTACAATTTTTTCTTTATTTTGTTTTATCATGTATATTACTCCCTCCGTCCCAAATTATAAGACATTTTTGGAATTTAGCACGAATTAAGAAACTTAATTATTACTTTATGGGAAAGATAAATTATGAATGACTTTATAGTAACACCCCTTATAATTACACAGGAAAGAGAAATTAAAAGAGTTGAAAGACTAAATAATAAATACTTGAGGGTATAGTGGGAAAAATGTCATTAAATTGCATTGGAAATGTTAAGTGACTTATAATTTGGGACAAATATTTTTGGCAAGATGACTTATAATTTGGGACAGAGGAAGTAGCAGATATGGGCATGTTAGTTTTTCGAGAACCAAGTCTCCGATAAAGATGTTTTTTTGGAACATACAAAGTTTAGAGCAACTAGAATGGAATTTGAATAATTGGTTAGACGGAGAGATTCAAGACGGGGAAAGAATCATAATTATTGAAAGACTTGTTTCGTACATCTCAATTGCAGATGACAATAGCGCCAATTGGATTAAAGCCCCCTCTTAAATTTGTATGGGGGCGCCAATAGGATTAAAGCCTCCTCTTATTGATTTATTTATTTATTTAGTTCTTAATATATATTATTTTATATAATATTATAAAATTTACTATTATTTTAATACAATAATATTTGGATTACATCTGCAAATAGCATTGTACATTAGTTTTTATGACCTGGTCGAATTAAGTGGCCACCGGTTTCGCATCCTTGAGGTCGTATGTCTCTTAATGCTCTCGATAGCTATGGATCCACCTGACGTGTTTCATAAGAAACTGTCGTGGATTGTGTTGCATCTGTTTGAAGAACCTCGCGTATGTATGTCTATGTTGATGAACTTAAATCAGTGAAATCATCTAGATTGAGTTGGGTGCCCATGTCTTCGTAGTTTTGCTGTGTTGTTTGTGCTAATAAGGTATTGGTTCGGCGGTAATAGGGTTGGTTGAACGGTGACATTGGTGTGAATGTTTGGGTGGGTAATAATTGATGTGGTGTTTGGTAGTCCATGTTAATTTGTTATGCATTCTGGTAAGAGTATGATGGGTTGGTTGGTTGGGTTTGTTGATATTGGGACTACTAAAAAGTTTGTGGTTGTTGTTGGAATGAGGGATGGTATGAGGTATGTTCTTGGTATTATGGTTGTGTGGGTGGCACGTGTTGTTGGTAATTATTTTAGGATGGATTTTGAATGTAAGAAGTGTGTTGGGTTGGAGGTTGGGTGTTTCACGATGAAGCTTATTGGCGTGGATCAACCAAATATCTGGGATCAGACAAGAAACCAATAGAAATAGATCTATACCAATTCATGTATTTGATAGTTGGTTTAGACTCGATTGGCAGTACAATGCCGGTTAGGACTAAATGACACTGACATTTCCATTCACGACACTCTACTTTTGCATATAATGTCCAATTGTAGTAGTCTCATTGGTCTGAGACTTTACTATTGTGGTATTAAGAAAAGCATCTCAGATGACTCAAAATTTTTTGAAGCATGCCAAATTGAAGTTTCACTTGATCATTGTTGTGCATCTCCATAATAATGAATACAATAATTAGTGTTTTTGCACTCCAAACGGCAAGATCTTGTTGATTCACTTCATGCATGCCTTCTAAATCTAGATATGGTCTCAAAATAAATTGTTGTAGAAAAAATAAGTTTAGTATATGTTAATAATAAAAATATATTATTTTAAAATAAATAAGTTAGTGATAATACATCATTTGGTCCCAAGTGATCTAATATATTTCTGTATTGTGTGATGCTATAATGGGGACAACTGTCGTAATCCATCCCACGTGCCGACCACCTAAAAAAATTAATATAAACTATTTGGTGTTAATAGTATAATTAAGTAAAAGATACGAGACGGTGAAGATGGTCAAAGCATATTTGAAAGCCATGAACATTCTGGGTTCGACTATATTGAGTTGTACATATTACTCAGTCAACCTCAACATTCCCAAAATTTTGGGCGAATCTCAAGTATTAGATGAATCTAAGATATTTGATCAAACTCAAATATTGGGACAAGATAAAATTGATGTTGTTGACGAGGAGGAAGAAAAAAGTGAGACACAAGTTGGTTATATGGTGAATTTATTTGGGACTAGAGAAGACAATGCATATAGTCCAGCTAAACATGTAGATAAAGAAGCATTACCATTGTCCTCCTCAGCACTTGAGTAACGTGCATTTGGATGGAGAGGAACCATCCTCGGATTTATTCTACAATCCTTCTCAACATAATGAAGGTGTGTTAAAAATGGGAAACCAATACAGACCCGTATGTGAAGGTGGGCACAATAATCTCTCATATCGTTGCACATTTCAACTATACCTCATCATACAAGAAAGCATCGATTACAAGAATTAAGGCAGTTGAACAAGTATGTGGTAATTGGGAAAAAATTTACAATTAACTTCCATGATATTTGATAGTACTTAAAAATTTTGTTCATTAACCGATTGTAGTTTTGGAGACACTTCCAACATATACGCATGATGGAACTTGTGTTGTTGGAAGTAGAATATTATCTCATCTCTTCTGGGCATTTCAATTATGCATCAAAGGTTTTGCATTCTGCAAACTTGTTATTCAACTTGATGGAGCATGTTGTATGGAAAATACAAGGGAACATTGCTAATGGTAGTTGCACAAGACAATAGCAATAATATCTTTCCAATTTCCTTTGCTTCAGTTGAAGGTGAGACTGATGGAGGTTGAAGTTTCTTTCTAAGGAATCTCAGAATACACGTTGCTCCGTAATCCAACCTATGCTTTATTTCAGACAGATATGCGTCTATTGAGAGCGCTTACAATAATTCTGATAATGGTTAGCACAATCCTCCTTTTGTGCATGTCTATTGCATAATAAACATTGCTCAAATTTTCATGTGGGAAATCAAACACAAAAATCTTCGGAAAAAAGTTATGAATGTGGGGTATGCTATAAACCAACTATCACTCATGTACTATAGTAAGGAAATAAGATTTTCAAATGTCGAGGCATTAAGGTGGTGGATAACATTCTAATGGAGAAGTGGACAAGGGCATTTGATGAAGGACGTCGATGGGGCCACAAGACAACAAACCTTGTGGAAGCCATTCACGTCGTCTTTAAGGGCACTAGAAACCTACCCATAACGTACCAGAGGTAAAAAAAAATGGAGCACAATGTTAGAATTAGGGCAATTATTTAGTGAAAACTACATGAAATGTATGAAGGAGGAAACTATTAAAGTAGTCTCTCATTGCGTCAGAGGATTTGACCGTCGTGATTACAACTCCATTGTTAACGAGACAAATGATCACAATGAGGGTCGACCAATAGGATACTATCGTGTGGAAATTCATAAAAAAAAATTGGTGCGACTGCGGAAAGTTTAAACCTTTTGTATGCCTTATTCCCATGTCATTGTGGCATGTTCCAATGTTCTCCAAGACCCATTCTTACAACTATCATACATTTACAAGGTCGTAAACTTATTCGGTATCTACAATAATAACTTCTCAGTGGTAGCTAATGAAGACTATTGGCCTACATATCACGGGGACACAACTTACCAAAATGAACATATGAGAAGGAACAAAAAGGTTCACCCCAAAACACATGAATTAGAACTGAAATAGATACAACTAAGAAAATAGAAAGATTATGTGGAATATGTCATCTTCTCGGTCACACACGAAACATTGTCCTAATGATGGAACAAGTTCTAGATAAGATTTAATGATGTCGTTAAAAATTTTGTAACCTTCGAATTTAATATGGATAACAACTTTTGGTTACAAAACAACAAACAACAATGCGTCAAAAACAACAACACAAACTATAAATCAAAAAACAATTAACACTACAAAATAACTAAGAGATAACAACAATCAAAACAATATCTTTTGTTGCAGATATCATATCCCTAACGTCGTTGTCATCTTTAATTCGCACTCACGTATGTTGCATAACATCATTGTCATCTGCAATTGAGATGTACGAAACAAGTCTTTCAATACTTCTAATTCTTTCCCCATCTTGAATCTTTTCGTCTAACCAACAATTCAAATTCCTTTCTAGTTGCTCTAAACTTTAGATGTTCTAAAAAAAACATTTTTATCAAAGATTTGATTCTCGAAAAAATAACATGCACATATCTTTTAATTTACATGGTAGAACAACTAAAAAAATTGTAAAAAGAAAATGACAAGAGGTGCGAAAAAAACTACATATTATCACCTCTATTTATAAAAAAAAAACTCAACCATTAAAATAATAATAAATTTTATAACATAATATAGTATAATATAAAAAATTAACTAATTAAATCAATAAAATAAGACTTTAATCCTTTAACGTTCCTCTTTTAAATTATAGAGGGGTTATAATTCTATTGATGCTCCCAAGAGGTTTTAATTCAATCGGGTCTTTATAAATTTTAAAGGAAACTTTATTTTTATTAGCACCCCCTTCCAAATTTAGGAGGAAGCTTTAATAACATTGGCACCCTCTTCTACTTGAAAGAAAAAAGAAATATTGAAAGTTGAATATATAATGAAATTTACGAGGGAAAGATGGCTGGTTTGAATAATAATGGATGAAATTGTAGTAAAAAATTCTTTCTTTTTGTTGAGAAAATTGCACTAACCTCAATCATTGCGATTCAGCAACATTGTAAAAATTGGTCTTTTATACTTATTTAATTGAGCTGCAGGTTACTACTATGATTGCGTCCTATAAATGGAACTTAATTTAATACTCCTGATTACTGCAAGTTACTATAACTGTTTAAAAAAGTGCTTATTGTTGGCTGCATTTAAAATTGTGGAGGCTGGTAGAGTATTATATTTTGGTTTAGAAGTAAAGATTCCTTCTAGATTTAAACATGAGGGAAGTAAATTAACCAATTTTATAATCCTAAATCTTTGGGACATGTTGCTCACAGATGCACGCTTTAGCTACTCCATTAGTCTCAACTAATATCATATTTTGAATATTTTATACAGACTAAAATTAAAGATATTAGTTAATTTTGTATAAAAATTATCAGAGAATTATAAAATATTTTTTATTAATGAGATAGTAAAGAATTAAAAAAGAGATCAATAAATAATAAATAATATAATAGAAAAATAAATATTAATATTTCATCTAAATTGTATAGTATTGTATGATTTAGATAATTCTTTATAAAATGATTTATAATTTTGGATGGGAATAGTATTCACTAACAAAATACTATTTTTAATTTTTATTATAATTTCTTTTTGCCATTTTTTGTATCTTATTCATAAAGGGAAAAAATATTTTTATTGTTTAAAAGACATTTGTCTTCATTTAAAATATTTTCTTTTAATAAAAATATGAGAAAAGTAAATATACATTCACAATATAAAATATTTTTATATTATCAACTATATCTTATTAAGTTGTATTTTATTTTTAAAATATTAATATTATATAGATGAACGTTAAAATTTTATCGATTAATAATGTAAAATTATTTTATAACGACAATACACTATTTTTAATCTTTTGACAAAATCTTCATAATAATAAAATTTATTTATTTTTTAAATTTTAATGTTTTTTTTTTCTTATAATACCAAAAGAGTGTTCCGTATAAGTAATCACCTCTATTGGCATCACCAAGGCCGATCAAAACAATCTAACCTTGAGTTTTAAGTTTAAAATTTCGAGTAAAATAATTCTAAAAAAAAGTTAAACTTAGTTATAATCATATAAGACCATTTTCTTGGGATAACTTGCTTATCAAGGTAATGAAGATAAAGAAAGTGATTAAATTAGAGATGCAAAATAAAATTTGAGAAGACATAGTTTTCAAATTATTGGCAAATTACAAGATAGACAAATAAGATAGACAAATATACAAGCAATTAGAAAATAAACTAGCTATGTGTGTGACCGTAAATGTACCTTGTGTTGCAAGGGACTAATAAGTAACAAAAATATGCAAAATGCATATGTATTTATTAATTTATTTTGTAAGTAATCAATGAATCTTCCCCCCACCCCTCTCCCCCCTCCCTCACCCCACACACACACCCCATTCATATTTATCACAAAAATGTGATGAAACGTTTTTATGAATTTTTTGATAGTTTATTTACGAAATACAAGCAAAAAGGACAAGGAAGTGTCAAAAGCAGACAAAATGCACCATTTAAGACCAGCGTCTCGCTAAGCTAGAAAAGGACAGAAAATTAATGCTTAAAAGTCAAGTAACCTCAACCAAACACCAAAGCTCGCTAGCAGGCACACTAAGAGAGGTATTGCGGTTCAAAAAGCTTCATGATTAAATTATTTCAAGGTAAAGAAAGGGTTTGTTCGCTTAGCGATCACGAAGCACACTAAACGAGAAAAGACGACTAAGACCACTTGTAGGATGAGCTGACATTTTTTAATGGAGAAGATTGTAGGCACTTTGAGCGAGCTTTGAACTACTCTTAGCGAGAATGGCAGGACATAACCCTATAAATAGGGGCCCATGCACTTCATTTCAAAATAACTTGGTGTGATAAAGTTGTTTTCTTGGTATTCAGTGAGAGAAGTTCATTGTATAGCCGAAACACAAAAGAGATCGAAAGAGAGGAAGATTGAGGGAGGAAACGTTGTCCGAGGAATTAGTAGCAAATGTTTTTCAACATCTTTCTTCTAGAGCTTAATTGTAAAGTTATGATGAGTAAACATATCTAATTTTTTTTATTTTGTTGGGGTTATACGTTGTAATACTCATGTCTTGATCCCGATCATGGCATTCTATATAATTCTTCTTAAGTTGTAATATTGACAGGTTCTTTGTTTTTAATGCATACTTTATATTAACTTCCTAAAACATGTTTTTATGGTATGACTTGATATATGAAAGGTATTGGTCATTGCTAGATCCATGTTTTCCATCTATTGGATATGCTAAATTTTAGACATAGATTTAGGTTTAGTATTTGTATGAGTAGTTGAAGCCTAATGTTATTGTATTGGTTAATAGGCTAAAAGATCATTTATTAAGTATTATGTTTGATCTCGTGTCATTGAATGATACATGAGTTGCGATGAGAGCAACAAGTGATAATATAAATAGCTTATCATAATTGCATATATTATTGATCAAAAATATTACATGAGAATAGGTCGATGAAATCTAATCCAAACAAGTTTTCTCAATTGTTGAACACCAAAGTTCATTTTATTTTCTTTTATTTTACTTTCCGTATTCACAAACAATCAAAACATTTTAGCTTTCTCATTCCTATCAATTCCATTAGACAATCAAATCTTACTTTCTTCAATGAGTTTGTCAAAATGTCTGCAAGTTGCAGCTCTGTATGCAACAAGTTCTTTCTCAATTGGTCTCTTAGGAAATGATATTTGCTTTCAATATGTTTGCTTCTTCCATGGATTATTGACCAAGTCAATTTTTGATTAATTATCAACAAGCTGTTTGATCTTCACAACTTCATTAAACTTTAACTCTTCTAATAACATTTGCATCCAAAATGTTTGACAAACAGCATATAAGGCTGCAACATACTCTGCTTCACAAGATGATAGATCCATTATCCCTTATTTCTTCGAGTTTCATGAATCAGAGTAACCATATGTCTTTGCCTTCTTACTTGTATTCTTCTGATTTGGCATGAGTACACAATGGTATGAAGTGTCTTTGATATATATATATATATATATATATATATATATATATATATATATATATATATATATATATATATATATATATATATATATATATATATATATATATATATATATATATATATATATATATATATATATATATATATATATATATATATATATATATATATATATATATATATATATATATATATATATATATATATATATATATATATATATATATATATATATATATATATATATATATATATATATATATATATATATATATATATATACCTTAGCATTCTCTTGGATGCTAGTAGATGACATGATCTAGGTATAGTTAGTAAATGATTTATTTGTACAAGGTTACATCTCTGGTTTTATGTGTTGTGCATGTAATGTTTTCTAATTTTTTTGGTGATGACACCTGAACAAGAAAGAATATACCTAAAGTCTCATTAGAAAAGAAGATACCATAAGATAAAGTGTCTCAAATTTTAGCTGAAAGTAATAAACAAAGTTTAAATCAAGTTCTAGACAAAGTATAATCAAACAAAATAACTTAAATTTGTGAAGACATACTTGAAGCTCTGAAGTTGAGAAAACTCGTATGATCCTATGCTTAGAGTTTTATCTAATTTTTTAACAATCAATTATAAATAAGGAAATAATAGGTCTTGAGGTACAAAGGTGATCTGTGTGCGCCCACAAACACACACACAAACCTGCGCGCGCACTCGCACTCATGCACGCACGCGCATACACACACACACTAAAATAATTAAGACGCTTGTTAAAATCAATTCGGGGAAGTGCTTAAATGATTAAGAAGCTTGTTTGATCAATAAGGAAGAAAAAATACACAGGTTAGTTGATTAAAACAACTTGTAACACCTTCTAATCGATTAAGGAGGCTTGTAATCTATTAAGATGACTTCGAAAATAAAAGTTTCATTTTTTTGGCTTATGCTAATCGATTAAGAATTATTTTTAATTGATTAAAAGTTTAAAAATCCCAACGAGTGTTGCCTTTTTTAGCCATATTTTTCTATTATAAAGGAGTTATTTCCTCACTTTTCAACACAACCGTTTTCTAAACCAAATACTTTCTTATCTCACTCATTCTATTTATTTTATAAGTATTTTTCATTAGATGTTGTCTCAGTCCTGGGAGAGTGAAAAGCTTCATCTGAGAGCTGTGTTGTACTAAATTTGTTTTCTCAAGAGTTTAATTTTCTTTGTTCAAAATGTGACTCCATACATAAACAGGGTGAATTTATGGAGGTTATAAAACAAGACTAATGCTAACATGTGCCCCAAGGGAATAAGTTAATAGTCTATTTGTAGAAATATTCCTTCGAAATGTGTGTAATCAATTCTTTGAAAATATAAATGTTACTTTATGAAATTAATTTTTTCTACTTTTAGTGTGATTAACTTGTGCCCTTAAGGCACAAGTTAGGATGATCCTTAAAAGAAAAATATTTTCTAAATCAGAGTTTGAAATTTTATCAAAAATGTTTGAATATGAAATGGAAAATCAAAGTAAATAAATTTAATAGAAAATAAAAGAGATAAGGGAAGAGAGAACAACACCAAGAATTTATAGAGGTTTGAGAGTATCTACTATTGCTTGAGAGCTTTTAGAAGGTTTATCCCACGAACCCCCTTATACAAGGAAATGAAGTTTCGGGCTATCTTTCGACAAAACAACAAACTAACGAGTGAAACAGTTAGTCTTCAAACAAAACAATAAACAGAGTTTCGAGCGGTTAGTCTCTAAGCCAAGCAGAGACTTTGCACAGGATGGTCCCGAATCAAGATGGAGTTGTGAGTTGACTATCATTCGAATTGAACCAAAGTCTTACATGAGATGACCACGAACCTAACTAGGATTTTTATCGGACTGGTTTTGAACCTATTGAGATTTAACATAGGCTAAACTCAGAAACTGAACCAATAGAAATTTTTTACCGGGTTGAGCTCAAAAAATTTTGTGAAGATTTTTCACAAGTTATTCTTCAAGGATCTAAAAGAGTTATTTTCTTCAATGACAGAGCTTACGAACCAAACAGAGACTTATGTTGATTTAACTCCCAAAAACATAATCACTTCATAAGGAAGAATGATTTACTCAAGGTAAAATATTACTCTTGGTAAATTTATAATAAAACCCTCAACTAGAACAAAATCCTCACTAAACTCAAGAACGCTATGAAAATACTATGGATAAAATATGTAAAAGGTAGAAGTTATTTAGAGAGATTATGAGAGAAAGGAAAACTAAGGTTTTTTGACGTTTTCTGAATGATTAGAAATTAATAAAGGGCATCTATATTTATAGACCAAGAAATAGTGTGATTTTGGAAATAATGCATGGATCAAATAAATGATCTAATCGATTAGGCAATGCAAATAATCAATTATTTGTGTCCAAATTAGAAGGTTTTGGTAGAGAGTCGTTAGCAATCATTTAAAGACTATCTTAGTCAATTATTGAATAAATTATGTATCATATAATCGATTAGACAAGTTAAAAAATTCTCCTAATCAAGAAGTCAGTTTCTTAATTAACTGGTGAGGTTCCAAATTTTTTTTGGTGATTTCGATTGAAAAGAGTGAGACTTTAAAAATAATTTTTAGTGTGTGTTATTTAGCCATAATACTTCCAAAAATACACTTGTATCTTTACAATACACTGATCACTCAGATGTATACGATCAAGAGATGTTTCAGACTTCTTCTCTTTCACACTCTAAAGCTTTTAAGTTCCTTTGTCGGATATACCTATCACATAAGCACTTCACTAGAATCTCGAGTCTTCTATTGGATGAGTCTTAAGATATCTTCAAGTTAATCACCATCATTAGAGAGATATAAATATATCAATGGTGATCATAGACCCTAATTCTTCATTTGAGCTAACTTTAGTTTGATTCGAAAGGGTAGCTTGATCTTGATCAACCACCTTATGCATCTTTGACCACTTCTAGCTTTTGTAATTGCTTGACTTCATGTGTTGTTATAATAAAAACCACTTCAAGTGTTATTACTACTTTTGTTGTTGTCATCATCAAAACCATGTTATCATCAAAACTAAGTAGTTGCTTCTTGAGTCTTCTTATCCATGATCATTATCATCTTGGATCACTTTTTTATTACACCTGCAAGCACATAGGTCCACAATCTAGTCATGTTCTTATAATATATTTGTAGGTTGCAAGCTAACTTGTAAAAAGCTTGGTTTAAGGTTGTTGAGTTTAACTTGCGTAAAAGCTATAATTGTTTATGAAAGGTTGTTTGGGTTGATTCTATGAAAAAGATGAATTTTTGAAAGGTTGTTTTAGATAATCTTGTATAAAATCTCAAGTTGATATTAGTGAAATCTCAAGGGGAAACTCTTGGAGATTGGAGTAGGTCGCATGGTTTAAGGTCAAACTAGGATAATATCTGGTGTGATATTTCTTACCTTATTTCTTTATTTTTATGTTTATATTCTCTGATGTTATTCATCTATGTTGCTGCTTATTCTCTATTCATATCATCTTCTAACATAGATCATTTTAAATTAATCATTTTTGGAAGATAAAAAGTTTTTAAAAACCTAATATATCATAATTCACTTGCCTCTTGTGTTTGGAGTCGCTTGTCCAACAAGTGGTATCAAAGCCTAATTGCTGTTATAAGAATAGTTATCTCGGGAGGTAAGAATGACTTTAAACAATTCACTAAACAAACTCACATCCTTCAATGGAGAAGTGTGTGCCTATTGAAATGAGAAGATGAGAATCTTTATAAAGGAGATGGATTATGATATCTAGAGTATTGTTAAAAAATATCTTTTTGCTCCCACACATCTAGTTGATGGTGTTGTAGAAAAAAATCTATAGAAATCAGGACCAAGTAGGACAAAGAAAAAATGCAGCACGATTTGAAAGATATAACTATTATCACTACAACTCTTGGTATTGATGAGTTTTTTTGTTTCTCACTATGAGATTTTTAAAGGATGTTGAACACCCTGTAAATTATCCATGAAGGTACAACTGAGGTAAAAAGGACTAGTATGAACACATCGACCTATAAGTGCAAGCTTCTCATAATGAAATTTGAGAAAAATATCCAGAATGTTTAAAAATGTTTTATTCACATTATAAATCATATGAGAACTCAAGTTAAAGTTTTTTAGAATGAGGATTTGGTTATCAAAGTCCTTAGATGCCTAAACGGCAGCTAACCACCCAAAGTCTCTACAATTTCTAAATTTAAAGACTTGTCTTGTATGAATTTGGCTGGCTTGTTTGGAAAATTTCAAGAACATGAAATGGAACTAAAAGGGCTAGCTGAGAATGAAGAATGTGACAAAAAGAAGAAAATTCTAGCACTAAAAGTTATAGAGGACAAAAACATGAATATAGAAGATAAAGACTATCAAAGTGAAAGTGATGAAGACGTGTATCCCATGTTTCTAAAATTCAAGAAATTCCTAAAGAAAGAAGAAACAAACTCCAAATTTTCAAAAGCAAAATAAAGAAAGATCAATTGTCATTCCATCTTACTTCCATTGTAGAAATAAAAGTCACACAAGGTCCATTGTAGAAAATGGTGTGATCAAAGTTGAAGATGGTGTGAGAAAATATGATCTAGATTATTTAACTTTAAAAATGGTGTAAGCATTGGAATTGTTACTCAATTCACATCCCGTGTAATATTTATCTTAAGAATGTGTTGTTAGGCCTAACTCAATCCTACAAAGTCAGCTCGAACACAACAAAGTGCAGTCTAACAAATAAGAAAATGTCAATAAACTTCTAATATCTTTCTTTAAGATCATTGACAACATCATATGGTATTGAATTAGCCGTCTCCAATGTGGCGCCTTCAACCTTGAAGCCAAGTTTCGAGCCCTCGAGTTTGCACTTGGTGTTTATGACCTGTCCCTTGGCCTTAGCCTCAACCTCTAATTTATCATTCTAGATCTTCCTCATTCGGAATTCCTAAGTGCATCTAGAGGGCATAACTTGCTCCACTCAAACATGGATCATCTTCCTCAATATCTTGTTCCTCACCTGCTTATTGACCTCGACACTGATGACACGTTTGGTGACGTTCCAGATTCGACTAGTGCAGCCATTATAGAATTTGTGCAGCATACCATTATGAAAACACCGTTAACCCTGATGTCAACATCATCACCGATATAATAAGTCGTTAGGTAGGTGGCAAGAGCTATTGTTCTCTTCTTGTGGAATGGACGAAAGGAATCTCTGGTACATGAACGTAAACCATGATCGACAGACACGTTTTATGCTTCTAGGGTTTCTGTTGTTGTCGTTCCCCAGTTCCCCTAGTCTTAGAACCCCGTTTAATATCCATTGGAACCCACCATTTAGTTACACGCCCCATACACAAATTTTGGGCGTGAGAGAGAGTGTTAAGAGTCCCACATCGAACAATCTATTATCTGAACATGTATTTATAAACTGGTGCAATCCTCACCCCACAAGACAATTTTGTAAAGTTGAGTTAGATACATCCTACACATCTTAAGAATTTACATTGATGTGATTTATCACTATTTTGTTTCCTTTGTGACTTCTCATATCAAGTGTATGGTATAGGTTAACACTAAGATTTAAGCAATCATTTCCCTAAAAAGGTTTTAAAGTAGTTTTTTATAACCACTGCGCCAATTTTTATGTAACAAAATATAAACTGCTTTTAAATTTAAGTTAATACAAAACACAAAAATATGTGGTGCAATTAAAAACTTTCATAATAAACAAGTAACAAAACAAAAACAAACTACTGAAATAACAATAAATCAGGTGTTATAAAATCTAATCTTAGATCACACAATCTCAGAGTCGATCATAAGAACCCAAATGACATAACCAAACTAGCCAAAAAATGGCTATATACAAAATATACAACCTCGATCTAGTACGGCATCGCCGATCACTCCTTAACATCTGCATTGATACCATCTTCGCATGTAATCACAAAGGAGGCAAACAAAAGATAAGTAATCATACTCATAAATAAAATTATTGGACTACCATAATTCACAAGCACTATCATCAACTTATAACAATCAACTAGAGTTAAACATATAACAATGCACGCTAAGATTATTATGCAACACTAATGAATAACTTCATCAATGAAAATCTAGTTAACTCCTTGATACATGTAGAGTGTGCATTAAGTACCTCATGAATATAAATCTCATTAGTGTTAAATGTAATTTATAGTGTGTCGAAACAGTTTGTTTTGACACATATTTGTTTTGATGAGATTTGATATGATTTAGATTAGATTTTGAGTATTTTGGGCCTTTTATGTTTTGCGCTTTTGTAAACCTAAAACTATAAATAGGTTCCTTGCTTTGTAATTAAATAGAACAGATTTCACAGTTGCAGAGTTTAGCAAGTGAAAGTTCAATAGTAATCAGAAATCCCACAGTTTGTGGGTAACACAATTTTCTCCAAATATTTCTTCTCTCATTCTTTTCTTTCTTGTTGTTTGTTTGTTATTCTTCTTCTCTTTTTCTGTTCTTGATAACTCTTTACTAGTTATCACCATTACTATCATAGTGTGGGTTTGTTCATCAATCTTGAGATAAAGATTGAAGGGAATTCTTCATAGGGTGTGAGGTGAATTTCCAACATCTGGTATCTAGAGCTCCGATTGAGAGATTCAAAGAAGGAAGATAGTGACGGTGATGAACTATCTGAACGGCAACTTTCCAGCGACCCTGCCAATTCTCAAGAAAGACAATTATGAGAATTCGTGCAAGCAGATTAAGGTGATTTTCTGTTATCAAGATCTTTGGGATCTTGTGAAGGACAGAGTAACATCGCTTAGGTAGAACGCAACAGAGGCGAAAAAGACTGCGCACAAAGAATTGAAGAAGAAGGATTATAAAGCACTCTTTATAATTCATCAGTGTGTTGATCCTGATAACTTTGAAAAAGTTAGTGATGTTGATTCATCAAAAGAAGCATGGGAGATTCTTGAAAAGTCGTTTGGAGGCGCAGAGAAGGTGAAAGAGGTGAGGTTACAAACTCACAAGAGAACCTATGAGTTACTTCAGATGGAAAACAACGAAAGCATTACAGATTTCTTCACCAGAGTTATAAAGTTGGTGAATCAAATCAAAGTATATGGAGAAGCGCTGACAACGAAAGAAGTTGTATCAAAGATTTTGAGATCGTTGGCTCCAAAATTCGACCACATGGTAGTTGCCATAGAAGAGTCGAAAGATCTGTCAGTGTTGACGAAGGAAGATCTTCAAGGGACTCTTGAGTCTCATGAATAGAGGATGGCTGAGAGAGCTGCAGGAAAGTCAAAAGATATGGCTTTGCAGGCGCAGTCAGAAAAGGAAAGAAAAGGAAAGAAAAGGCAAAGGTAACTAGAATGGCAACAAAGGAGGAAACCAGTCGAATCAGAAGAAACCTTGGAACCAAGGCAACCAAAGAAGTGGTGCTGCAGGTAAAGGAAGAGGTGGTGGTTGAAAGACAGACAAAAGTCACATTCAATGTTTCAATTTCCATAAATATGGTCATTATGTTAGTGATTGTCCAGAAAGGAAGAGAAATCAAAAGACTGATGCAAAGCTGGCGAAACATGAAGAAGAAGAAGAGTTGCTAATGGTCACAATAAAAGATGAAGAAAGATTCCAAGATCAGTGGTACTTGGACTCAGGATGCTCATCACACATGACTGGAAGGAAATATTGGTTTGTCAACATGAAGCCCTCGTCGAAGAACACAATGAAGTTTGCAAATGGCAACACTCTAGAAGCTGAAGGTGTTGGTGATGTTCTGATTATGAGGAAAGATGGCAAAAGGTCAACAATTTCCAATGTGTTGTACATACCAGGCATGAAGAGTAATTTGCTCAGTATATGGCAGCTTGTCGAAAAGAACTACAAGGTAGTTGTCGAAGACAATATGATGAGACTTCTCAACGCAGGTGGTAGATTAATCTTGAAGGCTCCAATGTCTCAGAATAGGACCTTCAAGATTGAACTCAATATGATGGAGCACAAGTGTCTAGCAAATACAGCCAGCAGAGATGAGTGCTTATGGAGTTTTCGACTAGGTCATCTCAACTTTAATGACATCAGAGAACTGAAGAGAAGAAATATGGTTTCAGGATTACCAGAAATCAACATTCCAAGGGAAGTCTATGAGGAATGTGTTCATTCGAAACAACACAAGAATAGCTTCATCAAGGATGCAGGAAGGAAGTCGAAGGCAATACTTGAAGTCATATACTCTGATGTATGTGATCCAATCCAGGTGGATTTGATTGGTGGCAATAGATACTTTGTCACGTTTATAGACGATTACAGTTGAAAGTTGTGGACTTACCTCATCAAAAAGAAAAGTGATGTGATTGAGGTATTTTCCAGATTCAAGTCCATGGTCGAAAGACAGAGTGGTCGAAAGCTGAAAATTCTGAAGACTGATGGTGGTGGAGAGTACGTGTCGAAAGAGTTCGATACACTATGTGTAAAAGAAGGGATTGTGCATGAGGTAGTGCAACCATACACTCCACAGCAAAGTGGGATTGCAGAACGCACGAACAGAACCATCATGAATATGGTGAGAAGTATGTTGTCGCTACTGCGAAAATCGGCGCCGGCTGACAGAAGAGTCGCCACCGTGCGTTATTTATCCCAACGGAGGGAAAGGAAACGCTCGAAGTAAACCTCGCAAAAAACGGGAAAAGGTATGGTCATCGCAACCAAAACCTGGGTTCGGGAGTCGGTTACGCAAGGGGAAGGTATTAGCACCCCTCACGTCCGTCGTACTCGACGGGATCCACGCTTGGTTGGTTTGTCTAAAGGATGCAAAACAATCTATCTACGGCTGCTAAATCTAAACAGAAGGGAATTGACTCGATAGAACGTCGCACTCTACGCCTACGTATTCTCAAGAGAGAAAGTCAGAGTCAACGTAGTTCGGGAAACTACGGGGAACTTGGCTCGCCAAGACTTCGCGTCTTGTGCCTACGTACTTCCACACAGCATGGAAGATCAGAGCTTATGTAGTTCCGGCTAACTACGGCTAAACAGGGTGTTCTCACACAGCAGTGAGAAATCAAAATGGTTTTAAAGGTACGGGAACCTATGGGAAAAACTACGGTCTGGTCTCAAATGCACTTGGGCAAGAGAAAAGGGTAACATCAGTCGTCAGCGGGAAAGTCTCGATCGCACAGTAGTGAGAGAACAAAAGGTTAATTGTTAGTGTGCTCGCTAGGATGTCGCATCCTATGCCTACATATTCTCGTCTGGTACGAGAAATCAGAGCAGCTGTAGTTCGGCTACTTCGGGACCACAGCTCAAATCTCATTTTATTAACATTCTGAAAAATGGTTACAATGATTGAGAACTGAAAATAAACTCCTAAAAACTCTATCCTATTCATCATGAAAAATCAAATGGAAAATAGTCCCCTAACAAGTGGACTTCTAAAACTATCTCTAAAAGTGTAAAAAGTCCCCTAACAAATGGACTTCTAAAACTATCTCTAAAATAAACTCCATGAAGAAAATATACTCTAAAAAAATAAACTCCATGAAGAAAATATACTCTAAAATAAACTCTATGAAGTAAATCCATTGTTTGAATAATAGTATCTAGATTTAGGATGCTTCAATCACATGACAAGACATAAGGAATGACTGATCAACTTGGATGCAAGCAAGAATAGTAGTGGCAAACTTGCTAACAACAATTTCCTTGCAGCAAAAGGTATTTTGACTAAGGAAGGATGGAATGAATACCTTGATTGAAAAAGGTACTCTTTATACCAGGAATGATGTGTAAACTGTTTAGTATAGGACGATTAATAGATAAAGGATTCTCAATCACTATGACTGGTGATACACTTTAACTGTTTGATAAAAAGAAGAGGTTGATCATGAAGTCTCAACTGTCCAAAAATAGAACTTTCAAGTGCACCATTCAACCTGGAAAAGAAGTATGTAAATATTTGAACTTTATAAGCTTAAGTGAATTAAGTTTTAATAACATGATTCATGGTTTGCTTAGAATGTGCAAAAAGAGTATGAATTGTGATATCTGTTTGAGAAGCAAGCAAGACGACTCATCTTTTGCTTCATAAGTGCCTTAGAGATTAATAGATTCACTTGAAATGGTGCACTCTGATATTTTTGGTCCTTTTAAGGTCCTTTTGAGGTCCTTTTGATGAACATACAAGGATGATTTGGCTTTATACCATAAATCTCAAAAGTGGATCTTTTGAACTCTTCAAGAAGTTCAAAATATTAGTTAAGAAAGAAAATGGCAAAACAATTGAGATTTTAAGGACAAATGGGGGTAGAGAATATAAATCAAATAATTTTGAATCATATTGCAACAATGAAGGCATAAAGCATGAATTAACCTCACCATTTACACCACAACACAATGGTCTTGCAAAAAGAAGGAATATGACTATTCCTAACATGGTCAGGAGCTTGCTTAAACATAAAAAGTTGCCACATAAGTTTTGGGTTGATGTCGTCAATACTACCACTTATATCCTTGACATATGTCCAACTAAGAAACTTAAAATTGAATTACCAAAAGAGAAGCTTGGTGTGCAACAAATCCTAATGTGAAGCATCATAAGGTTTTTGGATCATTCTGCTACAAGCACGTACGTAATCAAAGGAGGACCAAATTGCAATATAAGAGTGAAAAGATGATATTCAAAGGATACCATCCAACAGGTGCTTACAAGCTATATAATCCTTTTTATAAAAAGGTTCACATCAGGAGAGATGTGGTCTTTGATGAATCTGAGGCTTGGAAATGACACAAAAAAGATACAATGGAAGGTGAAGTCAAGTACATTTGTGTAGATTATGATGAGAATGAAAAGTACGGTGATGAAAAAAATGGTAAAGACAATGAAGCTGGTGATTCCCCAAACTGAATCTCATACTCATGAAAGGCTACAAAGGATAAGAATAATACCCACAATATTGGAGGATTATGAAGTATTACCTAATAGCGCAATTAGAAATGTTGGAGACTTGATACATTTTCCCTTTTGGCTAATGAATAACCAATTATCCATTTTGATGTAATAGAGAGCAAGGTGTGGAATAAATCAATGAGAGAAGAACTGAGGTCAATTGAAAAGAATCAAACTTGGGAATTAGTATCCCTACCTGAGAAGAAAAAAATTATTAGTGTTAGATGGGTGCACAAGAATAAGCTTAATCCAATGTCTCAATTTCAAAACACAATGCAAGACTAGTGGCTAGAGGGTTCTTGCATAACATGGCATAAACTAAAATGAGGTATTTTCTCCTTTGGCAAGGTTTGCAATTGTTAGATTGGTGGTAGCAATAGGTGGTAGTAGAGACTGGTGTCTGCACCATATGGATGTAAAATATTATTTCTTAAATGGCCCTCTAGAAGAAGTTATACATGTAAATCAACCTCTGGATTTTCTGATAAAAGGAAAGGAACAATTGGTATACAAGTTACACAAGGTATTATATGGTTTGAAGCAAACTCCAAGAGCTTGAAATAAAATAATTAATCAATTCCTTGTTAACTTGGGATTCAAGAAATATATTGTGGATTAAGGTGTATATGGGCGGGAATCAAAGGAAGAAGGAATGATGATTATTTTCCTGTATGTAGATGATTTATTTATTACAGACAGCCATTTGTGTGCTTTAGAGAAGCTAAAAGATCAAATAAAGGAGGAAATTGAGATGACAGATCTTGGAAGGATATCATACTTTATTGGCATGGAATTTGCGAAGAGAAAAGAAGGAATATTCATGCATCAACAAAAGCATGGGAAGGAACTTCTTGAAAGATTTGAGATGATTAAGTGTAAAGCATTCATAAATATTTATGAGACAAACTCTAAGCTGGATAAGTATGCAAGTAAAGAAGAGGTGGATTCCATGTTGTAAAAATAAATGGTTAATTCACTAAGATACTTACGCAATAACATACCAAATATATGTTATGTAGTAATTACAATGAGAAGATTTATGAGAATGCCAAAGAAGTTACATCTAGCAGTTGCAAAAAGAATCCTTATGTATCTCAAAGGAACCTTGAAGTTAGGCTTAAAAATTCTAACTACTTAAAGTGAAAGAAGAACGTGTGTGATTGGCTATAGTGATGTTGATTGGTGTGGAGACAAAACTGATAGAAGAAGTACATTTGATTATGTGTTCTTTGTTGGAACAAAATTAGTTTGCACCATATTTTTAAGGTTTAGATTATAACAAAGTATTTAAAGAATAAGAGGGTTACTAACAAATGTTCAAGTGTGCAGGACCATAGGCTAAAGTTTCTAAAGATAACTTAGTACTGGTACTGAGAATGGACATTTAAAGAGAAGTTAAAGATCCAAATTCTTAAAGATCAGAAGTTGAAGACCAGACTGAATGAGGCCAGCCTATGAAGATCCTGACTCTGAAGCGTTAGCTTCTGGAGATTCAGAATCTGAAGATCGGTTCAACACAAGGATCAAGAAGATTCTAATATGTCACTATCTGACTCTGAGGATATTTTTTCTTCTTCTGATCACGTGAAAACTTAAGCAAAAATATGCAGAAGACGTCTGAGATGCAACGTATAATTTATTTTGTAGCAAATGGATTTCAAATGAGCTTTCGATGATATTAACGATATCAATAAATATCTCAACGTCTCTGAATCAAGCTTCTCAAAGACTCTCTTATGGAAACTCTTCAACGACTCTTTTTCTTCTCTATATAAGGAGCTAAAGACTTGAAGAAGAAAAAATGAACCATTGACAATAAAAGAGTTGTTTATTCTAAAAATTCTTAAGTCTTAAAGAGTCTTTCTCTGCTGTATTTTGTCTATACCTCTGATTGTATATCAAGTGTATTTTTCATAATCTCTTAATAGTAAGTTAGAGTTTAAGAAGTCTCTTGCTAAGTGCTTGAGCATTGGAAGTCTCATGCTTGTGTGCTTAAGCATAGAAGTCTCTTACTTGAGTGTTTGAGCATTGAAAGTCGTTTGCTTGTGTGATTGAGAAAATTGTAACCAGTTGTGATTATAGTGAAAATCCCTTGGAAGTGCAAGGGGATTGGACTACTCTTGATTTATGGGAGGAACCCGAATAACTGCTTGTGTCTCTCTTGCTTTCCTTTCTACCTCCAAATTGCTTTAATCCACTACTAAACACTTACCTCTGATTCAGATTCCAGACCTTGTGTTCAAAATCTGATAAGAGACTTTTAGAAAAGAAAAAGAAAGCTAACACAATTCAACCCCCATTTTTCTAGTGTTTTTCTCACTTTCATTCTTATAGAATAAAGCAGAAATCTCTTGGTGTACAAAGAAGCAGCCTGTCACTGCATTGTCCTCCTGAGAAACTGAGTATATAACAAGATCATTTCCTCAATTTAATCAATTTGGCTTGTCTCTTTGTTGAATGATTTAAGGCGTGAAGGGTAAAAGCCTATGAAACTAATGATTGACAAAAAATATGCAATAAGCTTGACTAAGAATCTAGTTTCACATGGAAGAAGAAAGTATATTGAGACAAGATTTTATTTCAGAAGGATTAAAGCCTCCTCTTATTGAAACAAGATATATATATATATATATATATATATATATATATATATATATATATATATATATATATATATATATATATATATATATATATATATATATATATATATATATATATATATATATATATATATATATATATATATATATATATATATATATATATATATATATATATATATATATATATATAATATTTTAAAGTTTATTATTATTGTAATGATATGATTTTTTGTATAAATAGAGGTGATCATATGCAGATTTTTCCATGCCTCTTCTCATTTTGTTCTTACAACTTTTTCTTTATTTTGTTTTATCATGTATATTACTCCCTCCGTTCCAAATTATAAGACATTTTTGGAATTTCACACGAATTAAGAAACTTAATTGTTACTTTTTGGGAAAGATAAATTATGTATGACTTTATAATAATGCCCCTCATAATTAAACATGAAAGAGAAATTAAAAGAGTTGAAAGACTAAATAATAAATACTTGAGGGTATAGTGGGAAAACTGTCATTAAATTGCATTGGAAATGTTAAGTGACTTATAATTTGAGACAAATTTTTTTGGCAACGTGACTTATAATTTGGGACAGAGGAAGTAGCAGATATGGACATGTTAGTTTTTCGAGAATCAAGTCTCCGATAAAGATATTTTTTTGAAACATCCAAAGTTTAAAGCAACTAGAACTGAATTTAAATCATTGGTTAGATTGAGAGATTCAAGACGGGGAAAGAATCATAATTATTGAAAGACCTGTTTCGTACATCTCAATTGCAGATGACAATAGTGCCAATTGGATTAAAGCCCCCTCTTAAATTTGTATGGGGGCGCCAATATGATTAAAGCCTCCTCTTATTGATTGATTTATTTAGTTCTTAATATATATTATATTATATAATATTATAAATTCTACTATTATTTTAATATAATAATATTTGGATTACATATGCAAATAGCATTGTGCATTAGTTTTTACGACCTGGTCGAATTAAGTGGTCGCCGGTTTCGCAACCTTGAGGTCGTATGTCTCTTAATGCTCGCGATAGCTATGGATCCATATGAGGTGTTTCATAAGAAACTGTCGTGGATTGTGTTGCATCTGTTTGAAGAACCTCGCGTATTTATGTCTATGTTAATGAACTCAAATTAGTGAAGTTATCTAGATTGAGTTGGGTGCCCGTGTCTTCGTAGTTTTACTGTTTTGTTTGTGCTAATGAGGTATTAGTTCAACGGTAATAGGGTTGGTTGAACGGTGACATTGGTGTAAATGTTTAGGTGGGTAATAATTGATGTGGTGTTTGGTAGTCCATGTTAATTTGTTATGTATTCTGGTAAGAGTATGATGGGTTGGTTGGTATTGGGACTACTTAAAAGTTTGTGGTTGTTGTTGGAATGAGGGATGGTATGGGGTATGTTCTTGGTATTCTGGTTGTGGGGTGGTACGTGTTGCTGGTAATTATTTTGGGATGGATTTTGAATGTAAGAAGTGTGTTGGGTTGGAGGTTGGGCGTTTCACGATGAAGCCTATTGGCATGGATCAACCAAATATCTAGGATCAGACAAGAAACCAGTCAAAATAGATCTATACAAATTCATGTATTTGATAGTTGGTTTAGACTCTATTGGCGGTACAATGTCGGTTATGACTAAATGATAGTGACACTTCCATTCACGACACTTTGCTTTTGCATATAATGTCCAATTGTAGTAGTCCCATTGGTCTGAGAGTTTACTATTGTGGTATTAAGTAAAGCATCTCGGAGGACTCAAAATTTTGTGAAGCATGCCAAATTGAAGTTTCACTTGATCATTGTGGTGCATCTCCATAATAGTGAATACAATAATCAATGTGTTTGCACTCCAAACGGCAAGATTTTGTTGATTCACTTCATGCATGTCTTCTAAATCTAGATATGGTCTCAAAATAAATTGGTGTAGAAAAAATAAGTTTAGTATATGTTAATAATAAAAATAAATTATTTTAAAATAAATAAGTTAGTGATAATACATCATTTGGTCCCAAGTGATCTAATATATTTCTGTCTTGTGTGATGCTATAATGGGGACAATTGTCGTAATCCATCCCACATGCCGACCACCTAAAAAAATAATATAAATTATTTGTTGTTAATAGTATAATTAAGTAAAAGATACGAGACGATGAAGATGGTCAAAGCATATTTGAAAGCCATGAACATTCTGGGTTCGACTATATTGAGTTGTACATATTACTCAGTCAACCTCAACATTCCCAAAATTTTAGGCGAATCTCAAGTATTAGATGAATCTAAGATATTTGATCAAACTCAAATATTGGAACAAGATAAAATTGATGTTGTTGATGAGGAGGAAGAAGAAAGTGAGACACGGGTTGGTTATATGGTGAATTCATTTGGGACTAGAGAAGACAATGCACACAGTCCAGCTGAACATGTAGATCAAGAAGCATTACCATTGTCCTCCTCAGCACTTGAGTAACTTGCATTTGTATGGATACAAACCATCCTCGAATCTATTATACAATCCTTCTCAATATAATGAAGGTGTGTTAAAAATGGGAAACCAGTACAGACTCGTATGCGAAGGTGGGCACAATAATCTCTCATATCGTTGCACATTTCAACTATACTCCATCATACAAGAAAGCATTGATTGCAAGAATTAAGGCAGTTGAACAAGTATATGGTAATTGGGAAAAATTTACAATTAACTTTCATGATATTTGATAGTACTTAAAAAATTTGTTCATTAACCGATTGTAGTTTTGGAGACACTTCCAACATATACGCATGATGGAACTTGTGTTGTTGGAAGTAGAATATTATCTCATCTCTTCTGGGCATTTCAATTATGCATCAAAGGTTTTGCATTCTGCAAACTTGTTATTCAACTTGATGGAGCATGTTGTATGGAAAATACAAGGGAACATTGCTAATGGTAGTTGCACAAGACAATAGCAATAATATCTTTCCAATTTCCTTTGCTTCAGTTGAAGGTGAGACTGATGGAGGTTGAAGTTTCTTTCTAAGGAATCTCAGAATACACGTTGCTCTGTAATCCAACCTATGCTTTATTTCAGACAGATATGCGTCTATTGAGAGCGCTTACAATAATTCTGATAATGGTTAGCACAATCCTCCTTTTGTGCATGTCTATTGCATAATAAACATTGCTCAAAATTTCATGTGGGAAATCAAACACAAAAATCTTCGGAAAAAAGTTATGAATGCAGGGTATGCTATAAACCAACTATCACTCATGTACTATAGTAAGGAAATAAGATTTTCAAATGTCGAGGCATTAAGGTGGTGGATAACATTCTAATGGAGAAGTGGACAAGGGCATTTGATGAAGGACGTCGATGGGGCCACAAGACAACAAACCTTGTGGAAGCCATTCACGTCGTCTTTAAGGGCACTAGAAACCTACCCATAACGTACCAGAGGTAAAAAAAATGGAGCACAATGTTAGAATTAGGGCAATTATTTAGTGAAAACTACATGAAATGTATGAAGGAGGAAACTATTAAAGTAGTCTCTCATCGCGTCAGAGGATTTGACCGTCGTGATTACAACTCCATTGTTAACGAGACAAATGATCACAATGAGGGTCGACCAATAGGATACTATCGTGTGGAAATTCATAAAAAAAATTGGTGCGACTGCGGAAAGTTTAAACCTTTTGTATGCCTTATTCCCATGTCATTGTGGCATGTTCCAATGTTCTTCAAGACCCATTCTTACAACTATCATACATTTACAAGGTCGTAAACTTATTCGATATCTACAATAATAACTTCTCAGTGGTAGCTAATGAAGACTATTGGCCTACATATCACGGGGACACAACTTACCACAATGAACATATGAGAAGGAACAAAAAGGTTCGCCCCAAAACACATGAATTAGAACTGAAATAGATACAACTAAGAAAATAGAAAGATTATGTGGAATATGTCATCTTCCCGGTCATACACGAAACATTGTCCTAATGTTGGAACAAGTTCTAGATAAGATTTAATGATGTCGTTAAAAATTTTGTAACCTTCAAGTTTAATATGGATAACAACTTTTGGTTATAAAACAACAAACAACAATGCGTCAAAAACAACAACACAAACTATAAATCAAAAAACAATTAACACTGCAAAATAACTAAGAGATAACAACAATCAAAACAATATTTTTTGTTGCAGACATCATATCCCTAACGTCGTTGTCATCTTTAATTCGCACCCACATACGCTGCATAACATTATTGTTATCTGCAATTGAGATGTACGAAACAAGACTTTCAATACTTCTAATTCTTTCCCCATCTTAAATCTTTTCGTCTAACCAACAATTCAAATTTCTTTCTAGTTGCTCTAAACTTTAGATGTTCCAAAAAAGCATCTTTATCAAAGATTTGATTCTCGAAAAAATAACATGCACATACCTTTTCATATACATGATGGAACAACTAAAAAAATTGTAAAAAGAAAATGACAAGAGATGCGAAGAAATCTACATATTATCACCTCTATTTATTAAAAAAAAAATTCTACCATTAAAATAATAATAAATTTTATAATATAATATAGTATAATATATATTAAAAATCAACTAATTAAATCAATAAAATAAGACTTTAATCCTATTAACGTTCCTCTTTTAAATTATAGAGGGGTTATAATTTTATTGATGCTTTAAGAAGAGGTTTTAACTCAATTGGGTCTTATAAATTTTAAAGGAAACTCTATTTTTATTAGCACCCCGTTCCAAATTTAGGAGGAAGCTTTAATAACATTGGCACCCTCTTCTACTTGAAAAAAAAAATTGAAAGTTAAATATAATGAAATTTACGAGGGAAAGATTGTTGGTTTGAATAATAATGGATGAAATTGTAGTAAAAAATTCTTTCTTTTTGTTGAGAAAATTGCACTAACCTCAATCATTGCGATTCAGCAACATTGTAAAAATTGGTCTTTTATACTTATTTAATTGAGCTGCAGGTTACTACTATGATTGCGTCCTATAAATGGAACTTAATTTAATACTCCTGATTACTGCAAGTTACTATAACTGTTTAAAAAAGTGCTTATTGTTGGCTACATTTAAAATTGTGGAGGCTGGTAGAGTATTATATTTTGGTTTAAAAGTAAAGATTCCTTCTAGATTTAAACATGAGGGAAGTAAATTAACCAATTTTATAATCCTAAATCTTTGGGACATGTTGCTCACAGATGCACGCTTTAGCTACTCCATTAGTCTCAACTAATATCATATTTTGAATATTTTATACAGACTAAAATTAAAGAAATTAGTTAATTTTGTATAAAAATTATCAGAGAATTATAAAATATTTTTTATTAATGAGATAGTAAAGAATTAAAAAAGAGATCAATAAATAATAAATAATATAATAGAGAAATAAATATAATATTAATATTTCATCTAAATTGTATAGTATAATATGATTTAGACAATTCTTTATAAAACATTTATAATTTTGGATGGGAATAGTATTCACTAACAAAATACTATTTTTAATTTTTATTATAATTTCTTTTTTCCATTTTTTGTATCTTATTCATAAAGGGAAAAAATATTTTTATTGATTAAAAGACATTTGTCTTCATTTAAAATATTTTTTTTAATAAAAATATGAGAAAAATAATATACATTCACAATATAAAATATTTTTATATTATCAACTATATAATATCAAGTTATATTTTTATTTTTAAAATATTGATATTATATGAATGAAAGTTAAAATTTTATTGATTAATAATATAAAATTATTTTATAACGACAATACACTATTTTTAATCTTTTGACAAAATTTTCATAATAATAAAAAAAATTTATTTTTTAAATTTTAATGTTTTTTTTCTTCTTATAATACCAATAGAGTGTTCCGTATAAGTAATCACCTCTATTGGCATCACCAAGGCCGATCAAAACAATCTAACCTTGAGTTTTAAGTTTAAAATTTCGAGTAAAATAATTCTAAAAAAAAGTTAAACTTAGTTATTATCATATAAGACCATTTTGTTGGGATAACTTGCTTATCAAGGTAATGAGGATAAAGAAAGTGATTAAACTAGAGATGCAAAATGAAATTTGAGAAGACATAGTTTTTAAATTATTGGCAAATTACAAGATAGACAAATATATAAACAGTTAGAAAATAAACTAGCTATGTGTGTGACCGTAAGTGTACCTTGTGTTGCAAGTGACTAATAAGTAACAAAAATATGCAAAATGCATATGTATTTATTAATTTATTTTGTAAGTAATCAATGAATCTTCCCCCCTCCCCCCTCCCTCACCCCACACACATGTATTTATTAATTTATTTTTGTAAATAATCAATGAATCTTCCCCCCACCCCCTCCCCCCTCCCTCACTCCACACACATGAATTTATTAATTTATTTTATAAATAATCAAAAGAGAGGGGCCCAGGCACTTTGAGCGAGCTTTGAACTACTCTTAGCGAGAATGGCAGGACATAACCCTATAAATAGGGGCCCAGGCACTTCATTTCAAAATAACTTGGTGTGATAAAGTTGTTTTCTTGGTATTCAGTGAGAGAAGTTCATTGTATAGCCGAAACACAAAAGAGATCGAAAGAGAGGAAACGTTGTCCGAGGAATTAGCAGCAAATGCTTTTCAACATCTTTCTTCTAGAGCTTAATTGTAAAGTTATAATGAGTAAACATATCTAATTTTATTTTATTTTATTGGGGATATACGTTGTCATCCTAATACTCATGTCTTGATCCCGATCATGGCATTCTATATAATTCTTCTTAAGTTGTAATATTGATAGGTTCTTTGTTTTTAATGCATATTTTAGATTAACTTCCTAAAACATGTTTTTATGGTATGACTTGATATATGAAAGGTATTGGTCATTGCTAGATCCATGTTTTCCATCTATTGGATATGCTAAATTCTAGACATAGATTTAGGTTTAGTATTTGTATGAGTAGTTGAAGCTTAATGTTATTGTATTGGTTAATAGGCTAAAAGATCATTTATTAAGTAATATGTTTGATCTCGTGTCATTGAATGATACATGAGTTGCGATGAGAGCAACAAGTGATAATATAAATAGCTTATCATAATTGCATATATTATTGATAAAAAATATTACATGAGAATAGGTCGATGAAATCTAATCCAAACAAGTTTTCTCAACTGTTGAACACCAAAACTCATTTTATTTTCTTTTATTTTACTTTCCGTATTCACAAACAATCAAAACATTTTAGCTTTCTCATTCCTATCAATTCCATTAGACAATCAAATCTTACTTTCTTCAATGATTTTGTTAAAACGTCTGCAAGTTGCAACTCTATCTGCAACAAGTTCTTTCTCAATTGGTCTCTTAGGAAATTATATTTGCTATCAATATGTTTGCTTCTTCCGTGGATTTTTGACCAAGTCAATTTTTGATTAATTATCAACCAGCTGTTTGATCTTCACAACTTCGTTAAACTTTAACTCTTCCAATAACATTTGCATCCAAAATGTTTGACAAGCAGCATATAAGGCTACAACATACTCTGCTTCACAAGATGATAGATCCATTATCCCTTGTTTCTTCGAGTTTCATGAAATTGGAGTTGCTCCAATAATTAACAAGTACCATGTTATACTTTTCTTGTCGCCTTGGTCTCTTCCCCAGTATGAATCAGAGTAGCCATATGTCTTTGCCTTCTTACTTGTATTCTTCTGATTTGGCATGAGCACACAATGGTATGAAGTATATATATATATATATATATATATATATATATATATATATATATATATATATATATATATATATATATATATATATATATATATATATATATATATATACACACACACACACCTTAGAATTCTCTTGGATGTTAGGAGGCGACATGATCTAGGTATAGTTAGTAAATGATTTATTTGTACAAGGTTACATCTCTGGTTCTATGTGTTGTGCATGTAATGTTTTCTAATTTTTTTTGGTGATGACAACTGAACAAGAAAGAATATACCTAAAGTCTTATTAGAAAAGAAGATACCATAAGATAAAGTGCCTCAAATTTCAGCTGAAAGTAATAAACAAAGTTTAAATCAAGTTCTAGACAAAGTATAATCAAACAAAATAACTTAAATTTGTGAAGACATGCTTGAAGCTCTGAAGTTGAGAAAGCTCGTATGATCCTATGCTTAGAGTTTTATCTAATTTTTTAACAATCAATTATAAATAAAGAAATAATAGGTCTTGAGGTACAAAGGTGATCTGTGTGCACCCACAAACACACACACACAAACCTGCGCGCGCACCCGCACTCATGCACGCACGAACATACACGCATGCGCATACACACACACATGCACACACACAAACACACACACACACACACACACACACACACACACACACACACTAAAATAATTAAGACGCTTGTTAACATCAATTCGGGGAAGTGCTTAAATGATTAAGAAGCTTGTTTGATCAATAAGGAAGAAAAAATACACAGGTTAATTGATTAAAACAACGTGTAACGCCTTCTAATCGATTAAGGAGGCTTGTAATCTATTAGGATGACTTCGAAAATAAAAGTTTCATTTTTTGGCTTATGCTAATCGATTAAGAATTATTTTTAATTGATTCAAAGTCTAAAAATCTCAACGAGTGTTGCCTTTTTTAGCCATATTTTTTCTATTATAAAGGAGTTATTTCCTCACTTTTCAACACACCCGTTTTCTAAACCAAATACTTTCTTATCTCACTCATTCTATTTCTTTTATAAGTATTTTTCATTAGATGTTGTCTCAGTCCTGGGAGAGTGAAAAGCTTCATCTGAGAGTTGTGTTGTACTAATGTTGTACTAAATTTGTTTTCTCGAGAGTTTAATTCTCTTTGTTCAAAATGTGACTCCATACATAAAGAGGGTGAATTTATGGAGGTTTATAAATCTTTAACTTAAAACAAGACTAATGCTAACATGTGCCCCAAGGGAATAAGTTAATAGTCTATTTGTAGAAATATTCCTTTGAAATGTGTGTAATCAATTCTTTGAAAATATAAATGTTACTTTATGAAATTAATTTTTTCTACTTTTAGTGTGATTAAAAAGTTAGGATGATCCTTAAAAGAAAACTATTTTCTAAATCAGAGTTTGAAATTTTATCAAAAATGTTTGAATATGGAATAGAAAATCAAAGTAAAGAAATTTAATAGAAAATAAAAGAGATAAGGGAAGAGAGAACAACACCAAGAATTTATAGAGGTTCGATCTAAAAGAAGTGACTAACTCTTCACCCCTAGAATTAATCTTGAGAGTATCTATTATTGCTTGAGAGCTTTTAGAAGGTTTATCCCACGAACCCCCTTATACAAGGAAATGAAGTTTCGGGCTAACTTTCGACAAAACAACAAACTGACGAGTGAAGCAGTTAGTCTTCAAACAAAACAATGAACATAGTTTCGAGCGGTTAGTCTCTAAGCCAAGCAGAGAATTTGCACAGGATGGCCCCGAATCAAGATGGAATAATGAGTTGACTATCATTCGAATTGAACCAAAGTCTTACACGAGATGACCACGAACATAACTAGGATTTTTATTGGACTGGTTTTGAACCTATTGAGCTTTAACATAGGCTAAAGTCATAAACTGAACCAATAGAAGTTTTGACCGGGTTGAGCTCAAAAAAATTTGTGAAGATATTTCACAAGTTATTCTTCAAGGATCTAAAAGAGTTACTTTCTTCAACGACAGAGCTCACGAACCAAACAGAGACTTATATTGATTTAACTCCCAAAAAAATAATCACTTCCTAAGGAAGAATGATTTACTCAAGATAAAATATTACTCTTGGTAAATTTATAATAAAACCCTCACCTAGAACAAAATCCTCACTAAACTCAAGAACGCTATGAAAATACTATGGATAAAATATGTGAAAAGGTAGAAGTTATTTAGAGATATTATAAGAGAAAGGAAAACTAAAGTTTTTTTGACGTTTTCTGAATGATTAGAAATTGATAAAGGACATCTATACTTATAGGCCAAGAAATAGTGTAATTTTGGAAATAATGCATGAATCAAATAAATGATCTAATCGATTAGGCAATGCAAATAATCAATTATTTGTGTCCAAATTGGAAGGTTTTGGTAGAGAGTCGTTAGCAATCATTTAAAGACTATCTTAGTCGATTATTGAATAAATCATGTATCATATAATTGATTAGGACAAATGTCTAATCGATTAGACAAGTTAAAAAATTCTCCTAATCAAGAAGTCAGTTTCTTAATCAACTGGTGAGGTTCCAATTTTTTTTTTGTGGTAATTTTGATTGAAAAGAGAGAGGCTTTGAAAATAATTTTTAGTGTGTGTTATTTAGCCATAATACTTCTAAAAACACCCTTGTATCTTTACAGTACATTGATCACTCAGACAGATACGATCAAGAGATGTTTCAGACTTCCTCTCTTTCACACTCTAAAGCTTTTAAGTTCCTTTGTTGGATATAACTATCATATAACCACTTCACTAGAATCTTGAGTCTTCTATTGGATGAGTCTTAAGATATATTCAAGTTAATCACCATCATTAGAGAGATCTAAATATATCAATGGTGATCATAGACCCTAATTCTTCATTTGAGCTAACTTTAGTTTGATTCGAAAGGGTAGCTTGATCTTGATCAACCACCTTATGCATCTTTGACCAATTCTAGCTTTTGTAATTACTTGACTTCATGTATTGTTATCATAAAAACCACTTCAACTGTTATTACTATTTTTTTTGTTATGCCCTCTAGATGCACTTAGGAATTCCGAATGAGGAAGATCTAGAATGATAAATTAGAGGTTGAGGCTAAGGCCAAGGGACAAGTCATAAACACCAAGTGCAAACTCGAGGGCTCGAAACTTGGCTTCAAGGTTGAAGTTGCCACATTGGAGATGGCTAATCCAATACCATATGATCTTGTCAATGATCTTAAATAAAGATATTAGAAGTTTATTGACATTTTCTTATTTGTTAGACTGCACTTTGTAGGGTTGAGTTAGGCCTAACAACACATTCTTAAGATAAATATTACACGGGATGTGAATTGAGTAACAATTCTAATGCTTACACCATTTTCAAAGTCAAATAATCTAGATCATATTTTCTCACACCATCTTCAACTTTGATCACACCATTTTCTATCATGGACCTTATGTGACTTTTATTTCTACAATGGAAGTAAGATGGAATGACAATTGATCTTTCTTTATTTTGCTTTTGAAAGTTTGGAGTTTGTTTCTTCTTTCTTTAGGAATTTCTTGAATTTTAGAAACATGGGATACACGTCTTCATCACTTTCACTTTGATAGTCTTTATCTTCTATATTCATGTCTTTGTCCTCTATAACTTTTAGTGCTAGACTTTTCTTCTTTTTGTCGCATTCTTCATTCTCAGCTAGCCCTTTTAGTTCCATTTCATGTTCTTGAAATTTTCCAAACAAGTCAGCCAAATCCATACAAGACAAGTCTCTAAATTTAGAAATTGTAGAGACTTTGGATGGTTAGCTGCCGTTTAGGCATCTAAGGACTTTGATAACCAAATCCTCATTCTAAAAAACTATAACTTGAGTTCTCATATGATTTATAATGTGAATAAAACGTTTTTAAACATTATGGATATTTTTCTCAGGTTTCATTATGAGAAGCTTGCACTTATAGGTCGATGTGTTCATACTAGTCCTTTTTACCTCAATTGTACCTTCATGGATAATTTACAGGGTGTTCAACATCCTTTAACAATCTCATAGTGAGAAACAAAAAAACTCATCAATACCAAGAGTTGTAGTGATAATAGTTATATCTTTCAAATCGTGCTGCATTTTTTCTTTGTCCTATTTGGTCCTGATTTCTATAGATTTTTTTCTACAACACCATCAAATAAATGTGCGGGAGCAAAAAGATATTTTTAACAATACTCTAGATATCATAATCCATCTCCTTTATAAAGATTCTCATCTTCTAATTTCAATAAGCACACACTTCCCCATTGAAGGATGTGAGTTTGTTTAGTGAATCGTTTTAAGCCATTCTTACCTCTCGAGATAACTATTCTTATAACAGGAATTAGGCTTTGATACCACTTGTTGGACAAGCGACTCCAAACACAAGAGGCAAGTGAATTATGATATATTAGGTTTTTAAAAACTTTTTTTTCTTCCAAAAACGATTAATTTAAAATGATCTATGTTAGAAGATGATATGAATAGAGAATAAGCAGCAACATAGATAAATAACATCAGAGAATATAAACATAAAAATAAAGAAATAAGGTAAGAAATATCACACCAGATATTATCCTAGTTTGACCTTAAACCATGCGACCTACTCCAATCTCCAAGAGTTTTCCCTTGAGATTTCCACTAATATCAACTTGAGATTTTATACAAGATTATCTCAAACAACCTTTCACAAATTCATCTTTTTCATAGAATCAACCCAAACAACCTTTCATAAACAACTATAACTTTTATGCAAGTTAAACTCAACAACCTTAAACCAAGCTTTTTACAAGTTAGCTTGCAACCTACAAATATATTATAAAAACATGACTAGATTGTGGACCCATGTGCTTGCAGGTGTAATAACAAAGTGATCCAAGATGATAATGATCATGGATAAGAAGACTCAAGAAGCAACTACTTAGTTTTGATGATAACATGGTTTTGATGATGACTTTCTCCACTCAAACATGAATCATCTTCCTTAATATCTTGTTCCTCACCTACTTATTGACCTCGACACTGATGACACGTTTGGTGACGTTCCAGATTCGACTGGTGCAACCATTATAGAATTTGTGCAGCATACCATTATGAAAACACCGTTAACCCTGGATGTCAACATCATCATCGATATAATAAGTCGTTAGGTAGGTGGCAAGAGCTATTGTTCTCTTCTTGCGGAATGGACGAAAGGAATCCCTGGTACGTGAACGTAAACCATGATCGACAGGCATGTTTTCTGCTTCTAGGGTTGTTGTTGTTGTCGTTCCCTTGTTCCCCTAGTTTTAGAACCTCGTTTAATATCCATTGGACCCCACCATTTAGTCACACGCCCTATACACAAATTCTGAGCGTGAGAGAGGGTGTTAAGAGTTCCACATCGGACAATCTATTATCTGAACATGTATTTATAAACAGGTGCAATCCTCACCCTACAAGACAATTTTGTAAGGTTGAGTTAGATACATCCTACACATCTTAAATTTTACATAGATATGAGTTATCACTATTTTGTTTCCCTTGTGACTTCTCATATCAAGTGTATGGTATAGGTTAACACTAAGATTTAAGCAATCATTTCCCTAAAAAGGTTTTAAAGTAGTTTTTTTATAACCACTGCGCCAATTTTTATGTAACAAAATATAAACTGCTTTTACAGTTAAGTTAATACAAAACACAAAAATATGTGATCTAGACTGACAAATATTTCCTAATCATTGTGATCTAACCATCATTCTTTTGGTGATGGTGATCTTTGTCAGTCTGGTTTAACCTTCACCCTTTTGGTGATGGTAATAATTGAAGACGTTGAGTTAACTATCATCTTTTTGGTGATAGAAAGCTTTGTGTATTAATCTTACTGTTATCCTTTTAGTAATAGCAAGTTTCAGTGTGATACTGTTATCCTTTTGGTAATAGAAATATGTGAGTCGTGGGTCCTACTATCATCCTTTTGGTGATGTTGACCTTAGTTTTAGTGCCTAATCATCACCCTTTTGGTGATGACATTCATTTTGATCTAACCCTCATCCTTTTGGTGTTGGAAATTCTTGAAGTCGTTGTGAGCTTACTATCATCCTTTTGGTGACAACCAGCTTTATTGATTTTAGGCAAAATACCATTTTTTATCCTTAACTTTATCCTTAGGTTCAGATTGGTCCCTTAATTATTTTTTGTGTCAGATTGGTCCCTTAAATATTTAAAACGTGTCATATTTGTCCTTTTTGTCTAATTAGCGACGAATTTTTGATTTTTTTTTTCGTCGCTAATTAGATGAAAAGGACCAATATGACACGTTTTAAAAAGTCAAGGGACCAATCTGACACAAAAAATAATTAAGTGACCAATCTGAACCTAAAGGTATAGTTAAGGGACCATAAAGGGTATTTAACCTTGATTTTACGGATATTCTTTTGGTATCAGCGGTCTTTACCGTTTTGATTTTACCATCACCCTTTTTGATTTCGTTAACTTCTCTCATTGTAAGTTCTTTAGTGTCCACTCGAGGGCCGACATTGACCTGGTTTCTTTTAAAAACTCAGCAAACTTTCCTTCTTAGACAAAATTCCAAGTCTTTTAGCATTTAATCATCTTTCACCATGAATGTATGAAGATCGATATCTTCCATACCTTCTAGTTCAAGTTAATTAAATAGGAGCATCTGTCATACCCCAATTTTGTCCGGGTATTTTAAAATTTTCATGCATCTGACTTTATTTTTACTTTGCATAGCATAACATGCATTTCATCTTGCATAGTGCTTAAAATGTCACCCGGAATAATTTCTCAGATCTACAAGAAGACCAGTCAAATTAAATTTCAACTATGCGTAAAATCAGTGGACACAAAATTTCAATTCGAGCTTGCAGACGCCAATTATATTAATCTACGTTTCGCGTAGTTTAACCCGACATGTTTGTATTAATTTTTTGACTATTTACCGTCGCATTTTGATCTGTTTGAACATTTTAACGTGTAAAAATTTATTTTTAAATCTGACCAAATGATGTATGTTTTCGAGTCGTTTATTTCACGCTAATCATTTTGGTGTACTCGATTTATTTTTTACAGCACTTGGACGCCCGACTTTTATTTATTTTGGGTCCTTTTATTTTCAAATTTTTTATATAAATGTTTAGTATAAATAAATAGGATAATTAGTATTTTATTTTAATTTTATTTTAAATTTAATATTATTTAATTTTTGTTTTAAAATAAATATTAGAGACATTATTTACAATTTTGGAATTAATTATAATTTGGTCTTTATAAATTTATAAGTTGCATTGTTGAAAGGAGGAGGAGATCAAGACACACGGCTGAGTGATATTCATCCCTTACGAAATAGTAGTCCCTGCTCACTTTTCGGTACTTTTTTGTTTTGAAACCTGTGAAATTATACATTGATTATTTCTATGTGTTGTTTTGTTTATCCTATTTTTTCCAATTCTGGTACTATATTTTATCTGGAAAACATTGCATTTATTGGTGGTACTGCTAGCAGTTGGTTTCATATCTCACATATATATATATATATATATATATATATATATATATATATATATATATATATATATATATATATATATATATATATATATATATATATATATATATATATATATATATATATATATATATATATATATATATAATTTTAAATTTTTTATTTATTTATGTTTTAATTATATTGTTCGGATTGAATTATGTTGATACGTTATTTGTATATTTGTATGCATGATATGTGACATTTATTTTAGTTTGATCCAGTCGCAATGGTCGCCTTTTTGGCGTTAGCAATATTATTTTTTAGTATTTTAAAATTCCTTTTGCTTTAAGTTTTTTGATAAGTCTGGATCCGCACCATTTTTGGTCCCTCTTGCGATGATGACGTTAAGCATAGCAAGCTAGTGTTGGTTTTTATCGATTTATGTGTGATGTGCGTCTGATGGTCTAGCGCAGTAACAATCCAGTTTTTACGCTTACCGGTTTGTATATTGATTTGCAATTTGTGATTTTTTTTATTATCTTATTGTTTCTTGATTCGAATTGCGATGACCGCTAATGTGGTAACAATTTTATATTTCAATTTGTATTATTTTTCAATGATTCAACGTTGTTATCTTTAGATTGGATCTAATTTTTATTGTAGTCCTTGCACGTTTTCGCATACGCGACCTTGAGTCGCGTATTTTCGTCATGATTTTTATCTGTGCACTTTTCTTTTCAATTTACGTCTTGATTCATTTGAAGTGTGATGTTAATATTGTGTATGCATCTTACTTCCGTTCACGCCTAAATTGCTTTTAAAATTTATTCTTGATTTAATCAAGCCATTTTTAAACCCTTGTAAGTCGATTTCTTTTGAGCATCGCCATCAACCTCATGCCAACACTTCCTCTCTTTCTTTGGTTGCGGTTTCGTTTACTAGGAGTACTCTTAGGGACTAGGAATCGACCTAACTTTTTCTCAAACCTTGATCCAACATCAAACGATTACTCCCCTCATAAGTCGGTTGCCTTTTGCAATCTTCATTACGCAAATTCAAACCTCGATCTTTTATCGAGAATTTTTCTTAAATCAAAACTAAAACACTTTTTATTAAAATAAAGCGAGGATTTTGAGTCTTCAAAAGTCCTCTTCATTTGTTTGGATAAGAGAGATCTTTCTCATGTTCAAACAAATGTTCCCTAAAATTTTTCCACCCGACCAAATTCAAATTATTTTCATAATCACTTAAACGAAACAGAAGGGGAATGGAGTCTCCCATTTTTCTTCTCGAATGCTTAGGATACGATGAATCTTCGTCGTTGTTCAACGCACTTCTCATCCTTAAAACACATAATCATACTTTAATACTTTTTATTAAAAATGAAAACGGAGGAGTGTGAAGTCTTCCATTACTCTCTTTCAATTTTTTGGGTACGAGATGTCTTTCTCCCGTTCGAGCAATTGACATCTATAAAACACACCAGCAAACCGTAATGCCGAACTATGATTGCTTTGACTTTCCCATTGTACGAAGGAATACGTATGCACAAGGGACCTAATCCTTGGCAAGTACCATAATAAAAAGCCAAACCATTTCCCTTAATAAACAATCTTTGGCAAATCTGTTATGTTATTCAAAAAAGACGAATAAGCATAAGTTAACACTCAAAATCACAAATTAGACTAAGAGGTTCCTGTTGAGTACAACGGATGTGAGGGGTGCTAATACCTTTCCCTCACGTAACTCACTCCCAAACCCGAATATGGTTTCTATGACCATTTTCCTTTCCTTAAAAGGTTTTCTCGATATTTTCCTTTTCCTTTATTGGAATAAATCAAAGTTTGGTGGCGATTCTGTTCGAATAACTTTTTCCGCGTCCATCGCGAGGATCGTATTTTTCAAGGTACGACAATATGATGACAACCATATAAAATTATATGCGTGCATTTGTTAAAAAATCATTGGTTGGCCATTCCACATCAACAAATTTCCTTAGAAATACATGTTTATCCCTGCGTGTTATGGAGGTAGGTAAATCACGAACAAAGTCATGCATTTAGACCTTTTCACTTGTTTTAATTTCAAGCAAAAGACAAGTTTCCTCCAAAGATTTTATTATTGTGTAATGTTTGTTTCTTGAATCATCCATGGTATTAACATGCTTTAATATGCCCAATCCCACTGCAACTTTCAGAGAATACTCTACAGAGCCACCTGGAAGTAATGCAAAAAGCAAGAACAGAGCCTTAATTTCATCACTCTCTAGTGTGTTGTAACTCAACTCTAAAGCAGAATAAGTTAATACATCCATTCCTGCATGATTATTGTAACACCCCACTTCCCAAATTAAATAAAATATAAACATTATAAATAAACATCAGAGTTCTTCACCAAAATAGTGGGATATCACATCACCAAATTTTTATAAAAATACTTTATTCATCCTTTTCAAAAATATTACAGCGGAAAACATTATTCCAACATTCTCGGCCATCCGCCAGATTTCATAAAAATCTTTATTATTATAATTCACTAAAAATGTGATACGTCACAGGATTACAACAAATTTGACATAAAACAATTAAAGCACCCATATCCCGTGTTACGTATCAGAGCATCCTAGACTCGACTGGCACACCACCATCCAAGCTATCTAAGTACCTGGATTATCTGTACTTCCGGAGAAGTACAGACACAACAACAACAAAGGGGTGAGAAATCATGATCAAAAATATAATGGTAATGTAGTACATGTAAATAAGGTAGTACAATACACCAACACCAATATTCACCCCAACAACGCCACACAACGAACCTACTGTTCAAATTACAATATAACATATTATAATGCAAAATGCAACTCAACACCATGCATGCGGTACCGACTCATTGGTTCATTCAATCGAACCTGGATAGATCACTTACGCTCCTCCTGAGACATGATCTATCCCCCACCATTCTCCACAAAGGAGTACGGATGAATCACTTACGCTCCTCCTGAGACATGATTCATCCCACCAAAACACCATGATATGCAAGACACCAATGCATAATTATTATATTCTGGCACGCTAAGTGCACACGATCCTCCTGATCATATCATCATACAACAATGCATATGTATAGATATATTACACCAACACCATATAAATCAATCAGATAGTAAACGAATTCATACTATCACACCGGATATAACTACGTCCCCCCCCCCCCCCACTCGGGGATACACGATCCTACTGATCACTACACACATATACATTAACTAATTGCTCACCAACAATATTAAGGGAAACGCGTACTATCACCAAGTACACAAGTTATATCCCATACTCATCATTTTCACACTACAGCAAGGCTAGAAGGATCACACGAGACCAATTCAGACATCTCACCAAAAGTCTCTGAGGTTACTCAGAACCTCCCTAAACCAACACCTCAGCCTATACACCAAAATCAATAATTCATCAACATCAATCCACAATCACAAACATGCCAATAGATATTATACTTACCAATTATCCTATAATTTCTACTCTAGAACCGACATTACGGTACATTACCGACACTTCAGAGTCACTCTGAATCTCACCAAGGTCCTAACCATAGTCATTAACGACACTATAGGGAAACAACATATAACTTTCCCAAAGTTATAATCATGGTCATTGCCAACACTACGGTAACAACACATAATCTCATCAGCTTTATATTCCTAGTTACTATCAATACTACAGTAACATCAATAATCCAACAAAATGGATCAATACTACAATAACATCAACAATCCAACAAAATGGCTCAACATTACAATTACTATCATCACCATATATATATATACCCCAAAATGCATCAGCATTCATCAATCCCCCAACATCAACAATAATCATAGCATGCCAATATAAAACTTTATATAACGATAAATTCCTACGGGGTTAAGGAATCCCCTCTACCCTATACATGTATAAACCATTCCCAATCAAATTTCTCCCCCCTTACCTTGACAATTGGTCGATCGATAGAATTCCTCCTAGAATTGGTCTCTTGGCCTTCTCCTTCCTCTTCCGTTGTTCGTTCCCTTTTTCCTTCGTTCTTTTTCACTTTCCTCGTTCTTTCCTCTTCTCTCTTTCTATCGCTCTTTTTTCTCAATTTTCTAAAATGTATCGTAACTCTCCTAACCCCTCATATTCTATTTCCCTTTTAATTATTCTAATCCCAATAATAATAACTAATCAGATAATATAATATTAATAATCTTAATAATAATAATACTAATATAATCTTACTAATATTAATAATACCACATATTAATAATAATAATAATAATAATAATAATAATAATAATATTATTATTATTATCTCACCAAAATAATAATAATAATATTAATAATTCTAATAATAATAATAATAATGATAATAATAATAATAATCTTAATAATAATAATACTATTAATAATAACAATAATAATAATATTATTATCTCTCCAATAATCATAATAATACTTTTAATAATAATAATAATAATAACACTAATAATAATAATAGTAATAATAATAATAATAATAATAATATTATTATTATTATCACACCAATATCCCACGCCTATGGTAATCCCTTTCCTCTCCATTCCAACTTTTCTAATATCTCCTTGCTACCCCTTCATATTTCCTTCCTCACGGTTTCTATCGTGACTTTTCATATTTCCATTCTAACTTCCCAATAACCCTTCCACCTCTTATTTTACTTATTCCAACCACTAATATTCCCAATAATAATTCTAATAATAATAATTATAATAATCATTATAATAATAATAATATAATATAATATAATACTATTATAATATTATAGTAATATTCAACATAATAATAATAATAGTGATACACCCAACAATGATTATAATTATAATAATAATAATATTATCACACCAATAATAATAATAATATTAATAAAAATAATATAATAATAATAATGATAAATATAATAAATATAATAATAATAATAATACCCCTGCCAATATTACTATTATTCATTATATTATCATATTCACACCAAAGCACCACCAATATTACCATTAGTTATTATATTATTATATCTACACCAATTCACCACCAATAATTCTCCCATATCAGGGACACCGACCAATAATAATATTCATACTAATAATAATAATCATAATAATAATAAGAATAATAATAATAATAATACCACCAATATTACTATTAATTATTATATTATTATCTCCACACCACCAATGATCCTTACATATCAAGGGTACTCACCAATCATATACCAACACACCCCACCTAAGGGCACACCAACATAAAATAATTAAATTAACACCAAAATGACTAAATAAATAAAATGGGTGTTACAACTCTCCCCCACTTTAATTATTTTCGTCCTCGAAAATTGCCTGATGGAACAATTCCGGATACGCTTCCCGCATCCTTCATCCCAATTCCCAGGTCGCACTGCCTTTGCAGCACTTCCCCAAACCATTTCCACCAAAGATGTCTCCTCCCCTCGGAGTTGACTTCCGTTCGTCAAAACGAATCAGCAATGCCTCAACACTCAAATTATTTTCCACTAGTACATCATCCACCTGATTCAATGTACTTTCTCAACAAGACACACGAAACACGTCATGCCAATTCACGACGGCAACGGAAAAATAGTCTAACATGTTACTCCTCCCATGCCTCCGCTGCGCCACTCTGATACAAACCACAGAACACGGTGCGAACTTCTAAGACTTCGAAGTTCGACCAACATCAGTCACCGGCGTGACTCTCAAAACACATTTTTCCTTGGATCCTCTTGATCTTCTCAGCCATCTCCAACATAATTTTCAGGTCTGAGCACAACACTCTCACTCGACCCATTCCAACACAGTAGATTCCTATACCCCCTACCTCACCAAGTCACATATAGTGTCATTCCGACACTAGGATGGTAACCGTTATTATAGGTAATTCAATCAACGGTAGTTAATCATCCCACGATCCACCTTGATCCAACACCCACGCTCTCACCAATTCTCTACAGACTCAATAATCCTCTATGACTTACCATCAGTTTGCGGATGGTAAGTCGAACTCAACTTCAACTTAGTACCCGAAGTTTCCTGTAAGCCCCTCCAAAATCTCAATATAAACCTCAATTCCCATCTGACATAATATTTGTCAGTATCTCATCTAACTTCACCACTTACTCAATATGCATCTCATATATCCTCAACACGGAATAGTTAATCCACTCGCAACAACCCAAATTAAAATTATATCTTCCCAATTATTTGGAAATCTCAACACCAACTCCGCAAAAATACTACCTGATTCCCACTCTAGAATATTCAAAGGCTGCATCAGACTCAATAGTCTCTGATGTTCACTCTTCGAATTTCGGTTATTCTAACCAGCATATTCAACCTCAACCGCTGCTCTCCTCATCTATGGTCACCAAAAAAAATCTACTCAAATTCGGTTACTTCTTCATAGCACCGGGATGGGTACTCCATCTACCCTAATGTATTTCTTCACGAGTACTTCTACTCCCCTCAACAAAATCTGGTACACATACTCTACCATAACACCTCGTGGTATTATTTCCACAAACCCGACAATCCACTCTTCGGCTCTAATTTATCAAATTCAACTAATTCACCAACTCAAGCATATCACTCGTCAGGTCTAACAATAAACGCTTAACTCCATAAGAGGTCTATTCGCCCACCAAACTCATATTATAAAATTGCTCAGTCAGTTCTAACTCTTCTCACCGTCAACTTCGGTATACGCAGACATTTCCAACTCACCGCATCATCTACCACATGCACTTTACCCGAATGGTAATTCAACTCGAAGCCGTACTCCTTCCGAAGTCCCAATTATTTCCTATGCCTCACATTCGTCTTAATCAAATTAAACAAACACCTTAAACTCTTAAGATCACCAAACATCTCCGATCTCAGTCTGAACTTTCGAAGCCTCCGGTTCCGGTACAACCACAATAGTAACCAACTCTAAATCACTGGTCGGATGATTTCTCTTATATACTTCAAGTTGCCTTTTGCATAATTGAAACTCGCTGAAGTTGTCTTTAGTAAATCCCCTAATTATATCAACAAGCATCACAAACACCACAATTAGTTTTATCGGATTCGGCAGAACTTTCCTTACGGAAGTATATCACCGCTCTTTTTCCAACACTGATAACTCCAGTTCCTTATGCTCAACATAATCCTCTATACTCTTCGAATACCTTAAAATATCATTTATTATCACAACCAACGCCTTATATAAATAATTAAAGAAGATCCCATGCCAAATGGACAAACAAGTTGTGAGTTATGGCGGGAACACGTACCGTACCGTCCGTCCTTACCACAACATTCAAACACACTTCATCAATAAATAGCTTAAATCCATGTCAATACTTCACCATCTCATAGATAATTTCAATAGCTTTCCAACGCTTCGAATCGCGCGTCATTCCGAGTTACGGTTCTCCCGTTACGGCAAAAACACCAGAATAACATTTTCTGCCCAAGACCCCTTCGCCAGGCGAACACCGCAGCGAACGTTCGCCAGTATGCTCGCCAGGCGAACATGACAGTCCCAAAATCCTCTTTTCGACCGTTACCCGACTTCCGAGTGTCCGATTTCGATTCCGTAAAAAGCTGCGATCCCGGAATTCGACGTACAACAACAATTTTATACTTAGGAGGCCATCCAACACACTTTCAATCTTTTGAATATTTTAAAGCCCGATTACTTCTAATCTCAACAGTAGGTCTTGGGGCCTCCCGTTGTGATACAACCATCGATCTTTGATACCACAACCACAACAACTCTACTCAAGATCTCACGACTACGGAAATCACATCCTTCGATCATTTGCTCCATCAACTCATTAGTTCTTGGAAGCGAACACCTATCCTTGATAGTCACCTTGTCCACTTATTTATAGTTCACCCAAGGCTTCACAAAACCCTCTGTCTGTTTAACCAACAAAATTGGCGCACCTTACGGTAATACACTCAAACGAAAGAACTTCTCTTCTGGCAGATCTTCAAGTTGACTCTTCAACTTCTCCAATCCCAATGAAAACACACCATATGGAGTCACTAATATCAGACTCGTTCCAACAACAAAGGCAACGTGTGAGCTTTACTTCACACTCTGATAGTAAATCACCTACCTCATCTGGAAACCTCCGGCAATCGCGAATAATTGACAAATCCCAATTTTTCTCACTTTCCTTCTCATTCGAAGTTTCAGTCAAAATAGACACTTCAACACCGTCTTACGCCAAATTCCTCAAAATAATCCCTTAAGCATTTAGCTTAACTCGAGACTATTCACTGTTTACGCTACCCAAGCTTGCAAGACGCGTCTATCCCATCCAACACAATCCTGTCCACTATTAACAAGAGATTAAGGGTGATCAGTTCCTCAATTTGTTAATAGACAGCCGAAATCATGATGGGGTACAAACCCTCTTTACCAAACTATGATAGCATTCCTCAACATACTAAGCCACCACACCGTAGCATTCCGGAGAAATACAAACTTCTCCCCCACTGGAATCATTCCTCTTCTGCCAACGAAGTTAGACAACAACATATACCGACAGTGTTTTCACACACATGCCGCATACTAGGGATTTAAACCACAACACCAGGTTAAAAGATATTCAACTCCATCCTAAAGGACAGACTCAACTCGACTCAACAACACTGGCCGGACGGACCGACCTGCTCTGATACCAATTGTAACACCCCACTTCCCAAATTAAATAAAATATAAACATTATAAATAAACATCAGAGTTCTTCACCAAAATAGTGGGATATCACATCACCAAATTTTTATAAAAATACTTTATTCATCCTTTTCAAAAATATTACAGCGGAAAACATTATTCCAACATTCTCGGCCATCCGCCAGATTTCATAAAAATCTTTATTATTATAATTCACTACTAAAAATAAGACATTTGGTTAAATGATTTTACATCAGATTTTTAGATATATGATGTGAAAAATATTTGTTAAAGGATTTTACATCAGATTTATTAACAATATGATGTGAGAAATATTTGATTTAAAGATTTTACATCAGACATATATTTCCACTGATGTAAAAAATAACGCGGTGGCATTGTCGTAAATAATAAGAAATTTTGTTATAAAGGATTTTACATCGGGCCATTTATCCCAACCGATGTAAAAAGTTCTCAATAAAAAATAAATAAAATGGGAGAAACATTTTACATCGGGCCATGTACCCCATCTGATGTAAAAAATAATGCGGTGGCAGTGTCGTAAATAATAACAAATTTTGTTATAAAGGATTTTACATCGGGTTGTTTATCCCAACCGATGTAAAAGTCCTCAATAAATAAATAAATAAAATAGATTAAGATTTTATATCAGGCCAATTTGCCCAACTGATGTAATAAGATTCTAAATAAAAATTTAAATAAAATTGATTAAAAATTTTACATCAGGCCTATTTGCCCATCCGATGTAAAATGTTTCTTAAAATCCCAAAACCCTATCTGAAAACTTAAGATTCTCCAACTCCCAAAAATCTCTTATCATTCTTCTTCTTCGCTTCCACCGTCTTCGTCTCCATTTTTCTTCTTCGCTTCCACCATCATTGTTATTCTTCTTCCTCCGCCGCCACCGTCTACCATTCTTCTTCCTCCGCCGCCACCATCCGTCATTCTTCTTTTTTTTTTCGCCGCCACCCATCCCTTCGCCGAAGATGAGGTGAATCTCTTTTCCGTAAGTTTCTCATCGTATTTTCTCTAATTAATTATTTTCTCTATAGTTTCTCTATATTTATTCAAAATAGGATTGATACTCGTACATGTATATCATAGGACGTTCTTAATTAAAATAATAAATAAAAAATAAAAGATACTGGTGATGCTACTCATAATAAAAAATTTTATTATAAAAGATTTTACATCAGGCCGTTTACCCCAATCGATGTAAAAGTCCTCAATAAATAAATAAATAAAATAGATTAAGTCATTTTAATTAAAAAAATTTTAAGTGATTTATATTTAACTGATAATAATTGCATGATATTTTTATTTTGTAATATAAAAGGATTAAAACAAAAATTTCAATTCTTTAGTATATATCATCTAGATTATATTTTTTTTTAAATTCATATAAAATGTGATCACATGCATTAACTATGAAATTGTATAAAAAATACAGATATTATGAGATGCTTCTTCATATTAATAAAAAATATAGATTAAGTCATTTTACATCGGGTTGTTTATCCCAACCGATGTAAAAAGTTTTTCAATAAAAAAATAAATGGATTAAACGTTTTACATCGGGTCATTTTGCCCAACGGATGTAAAAAGTTTTTCAATAAAAAAATAAATGGATTAAACGTTTTATATCGGGTCATTTTGCCCAACTGATGTAATAAGTTTCTCAATAAAAAATTAAATAAGATTTATTAAACCTTTTACATCAGGCCAATTAGCCCAACTGATGTAATAAGATTCTAAATAAAAATTTAAATAAAATTGATTAAACCTTTTACATCAGGCCTATTTGCCAACCGATAAAAAATGTTTCTTAAAATCCCAAAACCCTATCTGAAAACTTAAGATTCTCCAACTCTCAAAAATCTCTTATCGTTCTTCTTTTTCGCTTCCCCGTCTCTGTCTCCATTTTTCTTCTTTTACGCTTCCACCATCATTGTTTTTCTTCTTCCTCTGCCGCCACCGTCTACCATTCTTCTTCCTCCGCCGCCACCGTCCGTCATTCTTCTTCTTTTTTTCCCGCCGCCACCAATCCTTTTGCGGAAGATGAGGTAAATCCCTTTTACGTAAGTTTCTCATCATATTTTCTCTAATTAATTATTTTCTCTCATCATATTTACATAATGTTGATGAATTAGTTAGCCATATACTGACACAAGAATACAAAAACCAAATATGTTCATCGTGAATACAAAAACCAAATATGTTTATCATGTACTGCTACTTATTTTTAATCCCCAATTTATAAAATACAAAAAATAAATATGTTTATTCAAAATAGGATTGATACTCGTACTCGTACATGTATATCATAGGTTTGATACTGAGACTCACATAAAGACAAACCTATAATATACATACAAACTAGGATTGACACTGGGACTCACATAGAGACAAACGAACATTTCAACTAGATCTGGGAGGAATAACATTTCATGCAGTAAAATTATTTTGGATCTTTCACATGTACATTAGTTATGTATATACATACAACTAGATTGACAATTTGTATTCTCTATTTTATTTCTCAATTATCAGGCCCCAATTGGAGCTCTGATACCAATTTGTTAGAACAGAACTGTAACAATTAATTTGGAATGAAAACTTAAATAGCCTAAGTACAACTGAAAAAATCTTAACATTTAGGAATCCACTACTACTCAGTTCTCCTACAATATAGACCTGACTTATTCAACTAAAGACTTGGTAAACTAAATTATTCAACTACAGACCTTAAAAAAATGAAAAGTTTATAGTCTTCTATTTTATAGACTCAGACTTACCTGTATGTTATTTTTTCACAATTATTAGAACTTCACTTTATTATTTTGATAGTGAAATTCAGACTTGTAATGAAATATTTATTATTAGAACTTCACTTTATTATTTTGGTAATGAAATTCAGACTATTTATCAAAATAGGTTCAGACTTCACTTTATTATTTTGTCATTTCTTCACAATTACTAAAAGTCTTTATAACTTCATTATAACTTCACTCTTATTTTGTCTTTAACTAGTGTTATATAATTGGAGTAATATTATGTAATTTTCCATCCTATACTAACAAATTTTAATTTTTAGATATATTTAAGAATTTACGAATTTAATTTATACATAGACTAGATACATCAACTTAAAATGATTTGTTTCCAATGCAGAATTTATAATATATATGAAATTCTTTAATTTATTTTCTTTTATATATATATATATATATATATATATATATATATATATATATATATATATATATATATATATATATATATATATATAAGACTATAAACTTCCAATAATAAATGAATATGATGCATGTTTATTTATTTAATTGAAGAAAAGTTGTTTGATGTAACAGGGTAGTAATAATAAAATGGAATTCTGGAATCTTTTTGTTGTTGCATTAATGCCTATTTTTAAGGTTCTGTTGATTACTGTTCTTGGTATTTTCCTTGCACTTGATCGTTTTCATATACTCAGTAACGAAACTTCAAGAAAAAACTTGAATACTGTAAGTTCATTGTTTTTTTATTTATAAAATATTTTATATTTCAAAAGCTCTATTAATATATGAAAAAAATTTCTTATATATATATATATATATATATATATATATATATATATATATATATATATATATATATATATATATATATATATATATATATATATATATATATATATATATATATATATATATATATATATATATATATATATATATAACACTTGGTAAAGTCAGATTGATTTGAAATAATTTTTTTAAATCATAAATAGTAGAACCAAACTCAGTAAGCTCTAATCCTTTTGGTAAATAACTAGAATTGTTAACTAATCGGTGTATTCAAAATAAAATTGTTTATTCAAAATAAAATAAAATTGTTAACTAACCATGCATTGCTTATTTTTATTATTTATGTTTGGTTTGTTGTTCATCTCATGTGTATTCTTCTAATAGGTTGTGTTTGCTTTCAGTTTGGTTGAATTTTAAGGTGCTGTCACCGCCGCCACCTTCCGTCATTCTTCTTCTTTTTTTTCCGCCGCCACCAATCTCTTCGCCAAAGATGAGGTGAATCCCTTTTACGTAAGTTTCTCATCATATTTTCTCTGATTAATTATTTTCTCTCATCATATTTACATAATGTTGATGAATTAGTTAGCCATATACGTACGGACACACGAATACAAAAACAAAGTATATTCATCGTGTATGTATTGATAATTCCACATCGGAAGTATATGGATTTATGGACCCTGCTAGGTGTGTGTATGTTGATAATATGCAAAAAAATGAAGCAGAGGTTAAAAAATACATACAAGATAAGTTACGTGACGAAAACAGAGTGTGTCACTTACTACCATTTATTCATGGGTAAGTTTGTATGAAATTGTGTTTTTTATTTTTTTATTTTTGATAACATAGATATTTGATGTGTTTTTTGTGTTTCCACGCACACGTACAGAGACCATTGGAAATTAATAGTCATTTGTCCAAGAGACAATATTGTGGTCGTCTTTTGTTCACTTCATCGGGAACTTAATCCAACCATGAAGAAAATTGTTACAAAGTAAGTTTATATTTTATGTGAATTTTGTTATAGTATATGTTATATCTCATATACATAAAATTTTACAAAAGTAATTTCATATTTTATGTTGCTCTATATGAATTTTTTTCTGAATTAGTGCTTTCGGGGTTTATCAAATGGCAAATGGAAATAGAAAAAAGGCTACATGGCTCCAACCCAAAGTAAGCGTCATGTAAATTATAATTTTATATTTAATTTTATCATAAGTATTCACTAACTGTGTCATTTATTTTAGACAAGGCGACAACATAACTCTATTGACTGTGGATACTATGTTATGAAAAATATGTTGGATATTGTCTCTGCCAACATAACCGAGTCTTGGTTGCAGGTAAATAAAAATAACTTTACTTTGTTATTTACTTTGCATTTGCAACTTAAGGTGAATTTTCAAAGAATGACTTTATATTGCTATTTACATATTGTAGGTATTTGATGATCCAACAGAATTAACACAAGATGATTTGTATGATTTGCGACTCCGTTGGGCAAAATGTTTCTTTGAGTTATATAAAAATTAAACTTTATATGGTGAGTTATATAGAATTTTCTATGTATACCTAATTTGAGTTTCTTGACTTTGGTATTGTCTGCTGATGTTTATTGTTATTATTATTTATTGTCAGCAAATGTGATTTTGGTGTTCTCTACCGAAGCTAGCTACAACGGATTTCTTGTGGATTGCATGTTGGTATTCAAGTGTGGTAAAGGACTTATAAATGGTTGAATATTGAAGAAAGAATATGTGTACTAGATTAGTACTTTTGTTCCTCAATTAGTACTTTTGTAAATCAATTTCTTGTGGATTGAACAGTTGTATGTATACTAGATTAGTACTTTTGTAAATCAATTTGTTCATGTTGAAGAATATGTGTATCCTAGCTATTTGGTGCAATGAAACTAAAAGGTTAGTTGAAAAAATATAAAAAATTGCATACCAAATAGGGACTAAAATTTGGTATGTGTGATGTTGGAAAAATATGAAAAATTAAGTACCAAAAAAATTACAGGGATTCCATATCGATTCGGATAAAAATTAGTCTAAATATTTAAGAAAAACAACCTACATTTAACATCGGGTGGGTGTGCTTAAAAACCGATGTAAAAACATAAATTTTGAAGACACGTAGCACACCTTTTACATCGGGTCAAAAAGGAAACCGATGTAAAAAAACATACCTATGACACCTTTTACATCGGGTCAAGAAGGCAACCGATGTAAAAAAACACACCTATGACACCTTTTACATCAGTTCTACTGACCAACCGATGTAAAAAATCACCTATGACACATTTTACATCGGTTCCGAATAACAACCGATGTAAAAAGTGCTTTTTTTTATAAAAAAAAATTAATAATAATATATTTCACATCAGTCTTAACTGTCAACTGATGTAGTAGATGTATTTTTTACATCGGTCTATGACCCGATGTAAAATGTCTTTGATTTACTACATCGCTTGGCTTTACATCGCACCCAGACCCGATGTAAAATGTGTTTTTGGCCCGATGTAAAAAGTCATTTCTGCACTAGTGGGGAATGGAGTCTCCCATTTTTCTTCTCGAATGCTTAGGATACGATGAATCTTCGTCGTTGTTCAACGCACTTCTCATCCTTAAAACACATAATCATACTTTAATACTTTTTATTAAAAATGAAAACGGAGGAGTGTGAAGTCTTCCATTACTCTCTTTCAATTTTTTGGGTACGAGATGTCTTTCTCCCGTTCGAGCAATTGACATCTATAAAACACACCAGCAAACCGTAATGCCGAACTATGATTGCTTTGACTTTCCCATTGTACGAAGGAATACGTATGCACAAGGGACCTAATCCTTGGCAAGTACCATAATAAAAAGCCAAACCATTTCCCTTAATAAACAATCTTTGGCAAATCTGTTATGTTATTCAAAAAAGACGAATAAGCATAAGTTAACACTCAAAATCACAAATTAGACTAAGAGGTTCCTGTTGAGTACAACGGATGTGAGGGGTGCTAATACCTTTCCCTCACGTAACTCACTCCCAAACCCGAATATGGTTTCTATGACCATTTTCCTTTCCTTAAAAGGTTTTCTCGATATTTTCCTTTTCCTTTATTGGAATAAATCAAAGTTTGGTGGCGATTCTGTTCGAATAACTTTTTCCGCGTCCATCGCGAGGATCGTATTTTTCAAGGTACGACAATATGATGACAACCATATAAAATTATATGCGTGCATTTGTTAAAAAATCATTGGTTGGCCATTCCACATCAACAAATTTCCTTAGAAATACATGTTTATCCCTGCGTGTTATGGAGGTAGGTAAATCACGAACAAAGTCATGCATTTAGACCTTTTCACTTGTTTTAATTTCAAGCAAAAGACAAGTTTCCTCCAAAGATTTTATTATTGTGTAATGTTTGTTTCTTGAATCATCCATGGTATTAACATGCTTTAATATGCCCAATCCCACTGCAACTTTCAGAGAATACTCTACAGAGCCACCTGGAAGTAATGCAAAAAGCAAGAACAGAGCCTTAATTTCATCACTCTCTAGTGTGTTGTAACTCAACTCTAAAGCAGAATAAGTTAATACATCCATTCCTGCATGATTATTGTAACACCCCACTTCCCAAATTAAATAAAATATAAACATTATAAATAAACATCAGAGTTCTTCACCAAAATAGTGGGATATCACATCACCAAATTTTTATAAAAATACTTTATTCATCCTTTTCAAAAATATTACAGCGGAAAACATTATTCCAACATTCTCGGCCATCCGCCAGATTTCATAAAAATCTTTATTATTATAATTCACTAAAAATGTGATACGTCACAGGATTACAACAAATTTGACATAAAACAATTAAAGCACCCATATCCCGTGTTACGTATCAGAGCATCCTAGACTCGACTGGCACACCACCATCCAAGCTATCTAAGTACCTGGATTATCTGTACTTCCGGAGAAGTACAGACACAACAACAACAAAGGGGTGAGAAATCATGATCAAAAATATAATGGTAATGTAGTACATGTAAATAAGGTAGTACAATACACCAACACCAATATTCACCCCAACAACGCCACACAACGAACCTACTGTTCAAATTACAATATAACATATTATAATGCAAAATGCAACTCAACACCATGCATGCGGTACCGACTCATTGGTTCATTCAATCGAACCTGGATAGATCACTTACGCTCCTCCTGAGACATGATCTATCCCCCACCATTCTCCACAAAGGAGTACGGATGAATCACTTACGCTCCTCCTGAGACATGATTCATCCCACCAAAACACCATGATATGCAAGACACCAATGCATAATTATTATATTCTGGCACGCTAAGTGCACACGATCCTCCTGATCATATCATCATACAACAATGCATATGTATAGATATATTACACCAACACCATATAAATCAATCAGATAGTAAACGAATTCATACTATCACACCGGATATAACTACGTCCCCCCCCCCCCCCACTCGGGGATACACGATCCTACTGATCACTACACACATATACATTAACTAATTGCTCACCAACAATATTAAGGGAAACGCGTACTATCACCAAGTACACAAGTTATATCCCATACTCATCATTTTCACACTACAGCAAGGCTAGAAGGATCACACGAGACCAATTCAGACATCTCACCAAAAGTCTCTGAGGTTACTCAGAACCTCCCTAAACCAACACCTCAGCCTATACACCAAAATCAATAATTCATCAACATCAATCCACAATCACAAACATGCCAATAGATATTATACTTACCAATTATCCTATAATTTCTACTCTAGAACCGACATTACGGTACATTACCGACACTTCAGAGTCACTCTGAATCTCACCAAGGTCCTAACCATAGTCATTAACGACACTATAGGGAAACAACATATAACTTTCCCAAAGTTATAATCATGGTCATTGCCAACACTACGGTAACAACACATAATCTCATCAGCTTTATATTCCTAGTTACTATCAATACTACAGTAACATCAATAATCCAACAAAATGGATCAATACTACAATAACATCAACAATCCAACAAAATGGCTCAACATTACAATTACTATCATCACCATATATATATATACCCCAAAATGCATCAGCATTCATCAATCCCCCAACATCAACAATAATCATAGCATGCCAATATAAAACTTTATATAACGATAAATTCCTACGGGGTTAAGGAATCCCCTCTACCCTATACATGTATAAACCATTCCCAATCAAATTTCTCCCCCCTTACCTTGACAATTGGTCGATCGATAGAATTCCTCCTAGAATTGGTCTCTTGGCCTTCTCCTTCCTCTTCCGTTGTTCGTTCCCTTTTTCCTTCGTTCTTTTTCACTTTCCTCGTTCTTTCCTCTTCTCTCTTTCTATCGCTCTTTTTTCTCAATTTTCTAAAATGTATCGTAACTCTCCTAACCCCTCATATTCTATTTCCCTTTTAATTATTCTAATCCCAATAATAATAACTAATCAGATAATATAATATTAATAATCTTAATAATAATAATACTAATATAATCTTACTAATATTAATAATACCACATATTAATAATAATAATAATAATAATAATAATAATAATAATATTATTATTATTATCTCACCAAAATAATAATAATAATATTAATAATTCTAATAATAATAATAATAATGATAATAATAATAATAATCTTAATAATAATAATACTATTAATAATAACAATAATAATAATATTATTATCTCTCCAATAATCATAATAATACTTTTAATAATAATAATAATAATAACACTAATAATAATAATAGTAATAATAATAATAATAATAATAATATTATTATTATTATCACACCAATATCCCACGCCTATGGTAATCCCTTTCCTCTCCATTCCAACTTTTCTAATATCTCCTTGCTACCCCTTCATATTTCCTTCCTCACGGTTTCTATCGTGACTTTTCATATTTCCATTCTAACTTCCCAATAACCCTTCCACCTCTTATTTTACTTATTCCAACCACTAATATTCCCAATAATAATTCTAATAATAATAATTATAATAATCATTATAATAATAATAATATAATATAATATAATACTATTATAATATTATAGTAATATTCAACATAATAATAATAATAGTGATACACCCAACAATGATTATAATTATAATAATAATAATATTATCACACCAATAATAATAATAATATTAATAAAAATAATATAATAATAATAATGATAAATATAATAAATATAATAATAATAATAATACCCCTGCCAATATTACTATTATTCATTATATTATCATATTCACACCAAAGCACCACCAATATTACCATTAGTTATTATATTATTATATCTACACCAATTCACCACCAATAATTCTCCCATATCAGGGACACCGACCAATAATAATATTCATACTAATAATAATAATCATAATAATAATAAGAATAATAATAATAATAATACCACCAATATTACTATTAATTATTATATTATTATCTCCACACCACCAATGATCCTTACATATCAAGGGTACTCACCAATCATATACCAACACACCCCACCTAAGGGCACACCAACATAAAATAATTAAATTAACACCAAAATGACTAAATAAATAAAATGGGTGTTACAACTCTCCCCCACTTTAATTATTTTCGTCCTCGAAAATTGCCTGATGGAACAATTCCGGATACGCTTCCCGCATCCTTCATCCCAATTCCCAGGTCGCACTGCCTTTGCAGCACTTCCCCAAACCATTTCCACCAAAGATGTCTCCTCCCCTCGGAGTTGACTTCCGTTCGTCAAAACGAATCAGCAATGCCTCAACACTCAAATTATTTTCCACTAGTACATCATCCACCTGATTCAATGTACTTTCTCAACAAGACACACGAAACACGTCATGCCAATTCACGACGGCAACGGAAAAATAGTCTAACATGTTACTCCTCCCATGCCTCCGCTGCGCCACTCTGATACAAACCACAGAACACGGTGCGAACTTCTAAGACTTCGAAGTTCGACCAACATCAGTCACCGGCGTGACTCTCAAAACACATTTTTCCTTGGATCCTCTTGATCTTCTCAGCCATCTCCAACATAATTTTCAGGTCTGAGCACAACACTCTCACTCGACCCATTCCAACACAGTAGATTCCTATACCCCCTACCTCACCAAGTCACATATAGTGTCATTCCGACACTAGGATGGTAACCGTTATTATAGGTAATTCAATCAACGGTAGTTAATCATCCCACGATCCACCTTGATCCAACACCCACGCTCTCACCAATTCTCTACAGACTCAATAATCCTCTATGACTTACCATCAGTTTGCGGATGGTAAGTCGAACTCAACTTCAACTTAGTACCCGAAGTTTCCTGTAAGCCCCTCCAAAATCTCAATATAAACCTCAATTCCCATCTGACATAATATTTGTCAGTATCTCATCTAACTTCACCACTTACTCAATATGCATCTCATATATCCTCAACACGGAATAGTTAATCCACTCGCAACAACCCAAATTAAAATTATATCTTCCCAATTATTTGGAAATCTCAACACCAACTCCGCAAAAATACTACCTGATTCCCACTCTAGAATATTCAAAGGCTGCATCAGACTCAATAGTCTCTGATGTTCACTCTTCGAATTTCGGTTATTCTAACCAGCATATTCAACCTCAACCGCTGCTCTCCTCATCTATGGTCACCAAAAAAAATCTACTCAAATTCGGTTACTTCTTCATAGCACCGGGATGGGTACTCCATCTACCCTAATGTATTTCTTCACGAGTACTTCTACTCCCCTCAACAAAATCTGGTACACATACTCTACCATAACACCTCGTGGTATTATTTCCACAAACCCGACAATCCACTCTTCGGCTCTAATTTATCAAATTCAACTAATTCACCAACTCAAGCATATCACTCGTCAGGTCTAACAATAAACGCTTAACTCCATAAGAGGTCTATTCGCCCACCAAACTCATATTATAAAATTGCTCAGTCAGTTCTAACTCTTCTCACCGTCAACTTCGGTATACGCAGACATTTCCAACTCACCGCATCATCTACCACATGCACTTTACCCGAATGGTAATTCAACTCGAAGCCGTACTCCTTCCGAAGTCCCAATTATTTCCTATGCCTCACATTCGTCTTAATCAAATTAAACAAACACCTTAAACTCTTAAGATCACCAAACATCTCCGATCTCAGTCTGAACTTTCGAAGCCTCCGGTTCCGGTACAACCACAATAGTAACCAACTCTAAATCACTGGTCGGATGATTTCTCTTATATACTTCAAGTTGCCTTTTGCATAATTGAAACTCGCTGAAGTTGTCTTTAGTAAATCCCCTAATTATATCAACAAGCATCACAAACACCACAATTAGTTTTATCGGATTCGGCAGAACTTTCCTTACGGAAGTATATCACCGCTCTTTTTCCAACACTGATAACTCCAGTTCCTTATGCTCAACATAATCCTCTATACTCTTCGAATACCTTAAAATATCATTTATTATCACAACCAACGCCTTATATAAATAATTAAAGAAGATCCCATGCCAAATGGACAAACAAGTTGTGAGTTATGGCGGGAACACGTACCGTACCGTCCGTCCTTACCACAACATTCAAACACACTTCATCAATAAATAGCTTAAATCCATGTCAATACTTCACCATCTCATAGATAATTTCAATAGCTTTCCAACGCTTCGAATCGCGCGTCATTCCGAGTTACGGTTCTCCCGTTACGGCAAAAACACCAGAATAACATTTTCTGCCCAAGACCCCTTCGCCAGGCGAACACCGCAGCGAACGTTCGCCAGTATGCTCGCCAGGCGAACATGACAGTCCCAAAATCCTCTTTTCGACCGTTACCCGACTTCCGAGTGTCCGATTTCGATTCCGTAAAAAGCTGCGATCCCGGAATTCGACGTACAACAACAATTTTATACTTAGGAGGCCATCCAACACACTTTCAATCTTTTGAATATTTTAAAGCCCGATTACTTCTAATCTCAACAGTAGGTCTTGGGGCCTCCCGTTGTGATACAACCATCGATCTTTGATACCACAACCACAACAACTCTACTCAAGATCTCACGACTACGGAAATCACATCCTTCGATCATTTGCTCCATCAACTCATTAGTTCTTGGAAGCGAACACCTATCCTTGATAGTCACCTTGTCCACTTATTTATAGTTCACCCAAGGCTTCACAAAACCCTCTGTCTGTTTAACCAACAAAATTGGCGCACCTTACGGTAATACACTCAAACGAAAGAACTTCTCTTCTGGCAGATCTTCAAGTTGACTCTTCAACTTCTCCAATCCCAATGAAAACACACCATATGGAGTCACTAATATCAGACTCGTTCCAACAACAAAGGCAACGTGTGAGCTTTACTTCACACTCTGATAGTAAATCACCTACCTCATCTGGAAACCTCCGGCAATCGCGAATAATTGACAAATCCCAATTTTTCTCACTTTCCTTCTCATTCGAAGTTTCAGTCAAAATAGACACTTCAACACCGTCTTACGCCAAATTCCTCAAAATAATCCCTTAAGCATTTAGCTTAACTCGAGACTATTCACTGTTTACGCTACCCAAGCTTGCAAGACGCGTCTATCCCATCCAACACAATCCTGTCCACTATTAACAAGAGATTAAGGGTGATCAGTTCCTCAATTTGTTAATAGACAGCCGAAATCATGATGGGGTACAAACCCTCTTTACCAAACTATGATAGCATTCCTCAACATACTAAGCCACCACACCGTAGCATTCCGGAGAAATACAAACTTCTCCCCCACTGGAATCATTCCTCTTCTGCCAACGAAGTTAGACAACAACATATACCGACAGTGTTTTCACACACATGCCGCATACTAGGGATTTAAACCACAACACCAGGTTAAAAGATATTCAACTCCATCCTAAAGGACAGACTCAACTCGACTCAACAACACTGGCCGGACGGACCGACCTGCTCTGATACCAATTGTAACACCCCACTTCCCAAATTAAATAAAATATAAACATTATAAATAAACATCAGAGTTCTTCACCAAAATAGTGGGATATCACATCACCAAATTTTTATAAAAATACTTTATTCATCCTTTTCAAAAATATTACAGCGGAAAACATTATTCCAACATTCTCGGCCATCCGCCAGATTTCATAAAAATCTTTATTATTATAATTCACTAAAAATGTGATACGTCACAGGATTACAACAAATTTGACATAAAACAATTAAAGCACCCATATCCCGTGTTACATATCAGAGCATCCTAGACTCGACTGGCACACCACCATCCAAGCAATCTAAGTACCTGGATTATCTGTACTTCCGGAGAAGTACAGACACAACAACAACAAAGGGGTGAGAAATCATGATCAAAAATATAATGGTAATGTAGTACATGTAAATAAGGTAGTACAATACACCAACACCAATATTCACCCCAACAACGCCACACAACGAACCTACTGTTCAAATTACAATATAACATATTATAATGCAAAATGCAACTCAACACCATGCATGCGGTACCGACTCATTGGTTCATTCAATCGAACCTGGATAGATCACTTACGCTCCTCCTGAGACATGATCTATCCCCCACCATTCTCCACAAAGGAGTACGGATGAATCACTTACGCTCCTCCTGAGACATGATTCATCCCACCAAAACACCATGATATGCAAGACACCAATGCATAATTATTATATTCTGGCACGCTAAGTGCACACGATCCTCCTGATCATATCATCATACAACAATGCATATGTATAGATATATTACACCAACACCATATAAATCAATCAGATAGTAAACGAATTCATACTATCACACCGGATATAACTACGTCCCCCCCCCCCCACTCGGGGATACACGATCCTACTGATCACTACACACATATACATTAACTAATTGCTCACCAACAATATTAAGGGAAACGCGTACTATCACCAAGTACACAAGTTATATCCCATACTCATCATTTTCACACTACAGCAAGGCTAGAAGGATCACACGAGACCAATTCAGACATCTCACCAAAAGTCTCTGAGGTTACTCAGAACCTCCCTAAACCAACACCTCAGCCTATACACCAAAATCAATAATTCATCAACATCAATCCACAATCACAAACATGCCAATAGATATTATACTTACCAATTATCCTATAATTTCTACTCTAGAACCGACATTACGGTACATTACCGACACTTCAGAGTCACTCTGAATCTCACCAAGGTCCTAACCATAGTCATTAACGACACTATAGGGAAACAACATATAACTTTCCCAAAGTTATAATCATGGTCATTGCCAACACTACGGTAACAACACATAATCTCATCAGCTTTATATTCCTAGTTACTATCAATACTACAGTAACATCAACAATCCAACAAAATGGATCAATACTACAATAACATCAACAATCCAACAAAATGGCTCAACATTACAATTACTATCATCACCATATATATATATACCCCAAAATGCATCAGCATTCATCAATCCCCCAACATCAACAATAATCATAGCATGCCAATATAAAACTTTATATAACGATAAATTCCTACGGGGTTAAGGAATCCCCTCTACCCTATACATGTATAAACCATTCCCAATCAAATTTCTCCCCCCTTACCTTGACAATTGGTCGATCGATAGAATTCCTCCTAGAATTGGTCTCTTGGTCTTCTCCTTCCTCTTCCGTTGTTCGTTCCCTTTTTCCTTCGTTCTTTTTCACTTTCCTCGTTCTTTCCTCTTCTCTCTTTCTATCGCTCTTTTTTCTCAATTTTCTAAAATGTATCGTAACTCTCCTAACCCCTCATATTCTATTTCCCTTTTAATTATTCTAATCCCAATAATAATAACTAATCAGATAATATAATATTAATAATCTTAATAATAATAATACTAATATAATCTTACTAATATTAATAATACCACATATTAATAATAATAATAATAATAATAATAATAATAATAATAATAATAATAATAATATTATTATTATCTCACCAAAATAATAATAATAATATTAATAATTCTAATAATAATAATAATAATGATAATAATAATAATAATAATCTTAATAATAATAATACTATTAATAATAACAATAATAATAATATTATTATCTCTCCAATAATCATAATAATACTTTTAATAATAATAATAATAATAACACTAATAATAATAATAGTAATAGTAATAATAATAATAATAATATTATTATTATTATCACACCAATATCCCACGCCTATGGTAATCCCTTTCCTCTCCATTCCAACTTTTCTAATATCTCCTTGCTACCCCTTCATATTTCCTTCCTCACGGTTTCTATCGTGACTTTTCATATTTCCATTCTAACTTCCCAATAACCCTTCCACCTCTTATTTTACTTATTCCAACCACTAATATTCCCAATAATAATTCTAATAATAATAATTATAATAATCATTATAATAATAATAATATAATATAATATAATACTATTATAATATTATAGTAATATTCAACATAATAATAATAATAGTGATACACCCAACAATGATTATAATTATAATAATAATAATATTATCACACCAATAATAATAATAATATTAATAAAAATAATATAATAATAATAATGATAAATATAATAAATATAATAATAATAATAATACCCCTGCCAATATTACTATTATTCATTATATTATCATATTCACACCAAAGCACCACCAATATTACCATTAGTTATTATATTATTATATCTACACCAATTCACCACCAATAATTCTCCCATATCAGGGACACCGACCAATAATAATATTCATACTAATAATAATAATAAGAATAATAATAATAATAATACCACCAATATTACTATTAATTATTATATTATTATCTCCACACCACCAATGATCCTTACATATCAAGGGTACTCACCAATCATATACCAACACACCCCACCTAAGGGCACACCAACATAAAATAATTAAATTAACACCAAAATGACTAAATAAATAAAATGGGTGTTACAATTATTACATTGTAATTTCCATAATGTATTTTTCCAAGATTGGACATCCCTCTTATTTTTCATCGCATGTGCTACCGTAACGACAGGAAGAAGAAAACCTGCACAATTTTGGGCAACTTGAATTACTACATCTTTCAAATTGCCGTCGTTAACCACATCACCAACCATAAGTTGAAACAAGCTCTATGTCTCTTTTTCACTCATAAGTTCAAGTCTGAAAGTGAAATCCTTTGGAACATCCATTTACACCAACACATCTTGATTTCTACTTGTCATCAACAATTTGCAACAATTATGCTCATTACCAAATGGAACTCCCACTTTCTTCAAATCAGTTTTGAGAAACTTCCTCCACCAGAAAAGAGAATCAATGAAAAACTTGCTTGATGCCCAATAGGAACGACAATATAATATGCTACTTTTCCAACAACAAAAGTTAGAAATTCCATTGATTCTCTTTTCTTCTTCTCTTCTTAGTGACTTGAGTCAGACTGAAAGTGAAAAGTGAAAGATACTGTTTTCGGATGAGTGAAAAGCAACAAAGCGAACATTTGATTGATATTAAGACATTTATCTTAACACTGGCAAAAAAAACAAACACTGCAAATTTGGAAAAAAATAATGCTTTGATTAAAATTCATATCATATTCAACTATGTTAGCATTCTAGAAATACTAAGTTTTACTTCAGCACTTCAATAAATATATAAAAAAGAAAAATAAAAATTAATTAATTAAATAGAGAGTAAGCAATGAAGAGCATGCATCTGTTACCTCTTGGAAGACTAATATAAAATAGCTTCAAACAGCTTACAGAAACAAAATGAACTGCAAACAAACAGAAACAAAGAGATATTAAAAAGAGAAAGAGAGATCAAATGAATGGGTACCTCAAACTCAAACTAGTTATTAAAGAAAAAATGCAACCTTTGAAATAAAGAGAGCGAGTGAAAATTAAGCTAAATGTAGTCTCTTGATAAGTTGAATACTCAAATCTAAAACTCAATAAGCAATAAACTGATTAAAGTAGGTGAAATGTAAGGAAGGAATCTGGATAGGTTTTAAACAGAGTAATATATAGAATCAGTCATGCGGAAACTTCTCAAAAAATGTGCATCACGTGAGCACTATTGAAACTGCTCCCACTGTGGCACTGTCTAACTTAATTTATTACTCCATTTGTTTCTTTTAAGTGTTATTTTTTGACTTTGTTGTTACTACCTTGAACTTTGAAAAAATACTTTAAAAAAAACAATTTTTTTCTAAAAAATAATACTTAAAAAGGAGGGAGTAGTTTTCTCTTAGAGCATCTTTAGTGGGAGTAAACTAAATGGGTAAACTAAGATACTTTTTGTGGGACCAAAGTGATTTGTAGGATTTAAAAAATTTATAGTTGATTTGAGTAGTTTTTACTTTAATGGTGGTTGTCTATAAGAAACCAAAACTTGACCCCACATGGTATTAAATGGTTAATAAAAATCTATTATTTATGTTAAATAATTAATAAAAATTTATTATTTATGTTAAATAATGAGTTAGAGTACGTTGCTTGTGTAGAGCACGTAAACTAGTTTTAGAGCATCCCATATGCCATGTCAGCACTACTGTAATGCAAATTCCTTATTACTAACGTAAACTATAAAGAATTTTGATTTAACAACCCTGCACTAAAGTTGCTCTTAGGGTAGATAACTACTTGAATTATTATATCTATTAATATCATAATATGGACTATTTCTTTTCTTTTTCACAAGCATAACCCTATTTTTATTGAAAAGTATATCCTGGACATAAATCTTTGCCAAGTGTTGCACACACATTAGCAAATTATGATTGGTAAAGTAAAATGATATGAATAGAAAGTTAAAAAAAAAAAAGTAAGTTAAGTTTCGATTTTATCATGGATGAAAATATTCTTCCCTTCGTTTTAAAATGAGTGTCGTTTTAACAAATAAAATTTGTTTTAAAATGATTGTTATTCTCACTTTTCAATGTAGCAATGATTATAATTTTTTCAATTGTGTCCTTTAATTATTACTCTGAACACTATTTAAAATACTTTAATAAATTTAATTTAGTAAAAATGTAATATTTTATGACAACATTATTGCAAAATCCCCAAAGCTTGCTAGATTCTGCAAAGCACAAAATTAATTTTTTTTCTAAAAAATGACACTTAAAAAAGAGGGAGTCCAAAGCTTGATAGATTCTACAAAACTTAAAATGACAATGAGTTGGACTTAGGCCGAGGATAATTTGATTTTTTTCAATTTTTTCACTTCTCCATTCTGATCTACAACCATTCCAAAGCTTGATAGATTCTGCAAAGCACAAAATTAATGACCATTTAGAGATTTCTAAGAATCAAATTATCCTCGGCCTAAGTCCAACTCATTGTCAAATTTATCTTTTCTTCATCACAAGGTTATTTCTGTCATACTCAGTGTCATGTGTGTCATACCCCATATTTGTCCTACCGGTATATAGCTCTCATCTATATATCCAGCCACTAACAATTATTCATTTAGAAAATTCAAGAAAATATGTTGTTGCTTTCAGTTCTTCTTATTCAAGATGTTACAAGGAGGAGTTGGGTTTCAGGCAGGGCTGTCAAATTAGTTGTGTGTGCAATATTGATTGTAGTTTGTCTAGTTTGACTTAATCTAGGTTAGGTAAGAATTTGTTCAAGTGATGTGTGTATGAGGATCTAATTAGGGTGTACTGAAGTGCATATATCAAGTCATTATCTTCTAATTTCAAGGTGTTGAGAACTTAATACATGAGTATACAAGTGGTAAAGTTCAAATGAATTCCTTTTGATTCAAAAGTTTTCAGTCCATTCGAGGCCAAGATTGAATTATGGATTTCTCCAAGAATGATTCAAGTTTTATTTCAAAGAAAGTGGTGGATTCATTTCGATTTAAGGTTCTGATTCATTCATTTGCCAATGGTTCAATTTGAGTTATTTCATTTTCAAGTGAAGATCCAAAGATTGAGAATTGGATTCAAATGTAAATACGACATCAACATGAGGGACCAAGTTTAATCGTCACTATCTTGTAAATTGGTGACAATACATTAGTTCAAGTGTTATGGAGGGTGTGAAGAGTATTATGAGGTCAAAGTTCATTCCAATTTTTCGAAGTCCATTTTTCTATCCAAATTCAATTCAAGTATCCATATCCATTATCAAAGTTCTATAAAAAACTGACCAATCCTTCCGAGAAGCACTAATAGTTTTTTCCAGAATTTGTTTTATTTTTCTGTTAGACACTTCAACTTGTCCACTCGTCTGCGGATGATACAGAGTGGCAATCTTATGCTTCACATTATACTTCCCCAATAGATTTTCCATCAACTTATTCAAAAAACGAGTGCCTTCATCGTTGATTAAAGCTCTCGATACCCCAAACCTAGAGAAGATGTTGTGTTTAAGAAAGTGCACAACCACTTTTGCATCATTTGTGGATAATGCTATAGCCTCCACCCACTTGGACACATAGTCTACAACGTCCAAGATATAGTTCTTACTGAAGAATGGTGGAAAAGACCTCATGAAGTCTATACCCCAAACGTCAAATAATTCTACCTCTAACATAGAGTTTTAAGGCATCTAATTCCTTCAGGAAATGTTACCGGTTCTTTGACAACTATCACATTCTCGGACGATGTGATGAGCGTCCTTGAATAAGGTTGACCAATATAACCCTGATTGAAGGACTTTTGCAGTTGTCCTGTCTCCACTAAAATGGCCCCCGTACTCAAAATCATGACAGGCTTTTAATATCTCTCTTTGCTCCTCTTCCGAAACACATCTTCTGATTAAACCATCCACTCCCTTTTTATATAAGAATGGGTCGTCCGATAAGTACAACATGCAATTATATAGAACATTTTTCTTTTGGTTATAGTTAAAATCATCAGGTATCACTCCACTTACTAAATAGTTTGCATAGTCGGCAAACCATGAGACACCAGTAATAGCCAAGATACACTCATCTGCAAATGTGTCTTGGATTGGATGCTCCTTTTCAGTTTCCTCTATTGGGGACATGCAGGAAAAGTGATATGCAACACTGTTTTCACATCCCTTTTTATCCCTAATTTCAAGATCAAATTCCTGAAGAAGGAGGATCCACCTCAAAAGTCGAGGCTTTGATTCCTACTTGGCAAACAAATACTTCAACGCGGCATGGTTAGTATAAACAATAATTTTAGACCCTAGCAGATATGACCTAAATTTGTCAAAAGTATACACGACAGCCAACAACTCCTTTTCGGTAGTTGCATAATTCATTTGGGTCAGATTAAGAACATGACTCGCATAATAAATACATGCAACAATTTATCTTTTCTCTGTCCTAAAACAACCTCGATAGCAATATCACTTGTGTCACACATGATTTCAAAGGGTAGTGACCAATCGGGGGCTATCACTATAGGTGCATAAATTAACTTACTATTTAGAGTTTCAAAAGCCACCTTACACTTATCATCAAAATTAAAGAGTTTATCTTTGACAAGCAAGTCAGTCAAAGGTTTGGTAACTTTTGAGAAATCTCTTATGAATCTGCGATAGAAACCCGCATGTCCTAAGAAACTCCTAATCCCCTTTTCATTCACAGGGGTTGGAAGGTTAGCTATCACTTCCACTTTTGCTTTGTCCATTTCAATTCCCTTGTGAGAGATCTTATGTCCAAGCACTATACCTTCCTGGACCATAAAATGACATTTCTCCCAATTGAGAATGAAGTTAGTTTCCTGGTGTCGCACCTCGAAAATTCATTTCGAACATACGACCCTCGCGCAAAAGGCGCGGAAAATGCGGTTCGACAGAGTCGCCACCGAACTTTATTTTTCCCGAATGAACGGGAGAGGAAAATATCAAGAAAACCTCATAAACACGGAAGGAACACGGCCGTCGCAACCATATTCCTTGGTTCGGGATTCGGTTACGCGAGGGGAAGGTATTAGCACTCCTCACGTCCGTCGTACTCGACGGGAACCTCTTAATTCGAGTTGTGATGGAGTTAGCTAAACTTAATTCTTCTCTTCTCGCTACTAAATGCTAAAGGATACTATAAAGGGCTAAAGACACTAAGGGAAAGGGCGATGGTTAGAGGATAGGGTGCTCGCCAAGGATTGGGGCCCTTGTGCCTACGTATGCTCATTCGGACGAGAATGAGAAATCAGAGCGTCGTAGTTCGACTACGGGAAAGGATAGGGGAAATGGAAGATGGAGGGGATTATGCTCGCCAAGATCATCGCAATCTTGTGCCTACGTATCTTACATTCAAGAGTGAATGAAGAATCAGAGCGTTTGTAGTTCGTGGTAACGACCACGAAAGAAACGGGTTTGAATTGGATTGAAATGGGTACGGATGACGATTACTCGAAGCTTAAGAAAGACTTCTCGTACCCAAGTAATCGGGAGAGCGAACCAAAGACTTGGAACACTCTCTTTTTCATCTTGAAGAATAATGTTATGTTTGAATGGTGTTTGAACTGATGACGATTACTTTAGCCTAAGAAAGATTTCTCAGACCGAAATAATCGGGAGGACGAACCAAAGACTTGGAACGCTCTCTTTTTCATCGTAAGAGAAGTTGTGTTTGAAAGGATGAGGTTGAAATGATGATGATTAATTGAAGCTTAAGAAAGACTTCTCAAACTCCAAATAATCGGGAGAGCGGACCAAAGACTTAGTACACTCTCTTTTTCATCGTGAAAGGAAAGTTGTTTAAGTTGGAAATAGTTGAACGATGTCGAGTTGTTAATGTTATTTAGAGGCGTCAATTGTTCACACCCGAATAAGACAACTCGCATGTAAACAACTGAAAGCAAGATCAAAGACTTGAACCTACTCTTTACACCTTGAAAAGAATTGAATAGTTGTTAATTGATTGATAGTTTGTTTCGAAAATCCACTTGACGTTGGATCAAGGGTTTGACTCATTATCGCGTGCAAAGCGTGTTGAAAATGAAATTGTTTGAAATAGAGACCGACTTGACTTACGCATCAAGGGTCGAGTTATAATAGGTTGATGGCGAATGCGTATGAGCACTCGACTTACGGGTTGTTTGAAAGTGGCTCGATGATGAATCGAGAATTAGTTTGAAAATAATTTGATCCGCTCTAGTCCCTATGGGTGCTCCTAGGAGATAAACTAATAATCAAAGAAATACGAAACATACATCGGAATGGGGAAGGGATACATGTAAGTTACACGGGATTGCACGAAATAAAGGGGTCTCATTGTAAGGTAGCCCAAGAGAAAGCCGTGTGTGTGCATTTGTGTCCTAAACTATGCCTTGAGTAAAGTCGGGCACGACTTAAAATTAAGATACCTGCAAATAACCAATGATTCAACAGTCCACCAATTTGGCTTTTAGGATTTCGATAGTTTATTAAGTGTTTTCGATTATGGGTGAATAAATATGACTAAATATGATATGATAATAATAATATGAATAAATAATATGACAATAATATAGTAAGATAATATAACAATAATATCCACAATAATATTCAACAGAAATTAAATTCAATGATTAGTTTAGTGAATCGAATCGGGACACGAAAGGATAGGATCTAGTCTTAATCGCAAACATAATGCCGATTAATCAAAGGTAGCCTATCACGATCCCAAAGTACGGAAAATGACCCCAATGGTCATTCCCCATAGATTTGAAATCGAGAAGGTTATCAACTTCGATACGCGACGCTTACGAGTAAAAGACTTTCATCGATCCAATAATCGAAATAAAATCGGAGAAAAAAAGGTGGTCTCGGATCCTTTGTTTCACGTCAATAATTTGACGGTTAAACGGTGGAAATCTCGTCATCGACCAAAACGAAAATAGAATAAAAGTGTCCAATAAGAAAAGAGAAATGAAATTCACTTCTAAAAATAAAATAATAAACTCTAAAAGAAAGGAAATATTAAAAAAAACTCCTAAATATAATATATATACAAAAAGTTCCAAAAGAATATTAATAAAACTTAAAAGAAAAATAACAACAAACAAATTATTTACAAAAGTTATATAAAAATATAATAATAGTATGCTTAACATATTAACAAATTTCAAAATACAAATATATATATATATATATATATATATATATATATATATATATATATATATATATATATATATATATATATATATATATATATATATATATATATATATATATATATATATATATATATATATATATATATATATATATATATATATATATATATATATATATATATATATATATATATATATATATATATATATATATATATATATATATATATATATATATATATATATATATATATATATATATATATATATATATATATATATATATATATATTAAAAATAATACAAATCTCTTTTTTTACATTTTAAAACAAAAACTACATTTAAAAAGAAGATAAAAAGGATGGCGTTGTCCAAACCGTTGGGCCTATAATAGTCCAAAAACCAACAAATTAAAACAGTCAGAAACAAAATAAAAATGCATTTTTCGTTTTCAGACTTTCGTTCAAGAGATCTCTTTCTCAACCTTCGTACAAAATCAACTCTTCTACCCCATTTTTGTTTCTGTTTTGGTTGGATTTGATGGAAGTGTTTGTGGTTTCATTTGCGGAGTGTTGTGGGTTGATGCTGAAAATTTTCGGAAGTCTGAGAAAGGGATTGTTGGTCGAATTTCGGTTGTCGTGAAGAAAGTGGGTTTTGAAATTTGTTGTCTGCGTTTAAGAGTTTGATGATGGTGTTGGGATGTCGTCTGAGTTGTTGTTGTTGGTTTGCAGGTTGAAACGAGTTTTAAGGATAAAGATGAGTTGTTTGGAGTTTGATTACGAATGTTTACGAATGGGTCAGTGTTTGTGAAGAACATGGGTTCTGGTTTAATGGAAGAAGTCGAAGAAATGGGTTTTAAGAGTTGTTGTTGCAGGTTCTGGGCATGAAATCGAAAGTGGTGGGTGAGAGTGGTGGTCGTGGTTTGTTGTTTCGCGGCGAAGGTTGAAGTTGAGCGGAAAATGGGTTAGCATTTTGTACGATGAAGATGGTAGAAGGTTTATTTTCTGTGACTTGTTTGAAACTGATGATGAATAAAGATGATGAAAGGTGAGGGCGGCTGTTTTTTGTCTAGGGTTGGGGTTCTCAAGGATTAGGTTTTTTTTTTAGCATGAGGTTTTTTCAGAGCTTGGAAAAAAAGAACAGCGAGAGAAAGGAGGAGAACCGGTGGCTAGGGTTTTCTGCTATAACCTCTCACATCATTTTATATGGAGAGAGTCTCTAGAGGATTGAAGTGAGGTTTTGCCTCCTCTTTTGTCTGTAGTGAGGTAAAGACCTCAATTGGTTTTCACTACGGTAACTGCCCCTTCTTTACTTTTACCGTGGTAATTGATTTGTAACTATATTTGCAGGAATACGATTTTGAGAGGTGGCAAGTAACAACTCATGTATTTTCTTTCAATGTTCTTGCTTTGCTGACATCTTTTAGCAGGTAATATAAATCACACTTCATCTCATCCCTCTTTTTGAATTGATGTCCAAGCATATCACTCTGCACTGTGATTCTTAAACGGAATGATTTTTTTCTGGTGTGAATGTTTGCTGCAGGCCTCAATCGCGTAGCAGTTTGTCGTACACGAGTTGCTTTTTCAGTTGTGAATATTTTGCACCGATGGTGTAGTGGTGGCAGGGTATACATAGGTATTGAAGATGCCGGTTTTATAACTTCGAAAAGTTCATGTCGGCCTGTCCATCATGGTATTATGCTATGTTGCCTTCATTTGTCAATTTGCAAATTTGTACATAACGGTGGTTGTTGGTTTAATTTACAGGTCAAGTTTTGTTTTGGTGGTGAGTGCAGAAAACGACGAGTTTGCCGCGTGAAGTCCAACGCGTGAAGCCCGCCATTACAATATGCCATGAATTTTAACACATCTTCGTATGTATTTGTCATGATATTGATTCTGTCTTGGTTTATTTTTGATAATGACTTTGGTGCAGCTGTGGTTCATATGGAATTCATCTTTCTACACTGATATAATGACTTTTGTGCAGGTGTAGCTATGGCAAATTGAGTACAAGAAGCAAGTCGAATTTAAGAGTAGACATTTTGCAAACTTCTTGGTAGTTTCACTGGTATTCATCCCTTTCCTAATTGGTTTGCGAGTATGTGACCACTTCTCTTTCAAAATAGAAGCTAAATTGTCATCTCTTTGTTGTATACAGAGTAACAGTCCATTCTCTGAATCTCTTAGGAACGCCAGCCGGACGAGTGCAAAAGTCTGAATGCCCTCAGCACTATGCCTTTTGAGGTAAATCAGATATCAAACTTTGTTCTTGGAATTTTCACACTTCTTTCTTTAAAGTTCTCAAGTGCTTCTTCATAATTGAATCCTATTGATCCATGTTCTCACATGTTTTGCAGGGCTACTACTTCTTGGTGTGTGAATCAGCTTTTGGCAGCATGTTGAAGTCTCAACGTAGAATTTACGCGATTTAACTGATTACGCACGAGTATGAGGGCAAAACTTGAATATTGACCGTCCCCATCACTTTATGTAGATAATTCCTTGGTTTTGTGTTTTAATTCTGAGTTGTAGACTGACTATGACTGTATCTTCTTTCATGTGCTTATTGCTTTTTATGATTTCAAACAACTTTACGGATACCGGCAGCGATAGTGTGAAGGACGATAACAGGAGCAGGAGCTTTAAGTCACATCTAAGAGCCGTAGCATACATTGGAGTCATGGATGGTATGTAATGCCATTTAATTTCTTCGGATTATGCTTTGGTCCATTGTTTTTTTTTAACTTCTTCATCTGATTTTATCAGTTCTTTTTCATGCGTGACTTGCACCTGGCTTGAACATCAAAATTACCGGCATCATCTTTCATCATAGGAGCTGAATTTTCTCGGGATCTCAGCGACCCCCAAGGCATCAGCAGCAGCCTCTTTACGGTTCACATGTATTTATTTTCCACCCTTACGCTTTGAAGTCTAGGCCACCTTCAGCAATTCATACAACAGATTGACACTGTTGAGGCAATGTTAATGACGGTAACCATATCCGCCTTGGGAAAGCTCAATACAAAGTGTGAATGAGGGCAAAACGAAAGGCGTTATTAGGCATGAAACTTAATATTGTGTACATCTTCTCATCCTCATAACTTGTAGTCTAGGATTATTTCATAACCTTGGGATCCCGTTACCGTTCCGCTCAACTGTTTTATAATTCACTCAAATCTTGTAGCCTTGTAACCTCTTTCATTTTTTTGTTCAGGTATTTACTTGTGGAAATTCTGCACAGCACTGGTTTGATATGACGAGGAAAAAAGACCAATGACACTATTGCGGCGACTTTTGCTTATATGTCCCGACTCGTCTGCAGCTTTCTTTGACTTTTCTTCCCAGATAATTGATGAACTTGTTGAAACATACAACAATCGAGTAACAACACTAAGTCAGAACTTCGCCGCAATGTCGAGAATTCATTCGCTGTCTGGCACTCTGGTAAGCACCTTAGGATACACTTGTCGTAACTCATAACCTGCAGTTTGTAATTCTCACGTAACTTATAATTCCTGTGATATACTTGTTGTGGTTACTTGCTTCTTTTGTGAAATTATGTTGGCTGATGCTTACATCGAATTTACGGTTTCTTGCATTAATGTTTCTAACTGCAGTCTTATGAGATTGAAGCATCTGTCATGTAAAAGAAAAACAACTTCTGGATTTGTAGGCTGAGACCTATTCTTCATTTTGCTCGTGATATTATTCGCATATCGTGAGGACTTGGTATGGGCTTCTGGTTCTTATCGTTTTCATAACAACTCTTTCTTGATTTGCAGACACAATTTATGAAGTTTGTAGTGGCTTATTGTACATGCTGTTAGCGGTGTTGCTACTGCGGTGCCGTGCGAAATTTGCAAGTCATTGCTTTTGGGTAATGGAGAAATGCACCCTTCATCACGTGGCTGTGAAGCATTATGTGGGATTTTTTCTTGCAACGATCATGGCGATGGGGAGCTGCTACATATGATAATATTATTCATTTCCCATTCATTTTGTAACTTCATGAATAACCTTGTAGCATGAGATTCAAAAACTTGTTGTGACTTTTAACATGGGCTTGAGAATACTGATGTGAATTTACAACTTGAATGATAGAAATAATAATACTTTTTCAGCCCAATTTGGTATCTTCTCATATTGCATCTCACGTGGCTTGGCTTGGAGATGATAGGAATGAGCATCCATACTTTGTATTATGATTCTCTAGAAAACAATCCCCTCTTGAATTAATCTTATGTAAATTAAAACAAAAAGAATAGAAAGTCTCTGAATTTTTCAATTGTGACCAAAAAAAGATTAAAATCCAACTTTCGTATTAGTTTCGCACCCGACACTATCTATTTACTTTTTGTGAAACAAATAGTGCCTTAAATCAATCCCTCAAAAATTAATAACCAAAAATCAATTTCAAACTTGATTCAATTTCATGAATTATAACTCGAAGTCTTGCCTCTTATACCAAGTCAAACTAAAACTTTCACCATGACCTTCCTGATCACGAATCATGCCCTAAAATATGAACTCCAAAGCATTACATAACACCCCAATTTAAGAATGGTCAAGATCTGAATTACTAACAACTATGAAGTATTAATAACTCAATCATTGTCTGATGACCTAATCTATACTCCAACTGAATCAATGCTCTTGGCCTTAACTACACATGACCGTTTTGACCAACATTAGATCGAACCTGACAATCCTTAAATCAAAACTGCATTCATCCTTGACTTGGTGAACCACACTTGAAAATAATGACATATTTTTGGGATTTTCTGAGTATAGTTAGTAGGTAAACATACATAATGAAGGTTGTACAAAGGTAGGACAAATTTGGGGTATGACACCTGGCACCTTTTTAAAAAAAGAGACAAGTTAGTTAAACAAGTATCGAAAGAAGAACCAAAAACAGAAAAATCATCCATAAACTCCTCCATATGCTTTTCAAGCATGTCGGCGAATATAGATGTCATACATCTCTGAAATGTGGCAGGAGCATTACGTAGCCCAAATGGCATCCTTCTATAGGAAAAGATACCGTAAGGGCATGTAAACACGGTCATCTCCTGATCTTCCGGGGCTACAACAATTTGATTATATCCTGAGTAACCATCCAAAAAGTAGTAGTATTCATGACCTGCAAGTCTTTCCAACATCTGGTCAATGAAAGGGAGAGGAAAATGATTTTTTCTTGTTGCGGTGTTAAGCCTCCTGTAATCAATACACACTCTCCAACCTGTTACAGTTTGAGTGGGGATCAATTCATTCTTCTCATTTAGAACCATTGTTGTTCCTCCCTTCTTTGGCACCACATGCACCAGACTTACCCAAGAACTATCGAAAATAGGGTAAATTAACCCATCATCCAATAGTTTAACTACCACTTTCCTCACAACTTCCTTCATTACTGGATTTAATCTTCTTTGGGTTTGGACCACTGGTTTATGATTATCCTCCATCAGTATCTTATGCATGCATACTATGGGGATAATTCCTTTCAAATCCCCAATGGTCCATCCTATAACGCTCTTGTATTTCTTAAGTACCTGTACCAATTTTTCCTCTTCTTTTTCTTTCAGCCCATAATTGATTATAGAAGGACATTTGGACCCAGAATCTAAAAATACATATTTCAAATTTTTAGGTAACTGTTTTAGTTCAGAATTTATACCTGCTTTGTTTTCCTTTTCAGACTCAGCTTCTGGTGAAGCCCTCAAATCCTCCCACCAGTGTGGTTTGGACTTCAACTAAGGTGGTTGAGCATTCAACATCGCAAGAACTTCTTTCTCTCTTTCATCCTCGTTATCCTTTATTTCTTGGGCTAATAAGCTAAGAACTCTTTCCATAGGTGACTTAGGGATTTGACTGTGAATAGCTTTCACTACCATGCTATCTATAACCTCCACAATGTGGCTTGTCCCTGTATCCTCTTTGTGCTTCATGGTATTCCTCACATCAATTTTCAGATCTTCATCATAAACTTTGAGGGTCATAGTGCCTCCCTCAATGTCTATCATACATCTTCTTGTTTCTATGAATGGCCTCCCCAAAATCAAAGGGATATCTTCGTCTTTCGGCATCTCCAAAATCACAAAATCGACAGGAAACACAAATTTATCAATTTTTACTAGCACATCTTCTACAACCCCATATGGTCTCTTAACTGAATGATCTGTAAATTGAAGTGGCATTCTCGTACCTTGAACACTTCCTATTCCCAGCTTCGTGTATATGGACAATGGCATAAGACTCACATTAGCTCCTAAATCAATAAGTTCCTTTTTAAACGATCTATCTCCAATTGTGCACGAAATGGTAATCGACCTTCTATCTGGCTTCTTCACTGGAATCTTCATACCATGCAAAATAGCACTACAATTTTTAGTTAGAATAACAGGTTCAGAGTCGATGGTGCGCTTTTTGGAAATGATGTTCTTCATGAATTTGGCATATATTGGCATCTGTTCGATCACCTCAACAAAGGGGATGTTGATCTCTAATTTTTTGAACATCTCTAGAAACTTCTCAAAGTTTTTCTCATGTTGATCTTTTTTCTTGTTCCTTGTAGGGAAAGGAAGCTTAATGATGGGTTTTGGTTCAGTGGGTTTTCCTTCACAACCAGCTTTTGAATCTGTGCTTCCTTGGTGGGGGTTTTAGTTTCTAAGATTTCTAGATCCACCACAATCAATTGGTCTTATTTCTCAGATTTCTCTTCAGATAATTCAACCTTCTTCCCACTTCTGGTTGTTACAGCATTCACATTATTACGATTTCTTAGATTTATCACTGTTGCATGATGCGTGTTTTTCGCAAGTGTACGAATCACGTCAAAGTAATATAAAAGATTATCGAATCCACAGAGACCAAGTGTCAATCTATCGTACCTGTTGTTATGGTGTTTATCTAAGGCAACTATTTTTAAGGGTTTTAGTAAGGGTGCAATGGTAAATAAAATTATAATTTTAAATAATAAATAAAAGACAGGCTCGAATGTAATTCACGTAATCAATGATAATCCAGTACTTGTTAATGGAACTACTTATGGGCAATGTTTTCTCTTTTGAAAGGAACTAATTTAACAGGAACTGTCGCTTTCGCGTATTCAGAACCGAGTTGTACTCTCTAATCAACCCCTCCTATTGTCACGGATAAAAAGGTGCGTACTGCGTTAGAGTAGTAAACCTATTTTTAAGAAATATAGTTTCTTAACAAAGTTGAAAAGTATTTTAACCTGGACTTCTTAGCAAAAAGAGGTTCTTATGAACCAGACTCTAAATCTCATAACGCGTCCGAAAATCGTTTTAAAATCTCTTTTCTTTTTAATCTAAAAACTCCTAATGAACTATACAAAGCGCTTTTGGCTGTTTTTGAAATAGTTAAAAACAATTACTTGAATTGAAAGATAAAATAGCCCTTAGGTGTTTCCACGAACAATTATACTGATTACTGGTTTAATTACGATCCTTACATTCTAACCTTTATGGGATTAGTTAGACATGATAAAGTAAATATTCTTTTTATAGTTTTTCATATGAGTAATTTAAAGCGAGTGCGGGAAGTAAACAAAGTAAATGTGCGAGTGCGGGAAATAAACAACGTAAATGTGCGAGTGCGGGAAATAAACAACGTAAATGTGCGAGTGCGGGAAATAGACAACGTAAATGTGCGAGTGCGGGAAATAAACAACGTAAATGTGCGAGTGCGGGAAATAAACAAAGTAAAGTGCGAGAAAATAAATACTAACTAGAATTAAAATGGCGGCAGGATTAACTTCCTCCAGAGTGCTCCAAAACTCGAACCACAGACAGATTACAGACTCGATCACTCGATCGCAGAGGCACCCCGATGTGGAATGGCAACTGCTTTATAACTGATATATGCCTAGAGAATTCTAATTCTGGATGAAGAAAAACGAAAATCTAAGGTCCTATTTATAGGAGAAACTGAAAGCGCGAAATGACTGGGACGCCCCTCCACTAAAAAGTGGAGGTTGTGGTTTTTTTGCCTTGTGGCGCCCGCCACAGGCCTATGGCGCCCGCCACGGTCCCTACAGGGGATGATGGAGTGGGGATCGTGGGTCTTGGAGGTTGAGGAGTGGTCTTGAGACGTGGCCACGTCATGGCTAACCCCATGGCGCCCGCCACAGTGGGTGCCGTAAGTGCAAAATGCTGAATTTCTAGGTTTTCGTCCGTTTTCACTCCTTTTTCGCTCCTTTTCCCGATTCAAGCTCCGATTATTATAAAAACCTGAAAACATAAGAAAACAAAGCAATAACAAAGCAAAACAACAATAAAAGCTAAGAATGCATGCGAAATCGGAGTCAGAAATACGGTGAATTTTAGTGTGATCAAATTCTCCCACACTTAAACCTTTGCTTGTCCTCAAGCAAACATTAAAGCTTAAGAAAATATGGTGTCAACACTTGTCTTTGGGCTAAAGGGATTCTAAGTTCAAGTCAGGATGCAGTGACAGATACTAACTAAGTGAACCAAGGGTACCATAGTAACACAAACACAAACTTCAATCCTATATTAACCACTCCATGTCATCCCACGATACCTAGGCCTATCTTCTCATCTTTTTGTGTCCTTTTCATTCAGGCGCAATCACATTAAGCCCGTTATCCGTACATGCTTCATAGTAGAGTGACCGGTTAGTGATTCTGATCCATAACATAAGGTTTCTGGCACATAAGCATGTGTAAACCTGTTTTTATTTCGCCTAAATGTAGCTGCGGGGGATCGGATCGTAATCCGCCCTACCAAGTTCAGTGCCAGATACCTCTGAACCAACTAACAATAGGTGACTTGCAATTTTTTTTCTTTTTGTGGCAAAAATTTTTTTCTTCTCTTTTTTCGGTTTAAATGACTTTGTGAGGGTCACCTATACCAGAGTTTGCCTTTTTTTTTTTTTTTTTTTTTTATTAGCACTGGATCATTCACTTATATTCATCGGCCCCCTACGTAGAGTATGCTTAGGCCGGAGCTGACTGCTAAAATAAACTACTTAGGACAATTTTTTGAATGATAGTAAAGGCCATGGTGGTGGGGTTTAGGAGTGATTCCTATATTCAAGAGGTCTATGGTGCTAAAATGGTTCTGATGTTTCAAAAAGTTGACCTAAGTCACCACATCCTAATCTAAACCTGTCTCAAAGCCCAAAAAACATGTGAAACAACATTGTTTTCTTTTTAAAAAATTTTCTGGTAAGGCTAAGGAAATGGGAAAAAATGAAGATGAACTAAAAAGACACTATACTGGTGACTCGTCAGACTCATGCATTATCTAAGAAAAATAAATTACTGAAAAGGGAAATAACTGAAAGGAAATTAACTAAAAAGGGAAATAACGGAAAGCAATAAAATCCCCTCCCACACTTAAATCGAACATTGTCCCCAATGTTTCGAAATAAGATAAGGGGGGTAACCTGGAAAAAGACTACTGAGGAGGGGCACTGGTGCCTTCGCCGTCCTGATGTGATGGTCTGGAACGACGGGATCTACTACGATGCTGGTCCCTCCGGTCGAGTCGTGCTGATAAAGCAGCCTGAGCACTCCGGACCTCTCGAAGGTTACCCAAGATGGAACCCTGAGTAGCCTCTACAAGCTGGTAGTGTCGGCTGTTGAACTCTCTCTGACGGTTCTGCTCTAATGAAATAGCGTTCAAGGTACGGCAAACGTTGCTATAGGAACGATCCGAAACCAATCGCGATTGTTGCATGAAGCTCATATTGTTCGTCAGCTGCTGTGAAATAGTAGAGAGAAGGCCATCACGCCTTTCTTCTCTAGCTGTCATATCACGCCACATCTCCTCGGTGACAAAGAATCCAGGAGCAGTACCTGCAATAGGGTTAGAGGAAGATGGTGCAGTGTGTGACTGTGAAGGACGATGGGGGGACATGTGAGGGATGGGAGACTGCTCTCTCCGATCATACTCATCATCAGTGTCATGTGCCTCCCCATCGGGAATATTAGGAGGAAGTGGACCCAAAACACGTGGAGCATTAAGATCATAGGTCCAGTTCCTTTCATCACGTACATCAGTACGTCTACTGCATGGTAAAGCAACAGATGGGATAGCTACCCCATGAACCATCAACTCATAACCACCTTCTCTCCTTGTTCGGCACAATTTCATGTCTTTCAGAAATTTTAAATTAATTGTGCGAGGAGGTAGTGGTTCAAGTGTAGCTATCTCATCATTCAGGCCAAGAGCCCGAGCAATAGACGTAACAAGCCCTCCAAAAACAATCGGTCCTGTTTTATTAGTAAATAAAGTCATGTGGGCAAGCATAAACGGGACCGGATTGATGTGGGTTCTAGTGAGGCATCCTTGCAAAAATAGGAGTTCACGAGCATTAACCTTGTTTGGACTTTCCCGGCCAAAAATAGTACATGCCAAAAGAAGTCTAAAAACTCTTATGGCCGGGTTGTGAATGGTCGACGCAAGTATCCCTTCAAAAGAATTAATTGAAGTACTTGAAAGCCTTAGCCAGAAGGTAAATACCTCGGCCGACCATTCAGCATCCAAAGGTGCCTCACAAATCGAACCTTCCCTATGAGGGATTCCTAACAAATCTGCTAGCTCATTGGTACTGAATTCATATTCAATTCCAAACAGTCTAAAAATAGCAGTACCGACAGTGCTAGCAGTGTCAGGACTGACAGTGTATATCAAAGAACTCAAAAACTCAGTTGTCAGCCTCTCATAGGTAGGTTCCTGATTAATGAAAATATTATGCAAGCCTAGAAATTCTAATAAATTAAAAACACTATGATAAATACCCAAAGCATACAGACAGTTATCGTCGACGTACCTAGTCGAGAGGATTTCTCGACTTTGAAGCCTCTGAATAATTTTCCGTTGCCTTTCGCCCGGTCTTCCATCACGAAGAATAAATCCGTTGAACTCCATTGTTGAAAAGCTCCTTAGGTAGTGAAAATAGTAGAAAAGTGGTTTATGAGGGGAATGATAAAGTTTTGATTTTTTTGGTTTTTGATGGATGAAAATGGAAATGGATGTTGGATATGTTTTATGGATGGAGGGTATTTTGGAAATGGGGGAGCTTTAATGGGGTTCAAGGAGGATTTGGAAGGTTGGAAAAATGGGTTTTTGGTGAAGAAAGGGATGAAAATGGTGGAAATGGGGATTGAATCCCGTATTTGGTGATGATACGGTGTGGCGCCCGCCACAGGGCCTATGGCGCCCGCCACAAGGCCAATTCCTGGGCCTTGTGGTTTTGGGTCCTCCTTTTGGGCCTTCCTTGCACCTTTGTCTTCCGGGGGGTCTGAATAGCATTTTCTTCTTCTTTTCAAGGCATTGGCTTGCATATTTTTTTTGTAAAGACAAAAATGAAAATATTTTTGTCTTATATTTTTTTCTTTGCACGACAAAAAATAAAATACTTAAAAATCAAAAAAGAAAAAGAAAAATTAGTGCATAATATGTATATATATAAGGAATTCAAAGTGCATGAAGATATAAAAGTTGCAATAAAGTAAAGTATGTCTGGAAATGCGATAAATAAAAGGAGGTTAAATACTAGGGTAGTGCTGTCAGGGTGGAATGAGTCATGTGGTCGGTTTCTTATCCTGGCTTGATCCACGAATCTCAGCTATCTCCCTCCGAAGCTCTTCGATCGCCTGATGTAGAGCATCGGTCTCTGAGGCATGAGTGAGATCAGAAACCTGCATCTGTAACTCTAAGTCTGCCACTTCCTGCTTGAGCAGGGCAGTCTCCTTGCGGAGCTCATAAATCTGTGTTTGTAGGTCAGGTGGCTGCAGAGACATATTGTTAGACATAACAGTGATTCGGGGGGTAAGAGGTGTAGGAGTGTACTCAGCGGCGGGAGGCGATTTCGGCTCTTCGACAGTCTCTCCATAACCCTCTAGAGCATAACTCCAATTGGCAGGATCATGGACACTGGTCATCAGCGGATCTGGTAATGTAAAGTAGTGTATCGCTTCACCGTCGATCAGCAATCTAAACCTGTTGGGCTCAAAAGAAGCCCTCCTCATCAGTCCTCTATCAAGACAAAAATCAATATCCAGGGTGGTGTAGCGGCAGAAGGTCCTGAGGTGCAATAGCTTGCGAGACAAACCCAATGCAGTAGCAATCTGTGTAACAATCCCACCGACATGGATGATTCCTACTGATGATCTGGCAACACTAGCAAGGCCCTTCAGTAGAAAGTTGCCACAAGCAACAGGGCGAGACTGAGTCGCACAAAACAGTAGGAAAATCTCCTCTTCACTTAGCAGTGTCTCTGTATCTGGAAAACCTAGGAAAGAATGTGCTAGAATCATCTGGAAGTACCTCAATGCAGGGTTGTGGATTACCTGAGAAAACTGGGTAGAAGGATCTTGGCTCCCTCCGCCTGATATTTTAGTCCAAAACTTTTCCACTTCTCTGCTCATAAAATACCCCATCGGAGTCTCTGGAATAGCATCAGGAGTAGTCTGGAAACCTAGCAAATCACCAAACTCTTTGTGAGAGAATGAGTAGTCAATCCCGAACAACCTGAAAACAGCGAGTCCATCGGGTCCAGCCCAAGGGTCATGATGAAACGAGCTGAGGAACTCAAGAGTCAAGTTCCTATAAGTGTCGTTCCTGTCGTCAAACTGGTCCCACTGGAGTTGATGGCATAAAAATCTGACGCTTGGCTCTATCCCCAAGGCATCCATGCAGACATGGTCAGGGTACCTGGTAGGAGCCATAGGGCGTCTCATGTGAACATAGTAACGCTCTCTCTGTGCATCATCTCTAAAGGCCACGTGCATGTCATCAGGGTTCTGCATTCTGTACAAGGTTAGCAAACAAGTCCTGAAAGCACATAAAACATTCAATCGTGAGTCCTGACATAATAATAAAATAAACAAATTGAAATAAAGTAAAAATAAAAAGTACAAAAATAAGAAAACCCATGGGTTGCCTCCCATGCAGCGCTTGTTTAACGTCATTAGCTCGACGACCGATATTTAAACATCATTGGAAGGATATGGTGGATCACTCAGAGTATGACAGGTGTATGTTGTTGGAATGTCACCTCCTTCGTAGGGCTTCAACCTCTGTCCATTGACTATGAACGGTTTACATGTTTGGTTCTTGATTTCAATAGCACCGGATCTCAGGATCTTAGATACTTCGAAAGGGCCAGTCCATCTCGAACGGAGTTTACCTGGAAATAGTCGTAACCTAGAATCGAACAGGAGAACAGGATCGCCTATTTTGAAGTCTCTTCTTATGATTCTTTTGTCATGCCAAGCTTTTGTTCTTTCTTTGTATATGATGGCATTTTCGTAGGCAGATTGTCTGAGCTCTTCTAATTTGTGGATATCAAGGATACGTTTCTCACCAGCTGTCAAGTAATCCAAATTCAAAGTTTTGATGGCCCAATAGGCCTTATGCTCCAACTCAAATGGTAAGTGACATGATTTTCCATAGACCAGTTGATAAGGGGTTGTTCCTATAGGAGTTTTGAAAGCGGTTCTATAGGCCCATAATGCTTCTTGAAGTTTCTGCGACCAATCTTTTCTAGATATAGAGACAGTCTTCTCGAGGATTTGTTTTATCTCCCTATTAGATACTTCCACTTGTCCATTGGTCTGTGGGTGGTATGGTGTTGCTACTCTATGCTTAACTCCATACTTGCTTAAAAGTTTATCAAATATTCTCGATATGAAGTGTGATCCTCCATCACTTATGACTAAACGGGGTGTTCCAAACCTGGGAAATATATAATTCTTGAATAATTTGATGACTACTCTGGTGTCGTTTGTGGGTGCGGCGATAGCTTCAATCCATTTAGACACGTAGTCAACAGCTACTAATATGTACTGATTTCCAAAAGATGGTGGGAACGGTCCCATAAAGTCTATACCCCATACGTCGAAGAGTTCTACTTCTTGGATATTTCTTAACGGCATTTCATTACGTCTTGAAATATTTCCTGTGCGTTGGCATCTGTCACACTTGACAATGAAAGCATGGACATCACGCCACATAGTAGGCCAGAATAGGCCAGCTTGAAGAATCTTGGCGTAGGTCTTAGATGTGCTTGCATGTCCACCATAGGGTGCAGAGTGACAATGCTCAATTATATTATTTACCTCTTCTTCTGGAACACAACGGCGGAAAATGCCATCTTTACCTCTCTTGAAAAGAAATGGATCGTCCCAATAGAAGTTTCTCACATCACTATAGAACTTCTTCTTCTGGTGGTAGTTTAGATCAGGGGGTATGATGTCAGCGGCTAGGTAATTAACAAAATCTGCATACCAAGGTACATTGCTTATAGCTAAGGATTTATGAAATTGCTCATGAGGGTCTGGGTTATCATCTTCAATGGTTTCTAGTTGGGCTATCAGTCTATCGTAGGCAAAATCGTCATTTATGGGTACTGGATCAGGTTTCAGGTATTCTAGCCTAGATAGGTGATCAGCTACCACATTATCAGTGCCTTTCTTGTCACGGATATCCAAATCAAACTCTTGTAATAATAGAATCCATCGAAGTAACCTAGGCTTGGCATCCTTTTTGCTTAGTAAGTAACGAATGGCAGCATGGTCGGTGTAAACTATAATCTTGGCTCCTACTAGATAAGATCTAAATTTGTCTATTGCAAAAACTACAGCTAGGAGCTCTTTTTCGGTTGTTGCGTAGTTGAGCTGTGCAGCGTCTAGGGTTCTACTGGCATAATAAATCACATGTAACTTCTTATCTTTTCTCTGACCTAGAACAGCTCCAACAGCATAATCACTGGCGTCACACATTATCTCAAACGGTTCCGACCAATCAGGGGGTTTCATTATAGGTGCTGAAATCAGAGCTTGCTTCAGAAGATTAAATGCTTCAGTACATTTTTCATCGAAGATGAACTCAGCATCTTTCATTAAAAGACCAGTTAAGGGCTTTGTTATTTTGGAGAAATCCTTGATAAAACGTCGGTAAAATCCGGCATGTCCAAGAAAACTTCTTATCTCCCTGATAGTCTTCGGCGGTTTTAGATTCTCTATGACTTCTATTTTTGCTTTATCTACCTCTATACCTTTTTCGGAAACTATATGTCCTAAAACAATCCCTTCGGTGACCATGAAATGACATTTTTCCCAATTTAGCACAAGGTTTACCTCCACACATCTCTCCAGGATTTTCTCAAGGTTGACAAGACAATTTTTGAAATCTGACCCACAAACTGAGAAATCGTCCATAAATACTTCCATGATTCCATCTAAATAATCAGCAAAGATAGACATCATGCAGCGTTGGAAAGTTGCAGGAGCATTACAAAGTCCAAAAGGCATTCTTCTATAGGCAAAGGTTCCAACTGGGCATGTAAAGGTAGTTTTTTCTTGATCTTCGGGGTGAATAGGTATTTGGAAGAATCCTGAATATCCATCTAAATAACAAAAGTAAGAGTGTCTGGCTAGGCGCTCCAACATTTGGTCTATGAATGGTAATGGGAAATGGTCCTTCCTAGTTGCTTTATTTAATTTTCTATAATCTATGCACATACGCCAACCTCCATCAGTTCTTTTTGCTACAGGTTCGCCCTTCTCGTTTTGTACGACTGTGATGCCTCCCTTTTTAGGTACTACATGCACAGGACTCACCCATTTACTGTCCGAGATCTGATATATTATACCTGCCTCTAGTAACTTAAGAACTTCAGTCTTAACTACAGTACTCATTATAGGATTTATTCTACGTTGGTGTTCTCTAGAAGGTTTTGAATCTTCTTCAAGCAAAATCCGATGCATGCATACGGATGGGCTTATTCCTTTTAGATCAGAGATCTTATATCCTAAGGCTGAGGGGTACCTACGTAAAACTTCTAATAATTGATCGGTTTCTTCTTGGTTTAAGGTAGCACTGACTATAACTGGACGGTTCATATCTTCATCAAGAAATTCATATCTCAGGTTTTTAGGCAGTTCCTTAAGTTTTACGGTCGGTTTTATAGGGCAAGGCATAGGATCTGGGGTAAGAGATAAACATTCGTGAAGGTTATCATCAATGTAGGGTGTTTTATAATTGTCATCTTCCAAAATAAGGGTTGATGGCAATTTTATAGATTCAGTTTCTTCTTCTTGTTCTAATTCCCTAATACATTCTTCGATGATATCTAAGGCATAACAAGAATCTCCTATCACAGGTGCCATAAGAAATTTTGACAATATAAATTCTATCTTCTGGCCACCTACCTCAAAAGTTAGTTTTCCCTTTTTAACATCTATTACGGCTCCAGCAGTCGATAAGAACGGTCTACCTAGGAGGATTGGTATGTCGTCATCTTCTTTAATGTCCATGACAACAAAATCAGTAGGTATAAACAGCTGACCTATCCTAACAGGGACGTCTTCAAGTATGCCTATAGGGTATTTAACGGATCTATCGGCTAATTGAAGTGACATCTTAGTAGGTTGTAATTCTCCTAAGTTTAATCTCTCACAAACTGCTAAAGGCATTAAGCTCACACTAGCTCCTAAGTCTAGAAAAGCTTTTTCGATGACATGATTCCCCAAAACACAAGGAATGGAAAAATTTCCGGGATCTTTATCTTTCTTTGCTAACCTATTTTCGGAAATAGAATTACATTCCACGGGTTTCGGATCTTCGAGTCTACGTTTATTTGTAAGTATGTCTTTGAGAAACTTAGCATAAGAAGGTATTTGGGTGATGGCTTCTGTAAAGGGGATTTCTACGTGAAGTTTTTCTATAACCTTAACGAATTTTTGATATTGATTATCGATTTGGGTTTTCTTTAATCTTTGGGGGTAAGGTATTGGTGGTTTGTATGGCGGTGGCGGTACATAGGTTTTATTTTTAGGTTCTTCTCCTTTTTCTTGACTTTCCGGAGTTTCAGGCTTCTCTGGTTCCTTTTCCTCATTCCTCTCAGAAGTTTCGGGCTCACTTAATCTAGGGTTTAAAGGTTCCTTATAAGCGGTTCCACTTCGTAGAGTAATGGCATTAGCTTGCCCTTTCGGGTTTTGTTGAGGTTGTCCAGGGAACTGCCCTCCAGGTGTAGTCTGTGGGGCTTGGTTTAACGCTACCTGAGAGATCTGGGTTTCAAGCATCTTATTATGAGTAATAATTTGATCAACCTTGGTTCCTAACTTGGTAATTAGTTCGTTAACATGGACGTTATGGTTCATGAACTCTTTGTTTTGTTGTTTTTGAGCAACGATAAAATCTTTTACAACTTCCTCAAAGCTCGGGCTAGGTGGTACAGGTTGCATAGGTTGATTTGTTCTAGGGGCTTGGTAACCTTGTTGTCTCGGAGGTGCGGTATTTTGGATAGGGTTATTATTTTTGTAGGAGAAGTTTGGGTGATTCCTCCATCCAGGGTTATATGTGTTTGAAAATGGGTTCCCTTGGGTATAGTTCACTTGCTCAGTGTTGGTTTCATTTAACAGATTGCATTCGGCGGATTGGTGTCCTTGCGTTCCACATATCTCACAATTCGGCGAAACTGCGGCAATAGTATTCGGAGTTGTACACATATGTTCGACTCTAAGGGCCAACGCGTCCATTTTAGCCTGCATCATGTCTATAGAGCTTAGCTCATGTATTCCTCCTTGGGCTTCCTTCTTTTCCACTGTCGCTCGTTCTACTCCCCATGATTGATGGTTTTGGGCCATATCCTCGATAAGGGCACTAGCTTCAGGGTAAGGTTTGTTCATCAGTGCGCCACCAGCGGCAGCGTCGATGGTCATTTTAGTGTTATAAAGAAGTCCATTATAGAAGGTTTGGATGATTAGCCAATTCTCTAAGCCATGGTGTGGGCATGCTCTTAATAGTTCTTTATATCTCTCCCAGGCTTCGAACAACGACTCTCCTTGGTGTTGGGTAAATCTAGTTATTAGGTTTCGAAGAAGAGCGGTCTTACTTGGGGGAAATAATCTAGCAAGGAAAACTTTTCTAAGGTCATCCCAAGTTGTTATTGAATTGGGTGGAAGGGAATCTAACCATGATAGAGCTTTATCTCTGAGGGAAAAGGGAAATAATCTTAAGCGTATTGCCTCAGGAGAAGCTCCATTGGTTTTAAAGGTGTCTGCTAATTGAAGAAAGTTTTTTAAATGTTGGTTCGGGTTATCAGTAGCGAGACCTGCGAATTGTCTCTGTTGCACTAATTGCAGCAGGGATGGTTTAAGTTCAAAATTATTGGCTGGGATAGCGGGGTTTACTATACTGGAACTAGGTTCCTCGTTTGATGGTTGGGCGAAGTCCTTAAGAGGTCTTCGGTTTTGATCTTCGGCCATAGCTCTCCTATTCCTATGGAAAAACAAACGTGCGCGAGCGTAACGTTCAGGTTCAGCTAGAGGGTCTACTAAACTTCCGGCACTGCGAGTCTTTCGCATTGACCGGTGGGTAACAACCTTAGTCTAAACGGTATAACTACAGGGTAATGAAATTTGACGATATTGGTCCCCGGCAACGGCGCCAAAAACTTGATGCGTGTTTTTCGCAAGTGTACGAATCACGTCAAAGTAATATAAAAGATTATCGAATCCACAGAGACCAAGTGTCAATCTATCGTACCTGTTGTTATGGTGTATATCTAAGGCAACTATTTTTAAGGGTTTTAGTAAGGGTGCAATGGTAAATAAAATTATAATTTTAAATAATAAATAAAAGACAGGCTCGAATGTAATTCACGTAATCAATGATAATCCAGTACTTGTTAATGGAACTACTTATGGGCAATGTTTTCTCTTTTGAAAGGAACTAATTTAACAGGAACTGTCGCTTTCGCGTATTCAGAACCGAGTTGTACTCTCTAATCAACCCCTCCTATTGTCACGGATAAAAAGGTGCGTACTGCGTTAGAGTAGTAAACCTATTTTTAAGAAATATAGTTTCTTAACAAAGTTGAAAAGTATTTTAACCTGGACTTCTTAGCAAAAAGAGGTTCTTATGAACCAGACTCTAAATCTCATAACGCGTCCGAAAATCGTTTTAAAATCTCTTTTCTTTTTAATCTAAAAACTCCTAATGAACTATACAAAGCGCTTTTGGCTGTTTTTGAAATAGTTAAAAACAATTACTTGAATTGAAAGATAAAATAGCCCTTAGGTGTTTCCACGAACAATTATACTGATTACTGGTTTAATTACGATCCTTACATTCTAACCTTTATGGGATTAGTTAGACATGATAAAGTAAATATTCTTTTTATAGTTTTTCATATGAGTAATTTAAAGCGAGTGCGGGAAGTAAACAAAGTAAATGTGCGAGTGCGGGAAATAAACAACGTAAATGTGCGAGTGCGGGAAATAAACAACGTAAATGTGCGAGTGCGGGAAATAGACAACGTAAATGTGCGAGTGCGGGAAATAAACAACGTAAATGTGCGAGTGCGGGAAATAAACAAAGTAAAGTGCGAGAAAATAAATACTAACTGGAATTAAAATGGCGGCAGGATTAACTTCCTCCAGAGTGCTCCAAAACTCGAACCACAGACAGATTACAGACTCGATCACTCGATCGCAGAGGCACCCCGATGTGGAATGGCAACTGCTTTATAACTGATATATGCCTAGAGAATTCTAATTCTGGATGAAGAAAAACGAAAATCTAAGGTCCTATTTATAGGAGAAACTGAAAGCGCGAAATGACCGGGACGCCCCTCCACTAAAAAGTGGAGGTTGTGGTTTTTTTGCCTTGTGGCGCCCGCCACAGGCCTATGGCGCCCGCCACGGTCCCTACAGGGGATGATGGAGTGGGGATCGTGGGTCTTGGAGGTTGAGGAGTGGTCTTGAGACGTGGCCACGTCATGGCTAACCCCATGGCGCCCGCCACAGTGGGTGCCGTAAGTGCAAAATGCTGAATTTCTAGGTTTTCGTCCGTTTTCACTCCTTTTTCGCTCCTTTTCCCGATTCAAGCTCCGATTATTATAAAAACCTGAAAACATAAGAAAACAAAGCAATAACAAAGCAAAACAACAATAAAAGCTAAGAATGCATGCGAAATCGGAGTCAGAAATACGGTGAATTTTAGTGTGATCATTGCACTAGGTAGTTCTCCTTGTGCTTGAGAATTTGTCATCTGTTGTGCTATCTGACCCATTTGAACTTCCAGATTCTTAATAGACGCATTAGTGTTTCTTTGATTACTTTTGGTCTCTTCTTGAAACTGGATGCTTTGAGCGGCAATCTTCTCAATGGCTATTTCCCAATCTTCTTTCTTTGGAACTTGTTGGTATTGTTGCTGATACGGTGGTTGCTGTTGTTGTTGAGGTCGATACTGTTGTTGTTGTGGTTGTTGAGGTTGGTTTTGGTACTGAGTAGAACCTTTTTTTTTTGCATTCCCTTGTTGGTCTTTCCAGAAAAAATTTGGATGATTCTTCCACCCCAGATTATAAGTATTAGAATAAGGGTTGTTCTGCTTCAAAAAAATAATTGCTTCAATTTGTTGAGTTGTGGCTACATATCGCATAGCAATATGAGGACCTCCACAAATATCACAACTAACAACTTGTATCGGTTGAACTTGTGCTACAGTTTGGGTACCTATATTCATAGCTTTTAGTCTCCTTTCAACTTCAGCAGTGATTTGATCCTCCATCTTTACCACTTGATTCACAAGTTTCAAATCAATAACTCTTTCAGGCTAGCTCACACTTCGATCATACAATTCCTGGTGTTCATTTGCAGCAATGGCTTCAATGATCTTTTTGATACCAGTGGTCATTGTAAAGTTGGAAGAGCCACCACCAGCTGTATCAATAAGTTGTTTTGTCTTCATTCTGAGGTCATTTACAAACATCTGCATTTGTTCAGTTTAATCCATGTTATATGTGGGACAAGCAACCAATAACCTCTTAAACTTGTTGTATGCATCATCGAGTGACTCTCCGTCCTTCTGTTTAAAATTCACAATGTCGTATCTTTTGCGAATATAAACATAAGCTGGAAAATACCCATTCAGGAAATTTGTCTCCATCTCCTCCCAAGTAGTAATACTCTCTACAGGTAAAGAATAAAACCACTCTTCTGCATCTTTGGCGAGAATGAATGGAAACATCCGCAACTTTTTAGCTTCTTCCGAATGCCCCTCAATTTTCAATGTTGTGTTCATCGTAAGAAACCTCTGTAAATGCTTATTTACATCTTCATTGATTTTTCCCATAAAAGGTCTCTTTTCGAGCTGGCGGATTATTGTCGGGTGCAGTTGAAAGTTTGCGACATTAAGCGGTTGATTCACAATGGTCAACCGACCTGCTGAAGCATTTTCTTCTCCATAGTCACTCAGAAGTCTTTCTGCTGGTAGAAGTCAAGCCATTATCACTCCTTCTGGTTGTGTCTCTGTGTTTGCGTTTGTCTCTGAATCAGAATGCACCGAAATTTCTTCCTCTGACGTTATCGGTCTTGCTTATTTCGCTTGACGACATCTTGTGTGCAGTAACCTTTCGGGTTCTGTGTCAAAAAGAAACTCAGCTGAGGGCTTTCCTCGCATACACATATTAGACAATTATTAGTGATAATACAAACCAGTCTAAAAATAAACAAAAATGAAATTTTAGTCACATAGCAACAAAAATCAATTAAATAAAAATTCAGCTTATATTTGGCAGTCCCCGGCAACGGCGCCAAAAACTTGATCGGTAAAATAACAAGTGTACTATTCTACCGATTGTAGTTAAAATAGGGGGGTTATCCCCAGTATCGATCTCGAGAGCTGTGTTAGGCAATATAAGCTTAATTTAGATTTAATCAAACAAAAGTCAATTGGGGGTTTGTAAAATTGGTTTCACAAATTTTAAAACAAAATGTTTTATAATAAAGCAAAATAATGAACAAAGTTCAACAAGATATGAGAGCATGTTAGGGGTCGTGTATGAATTTCTTTGCAAAAACATTAATCCTTATATCAATAATATAGCCATAATTTCATCAAATTCTTGACTGCAATATTTGTTTGCTCCTAAAGCCTTAGTGAGAAAACTTCTTAAAATCATAATCAGATTACTATGTTCATAGAAAATCAATTTGAGATCAAGTAATGAAAATGGTTTCAACAGTAATCAAGTGCAATAGGGTAACCCTAGTCCTAGGAATTATCTACTGAGGCATTATCGATCAAATTGTATCAACAATGGTTTTTCCGACCTAAAGTTAATCGTAAAACTAAATCAATTTTTCCAGTTGAAAAAGTTATAAAATCATTTATCGATAAAATTTGATTAAGAAAATAAGTGCTTATATTATTAAAACCAAGAAAATAATGTCATTACAATAACAATTCAGGGACACCCCCTATCATTGGGGGGTTTAGATACTCATATTCAATCAAGTAAATCGAACAATTAGATACAACATTACAGTAGAAATGGGGATTACTTTTGATCTTCAATTGCTTTTGCCTTTGAAAATCTCTCGTTCTCCCTTCTGTCCTGAGCACTCAATTGTATCTTCTCGTTCTTTCTTTCACGATCCAAAAGTTCCTCCTTTCTTTTCCAAATGCATTTCAAATACTAACAGATCTAATAGATAGGCCTGGAAATTCCAAAAATGCCCTCTGAGGTCAAAACCAGTGAAAACAGACAAAGATTGAAAAATGACACGACCAGGCCAACACGGGTAATGTCAGTTGATACGGGCGGCCGTGTTGGCCCCCTGTCCAAGATTCCAATGATTTCATCAGTCAGCTTTGTTGACATGGGCCGTGTCAACTGACACGGGCACCCGTGTCAGCTCTATGTCTTGCACTCCAACACGCCCAAGTTGTCCTTCTCCTGACACGACCCATGTCAGATGACACGGGTGGCCGTGTCAGGCCACTGAATTTGCTTGAAAACCTTATCTGACTTCTCAAAATCCCCGATTTCTTCGTCCGAATCCTTAGCCTTACTTCGTATTAACCTGAAATCATCAAGACTACCATCAAATGCATAAAATGCACCAAATATAACATAAACTAATTATAAAAACAATGCAATAATTAAAATGTGGAAAGTATAATAAATATCAACATTACGAAAGAAAGTGTTATCAATTGTTGTGACTTTATGCCGAATAAATGGACGAAAGCTTATAGAATTGGTGACCGATCATGTACGTAAGTGTCTCTTTTACCTGTTCATTTCATAAGGATATGTGATGAATTATGTGTGATACTTGTTAGATGTGTCTTCTTCCAAAAATATCAAATGTGATTGTTGTATGTTGCATTTTACATGTTTATAGTAAATATACATATATGTCATCATGATTCATTTTTATTGGACCAAGTCATGCTTGCATGATTATATGTTACATGATTAAAGTAAACAAATCATCAAACCTTATCATATGCATGTGTCTTCAATCAAGTTAGTATGCATGAGTCTAACTCAAGTCATTGGTGGTGTCTAGAAGTTCATTTGATTCTAATTCTTTAAATGATAAGCCTATAGGTTAACACAAAATTGAATAGGTTGACCTGTGTCATTTGAATTAAAATTTATCTGCTGACTGGTTCTGTATAGGTCGACCTGACCTCATATAGGCCGGCCTATACGAATTAAAATTGCATGTTTTCATAAAAACTAATAGTATAGGTTGGCACATGCTTTTGTATAGTTCGAACTATGACAGTAAAGTGGACAAATTATGGCTCTTTTGACCAGAATCTTCATATTCCTATATTCATGGTTGGTTCATTAATTTGAGTCCTTTGTTATTCAAATCCTAGTCAACCAATGTAACTCCTCTTTATGTCCTAAGTTCATCACTAATGACATTCATTTCATGACATTAAACCATTCAACTCTCCATATTCTTGTAATAATGAACCTTCTGGATTGTTATTCCTATTTCACTTTTTATAAATTAGCATCAATTTCTGTCTTGTTTCAAACATCACAATTCTGTCAAAATTCCTATCAATCCAAATGGCTCCCAAGACTACGAGAAACAAGAGTGATATGGCTAATGCATCATCATCATCAACCATTTTGGAAACTGTACTATCTCTGGTTTCTGACAACTGCATTGTAGAATTCGAAGAGAAATTTATGCACCACCTTATCATGAAACAACATGTAGGGAAGGCATTTGTCATTGGAAGTTTGGAAATCCTGGTTGTGGGTCGAATTGTAGAACACTAGAAAATAAACTATTTTCTGCAGTTGTCACAAGATTACAACGAGAATCTAGTTCGTTTATTCCATTCTGGACTGCGTGAGCATAATATATCTTCTTTCAAATTCACTTATGGGAATAAGATTTATGAAGTCATCGATGATGTTTGTAAGCGACTGTTTGACATTACCATAACCAATACTGATGTATAGGATGAAGTTGATCCTTTAGTAACGGATATTCATGTTCATAAGGATTTTGAGTGGAACGCTCATCTCAACGAAATGCTCAAAGCCCCGAGGCTAGAAGACTGTAATGAGGTTATAGCAGTCAGCCAATTTAAAATGACTCAGAGAATCCTATTATGGCTTTTTTCTCATTTTCTACTTCCTAAGAAAGGCAGATACTCTCGAGTGGACAACGTAGAGATTCATCTCATGTACATCCTGATGCATAAAATTCGCATCAATTGGCCATACTACTTCATGTAACCAGAATGTTCACCATCAAGGATGGATACAAAGGGACATTCTTCCGCTATTCATCCATGATCTCAAAAATTATGAGTTTCTTTGACATCGGTGTGCCAAATCTACCACTCATTTTGCTTGGTCCAATTCAAGAGTTCTCTCAATGGATTCTAACTAACATGGGATACTTTTTGGGATGAAGAGCATCAAGCATACTATCTAAGGCTAGGAAAGTATGGTAGAAAGATATACAACTTCGATGATCCTACCACATTTACTTATCCCTCTGCGAAGCAACATATTGAAGATGATGTGCTTATGCATGATGTGGAAAATGTCACAGTTCAAGAAGATAGAAATGTTGCTGGCAACAATTCATCCATCACCCCGCTTCTTCAAAACTTGTTGCACAAACAAGATGCCCAAATGGCGCATCTCCAAAGTATGCAGGAACATATGAGAACTCGAGATGCAAATTTTGAGGACATTGCCTCATTTGTCACAAAGAAGCTAGTCACCTTGAAGGAGGAAATAGATGCTAATATCGCTTCTACCATTGCAAGGGTCAATCACATGATTGCTTCCCAAAATAAATATCACCATCACTACACATAACTCTATCAAGAAATGTGTGATTTCTTGGACCTTAGTTTGGAAATGATGGTCAAGGCTAGTTTCATGGAGCAAGACCTGAAGGTTGTGGGAGGGAGTGATGAGCAGAGTTTTGAGTGCCTCCTTAGTGTGTCTTAAGATTTTCCTTGCATTTAGTGTGTTTTGTTGGTTGTTTCCATGTTTTTGCATTTAATTTGATGTTTATCACTTTGAATTATGTAATGTTGTAATGCTTGTACCTTAATTAGTCAAAATTAATATGATTATTGTGGTTTATTTATTAAGCATGTGTTCTTTAATTTGTGTGAGTGTACAACCTTTTCATTGCAATTGCCTCAGTATAATATTTGTTATTTGTGTAGTGTGGATCTACGTGATGCTTCTAATAGATAATTTTCTCTTTTTGATGTTGTCAAAGGGGGAGAAGAAAGAGCTATCAATAACAATGCATAAAGTCATGGGGAGTTGTTCCGTGTAACCAAGATGAGCGCAATAGGATACAGCTGTTGCACCCCAAAATTTGTCCAACCTTTTCTAACCTAGATTTATGTTTCAATTGCATAGTCATTTGCATTGTCATCATGTACATAGTGTATTCATCTGCATTGCATAGCATAAGCAAGCTATCTTAATCAAGGGATCAAAGGGCTATTCTTATCTCAAGAGTCATATTCAAGGGTTTCATTCATAATCAAGACTACTCAGGTCATCAGGGAAGAATTTGAGCTTTAAAGAGTTGACAGGTTGATCAGTGAGTTCTCCCCTATCTTGAGGTTATTTGGGGATCATCAGAGGAAGTGTGAGCTAAGAGCCAAGAGCATGAGGTGTGTATGGATGTTATGAAGAGCCTAGATGATCATGTTTGAGGAGTAACCAAGTCATTGGAATGATTGCAAGAGCCTCAGTTGAAGTCAGTCAACTAGGGTTTTATCTAGGTCAACCCTAGGTCAAAGAATTGTTTTGAAAGGCATCAGGATCATTTGAAGAATGTGGGATTCATTATTTGCTATATGGATATGGATATGGTGGTGTGCTAAAGAAAAATCAGAAGGAATCAAGGAGAGATGGAGTTACCAAATTAGGGTTTCAGTGTAAAATCCCCTGATTTAGGTCACACTTCAAAGCAGTGTAACTCAAGATGCAAGCTTCATATGAATTTCTGGTCCACATGAAACTTGTAGAGTATCTTCATAGATTTAATTTGAGTGGTGGAAGTCATCAAGATGATTTATAGAACTCAAGTTATAGCTCTTGCAAGTTACAGGTCATCTGAGGACACTGAAATTTGTCTGTGAAAGTTGTCTGTCTTCCAAGCAACTTTTGACCTTCAAGGAGATTTCAAATGGATTTCTGTCCAACATGATAGTTGTTCCTCATTATCTTAGCTTTCTAGAAAGGTATGGTATACCTTCATATGATTTGTGGAACTCTACTTATGGTCTTGGCAAGCAAAGGGTATTTTGGTCATTTGAGAATTACAGGTCATTCTTAGCCTATGCCTAAAACCCATGCAAGGAAGCTTCAAATGAAAAACTTCACAACATAAAAGTTGCTCAAAATGTCATTTTAAGTCTAGAAAAGAGGTCATGGAAGTTTGTAATTGCATAGAACAAGACTTGATAAAAGTTGGTGAAAAATGACTTAAAAATGGCATATAACTTGAAAAAGTTCACATGAAAAATTGGTTTGGGCAATCTATAAATCAAAAATGGGTCATGTAATATACCAAATTGATTCCAAACAATATTTTAAAGACATTGGTTCAGCCACTTTTTTGAGTTAGGGCTTAAATTTTGGACTTGCTTTGTAAAGTTCTTTCTTGCAAAATAAGGCAACTTTGCAAAACTCAACATAAGGCAAGGATCAACTTGTTTTTCACACATACCATCCCAATATCTCATGAGGAGAGATTTTAACACAAGTTTAGAAGGTTGTATGCATGAGATGAGAGATATTCAACATGTCATCAAGTGAGATTTCCATAACTTTCTACCACATTCTAGAATCATCCTAGAGGGATCCAGAAACTTCTAGGCATTTCCATCATCATCTATATAATGAAAGTGGATCATTGGTGGAAGAGGTTGGTGAAGAGAGAGAGAGAGAGAGAAAAGTGAGAATTCCATTGTTGCTTCAATTGTAAGAAAGAGTGAATTCATACAATCAACGCCAATTCTGTTCATTCTTCTTCTTCATCCACAATATATTGAATCTCTTGAGTGCATACATGCTGAATTAGAGAGCCATCCATGGAAGATTGAAGAGCTAGGGTTTGAAGTTTCAAGATCCATAACAGTTTCGAATCTCTTCATCCAAGCATTTTCCATACATTCTTTTGCAAACAGAAAGATCTCTACACTTCAAGGATCATCTGAGGAGCTAGCCAAGTCTTGGATTGCACGAATTCTCAACTGTCTCCACCAATATTCAAGGTATGAAGTTCAATTCGTATCTCTGTAATTATGACCGGTTAGCATGTTTCTTTAGGGTAGATTTGCTAAGGTTAGCTAGAAGATGATGTGCAGAAACTTAGAGCACCATTGATGATGATTCATGTCAGGGCAGTCAAACTTTTAGGGTCAAGAACTCATGGATTAGGGCAAGACAATCTTAGCTTTTTAGTTTAGAGTGATTAGCATAACACATAGAACATTCTAGTATAGTTTGAGCAAGTTTAATAACCATGCATATCAGGTGCAATTCTTGGTGCCCTAAGGTTACAGCTATCGAGTTTAATTATAGAGTGAGTTTTAGAAAAATCTAAGTGTAGGATCTTGTAGAGGGCTTTGAGTCGGCCATTTTTTGTTTTTTGGATCGTGGGATTTGGTTGAGTGAGGAGAGAGAACAGAGCTGTGGAAGTTCATGCATGGGAGAGGAAAATCCTGCAAACCCTAGGTCTCGTGAGGAAGACGACACCATGGTCGTTGGATCAAGTCCAGATCTTGACTTTTTAAACCAATCTGACGGCCGAGATTCAAACTCAGAAACGGAGGGAAAGAAGAATAGTGAAACGATACGTTTCACTTAATGAAACGCCTGGGCCTGGATCAGCAATGCTAACCCCACCCCCCAAACCTAAGTCCAATGGAAATGAACTTAAAATTGTTGCTTCCTGCACCGCGCGTCCTATCTTTTTCTTTTTATTTTCTGATTTAATTTTTGAAAGCATCTGGGCCCTACGCAATTGATATCTACGCCCCCCACTTCCCTGGCCCATCAATAAATGAACTAGGCGCCCTTGCTTTTGACACCCCCTCCCCCATTTATTTCATTTTGTGACTTTTATTTTCTTTTATATTTTTAGCATCTTTAAAAAATCATATAAAATTGGAAAATTGATATTTTTCACTTCTTGTTTTTTCTATAGGTCAATAATTCTGTTAAGAAAAATAATAAATAATAAAATTGGAATTTTATTTTGTTTTAGTATTTTTTGTGCATTTTTCTTTTAAGTATCTTTTTAATGAGTTTAGTTTAGTGCATAATTTTGTTGATTTTAGTTCTAATAGTTCCCTTTAAATTTAGGACCCATTCTTTTTAGGGTGATTAGCTTAGGACTTTAGCTTCCTCATAGGAATTAATTCATAATTTTAGGATTAATTTTTAGATGATTTGATTAAGTGAGATTAGAATGGTTAAAATTAGGGTTTTAAGTGAGCATAGGTGAGATAGATCATTTCTTTTAGGAATTTTGATTTGATTTTTGGGGTATGGGACTATAGGGGTTATGGGTAGATAATAGATCCCTTACAAAATATTAGGATTCCCCTATTACTACTAGTATATTGCTTGTATTTGATTGATTGTGTGGTGTGCCCTCTTTAGGGTTATTATTTGTCTGTGTGGGGTATTGGGTTTGTTTGGGGCTTGGGGTTTGAGCTGAAGACTGTGTTGATGAAGCCCATTTGAAGATTAAGGAATGAAGACCAACTTCCAGAGTTGATGAGGAGTATCTCTTGCTGGCAGCTGTTGAAGTTTATAGGATCTAAGAGTTAGGCAGAGCTCTAGAGTAGAAAACTTGATTCACAAACATGGAAGGTCTTGATTGCCTCCATCCCTCTCTATGATGCAGAGCCTCTCTAAGACACTCACCCCCTTCCTTTGGAAGGCTTGGTGATAGTGTCTAAGAGATAGAACTCTTGAGAGAAATATTCTTTGTGTTGTTAGCAGTCTGTTTGCCACCTTTGGTGGTCAACTAATTGCTTGACACCCAGTTCATTCTTATGATTGATTCCTCAGCTTGGAGAGTAGGACCTGAAGAAAAGCCATTGAGAGATTGAAGATAAAAGACTGATGTCTGCTTGAAGCCTGAAGATGGTTGCTGATGCTGATGAAGATTGCTTTGTTGTTTATTTTAGCTGTTTTAATTCATGATGTATTGTGTGAATTTCCCCGACTGTATTGTTTGCTGTTTAACCTGCTAGGTTGAAAGTGAATTCTATTCACTTTTGCCTATTGTTTTCTAGGTTCGAGGTTGAGTGGGACTCCCTTGCCTCGCTTGTATTGTTGCATCCATGCATTTTACTGCTTTATTGTATATATCTGCTGTTTCTGTTTTCGTTTATCCCTTAGGATCTCTGTTTCTCTCTGCGCAAGAGAGGAGCATGATAGACATTAGGAGTTAACCCATGCATGATAACATTAGGGTAGGTTTTATCCCTTTTCAACCCTAGGATTTGTAGAGTGTCATCTCTTCTTTCTTCAAAACAACAGAAAAACATTAATAAAGGTTATAACAGAAATCAATTCATTTCTTCCGTCAAAAGATTTGAACAAACATCAACCTTTTTGCAATAAGAAAACCCTTGTTTAAGGTGAGATTTTTCATAAAAGACACTTGAACAGCTTGTGTCGTGCGTAGCCCGAACTACGTTTGCTCTGATCTTCCATGCAGTGTGGAAGTACGTAGGCATAGGATGTGATATCCTAGCGAGCAACCTTCCCCCTCCTTTCACCCGTAGTTAGGCGAACTACGTTGACTCTGATTTCTCGTTCCAGACGGGAATACGTAGGCATAAAGTGCGATGCTTTGCCGAGTCATCTTTTCTTTTCTTTTCAGACCTCATCCTTTAGTTTAGATAGAAGTGTAATCCGTACAAACAAACAAGCGTGGATCCCATCGAGTACGATGGACGTGAGGGGTGCTAATACCTTCCCCTTGCGTAACCGACTCCCGAATCCAGGTTTTGGTTGCGATGACCATACCCTTTCCCATCTTTGCGTTAGGTTTACTTCGAGCGTTTCCTTTCCCTCCTTTGGGATAAATAACGCACGGCGGCGACTCTTCTGTATTGCCGGCGCCGATTTTCGCAGTAGCGACAGTTGGCGACTCTGTTGGGGATCCAACGTCCCCTGGCTGCTAAGGACTGCGATAGTTCCTTATGCATTTGGGATCCAACGTCCCTTAAGAGAGTCAATCCTAGCGCTTGTTTTCCCGTCGAGGAATTTGTATGGATTTTATATTTCCGTCATTTACTTTCAGCATTATATTATTGTTATTATTGCTGTATTGGGGTTGTGATGGGTGTTCTATGATTGAGAGATAAGCCGGACCTGGGCTTGAGTGCACCTAGATTTAGAGTGGAGATTAGTGGGCGCGCACGTGCTTTGCATGTCCTAGTGTCCCGCGAAATCCACACTCAGACGAGGTTCTTCTGGTTGGCCTCCTGTCCTGCCCTTTGGGTGGCTCGGGTTGCTGGTTAGTTGGATTGTCGACTCTGGGGACCGATCATTTGGAAGTTGGCTAAGTGAGGCCTCTTCAGGATTTGATGATGTCACTCCTTCTGGGAATCGTATCATCAACCCTGAAAGTCTGTGACGCCGACGACCGCATAGGATGCCATACCTTTGTCAGTTACTAGGACACCTACCTGTGAGAGGGTTTGGGGTTATGCAGGTAACTAGACCTTCAGATACCGGTTATTTCTTGATCAGAGATCCTGGGTATTTATGGATGGTTTGAGGTCTATCAGAGACCAGTCAGAGTTATGGTTTGAGGTCTGGCAGAGACCAGTTGGAGTTCTGTTATGGGGTCTATCAGAGACCAGTGTTGGAGCTTTGTTTTGGGTCTATCTGAGACCAGGGTTTGAGGAATTCTAGAGGGTCTATTTGAGACTTTTGATATGGTTCAGGCTTCTCAGCCATGGCATTTGGTCCCTGTTGCATGTTGCTTGCATTGCATTGTTTGCATAATCATTATTATTGCATCCCATTAACGTGTGTCTGTGCTGCAGGTGCATTTGCATATTCCCTGGTTCTAGTGTCTGGACTTCTGAGTAGTGATCATGGCGGGTTTGAGGATGACAGTTGCGTACAAGCTACCTATTCCTGATATTGCTCCCCTCCTGGGTCTGATTTCTCTTGCAGATGAGGATGTCCGTAGAAGCTTCAGGCAGAGTTATGGACGGTTGTTGAGTTTGGTTCGCAAATCAACTGATAATGAATTAAATGGGCTGTACACCTTGATGCAATTCTACGATCCTGCGTTGAGATGTTTCACATTTGCTGACTTTATTTTGGGGCCTACCATGGAGGAGTATGTAGAGTTTACTAAGCTGCCGGCACAGAATGCAGTTCCTTTTATTCACTCTGCCGCTGAGCCCAAGTTGGAGGATTTAGCTAAGGCCTTGCACATGAATGCTTCTGAACTGTTGATGACTTCTTGGCGAGGGGTTCCAGGTTTCTCTCTCCAGTTTCTGGTTGGTAAGGCTCAAGAGTACGCCAAGAATGGGTGTTGGGTGGTCTTTAACGCTATTTTGGCTCTATGCATTTATGGGATAGTGCTGTTTCCCAATTTCCCAAACTTCGTGGACATGGATGCATTTCATCTGTTTGCTGCTGGTAACCCGGTACCTACACTGATCGGGGACTTTTACCATTCGATGCACTACAGAAATGAGAATAGGAGAGGCAAGAACGTCTCTTGTTGCGTGCCTTTGCTGTACATGTGGTTTAAGAGTCATCTTCCCCTGAAGGGACCCTTTGTGGATAGTGCAACTACAGCTGACTGGCCAGAGCGTATGATGAGGCTATCTTCTGAAGACATTGAGTGGTTTGACCAAGACTTGCTGGGGTCTGAGCTTATTTTCAGTTGTTCTGGGTATCCTAATGTTCCTTTGATAGGAAGAAAAGGGTGCATCAATTACAACCCAGCTCTGTTCATCCGCCAGTTTGGATATACGTTGAAGAGCCCGCCTCAGGAAGAAGAAGTACAGGAATCTCTGTACTTCACCGGTGATTTGAATGGAGAGTTACTAGCCAAGCTTCGGCATGCCTGGATGCGTATTAACAGAAAAGGGAAACCACTGTTGGGGAAGAATGATTGTCAGGCATATGCACCCTACAAAGCTTGGATCCAGGAGAGGACAAGACAATTACTGATGCCATTTCCAGCTGCACCAGTCCCTGTTCGCATCCCGGTAGAGGAGCCAACCACTGTCACTAGGGAGGTCTACGAGCGAGTTGTGAAAGAAAAGGAAGCCTTGATGAATATTAATGAAGAGTTGGAAAAGGAGCTAGCTCAGATGCGTAGTGAGAAGAATAAGGCCGTACGTTCTTTCCAACAGCAGATCGAACTAGTAAACAGGCTAGGTGCTGAGTTGACTGAGGAGAAAAAGAAGCGTGAACGTTTGGGTCAAGAGTTCAGAAGCTCTCACGACATGTTGGAGTCCAAAAAGAAAGCACTCGATGCCGCTCACCGAGAAATCTCTTCTTGTAACAAGACATGGAATGCTACGCTAACCAACAACAAAAAGAGGGAAGATAAATTGAAGCAGCAAATTTCTGAACTCGAAGAGCAGTTGAAGGCTAGCATTAAGAAGCATGAAGAAGAGGTGATGACCAGATATAGTCTCCAGAATGCATTGAACAAGGCCATCGAAGGCAGGAACGAAGCTGTGTCTCAGAAGCGGAAGCTAGAGGATCGCTTCGGAGAAGGGGCATGGGAGGAAACCGCTGGTGACGTGCGACATGTGCTCAAACAAAGAAATCAACTTGTTGAGGGGCTGCTTACCCGACCAAGTCATCCAGAGACCAAGAAGTTAATAGAAGAGTATCGGGCTTATGGGAGTACTTGATCGTTTCATGTATTAACTTGTATGCTTTATTTGCATTCGTGCTGACCATCACCAGGATTGTTGGTTGAGGTCATGCCTTCTTGTTGTATACTCAGTGATATTGTATTCTTGGATTTCTCTGCAATATACGAGGTTTTCTATGATTCGGCTCCAATCACTGTCTTGCTAGCACTGTCACTGCACTGGCACATTCACACTAGAATCGGGGAATGATAATCCCTAATGCACAGACACATATTGCATTTTGCATACATACTCATATTTGCATTACAGGTTTGTGATCCGTGTATCTTATCTCCTACATCCATTCCAGGTATTTTCAGGATTGCAGAAAAGCGAATCCATCGTTATTCCACAAGGACTAATCAGAAGAAGATCATGGACAACGTGCAGAGTGAAATGCAAGAGATGCGTGACAGGATGGCCCTGCTCATGCAAACAATGGAGACCATCGCCAAAGGACAAGAGCAGCTGCAGAATCTGGTTCAACCGATAGTCACACGGGCTGAAAACAACAGGACACCGCATGGTGAAAATATTGCTGCTTCTCCCTGAATTGAGAATCGTCAAAGTGCTGATGCTATTCTCGTAACCGGTTTGAATGCTGGAGAAACTGGTCCTGTAGGTGGAGGTGGGAACGCCGGTAATATGAATGCCAATACAGATACTGCTGGGGTATTTGTGGGTAATGTCAACCAGGGTTTCAATGGGGGCGTTGAGAATGTCGGAATGAATGGTATTAATGGTAACCAGGGCTTCAATGGTGTGAATATGGGGTATGGCAGCATGGCTGGCGCCAAGGCTGGGTTTGGTGGCTACGGTAATCTTGGGTATGGAACTGGCGCATACAACACTCAAGAGATGGGCAATCTGAGGTATGACCCCAGGTATGTCCAAACGGGTCCGGGCCGCGATGTAGATTATGTTGGATACGATGCAGTACCTCACTGGGAGGATCGTCAGGAGGATGTGTTCTCTGGTCAGAACGAAGGTTATGAAAGGGCTAGGGATGACAACCATCAGATGAGATTGCTAGAAGAGAAAGTGAACGGATTGGCTAGCCAGAATGCTCTTGGGCTGGATATGTCAAATATGGGGTTAGTCCCAGGGTTGAGGGTCCCGCTGAAATTCAAAGCGTCGTCATTTGATAAGTACAAAGGGGATACGTGCCCTAGGGTGCATGTGCGCGCGTTTTACAGACGTATGTCTGTGTATTCTGAGGATGAAAAGATGCTAATGCACTTCTTCCAGGATAGCCTGTCAGGACCATCGCTGGAGTGGTACATGAGCTTGGAGCCTACTCAAATCAGGAGTTGGAAAGAGCTGGCAGAGGCTTTTGTTTGACATTATCAGTATAATAGTGATTTCGCCCCTAACCGAGTCCAGTTGCAGAGCATGTCTCAAAAGTCTAGCGAGAGCTTTAAAGAATACGCCCAGAGATGGCGAGATCTGGCTGCTAGGGTGCACCCTCCGATGGTGGAGCGCGAAATGATGGATATGTTCATAGGAACTTTTTCTGGAATGTACTATGACCGGTTGCTCAATTTTTCGATGAGTACTTTCTCTGAGTTGATCTTGATGGGGGAACGCATTGAAAACGGGGTAAAGATTGGTAAAATTCAAGCGGGTGAGTCCAGTTCCGCGGGGGGTAATAAGAAGACGTTTGGTGGTAAAAGACAGGGTGACACCAATGCTGTATACAGTGCTCGACGAAGGAATAAAGGTCAGAACTGGTGTCAGCAGTCGCAAGTTGCAAGTGTAACCATTCCAGGGCCTTCTCAGCAGCAGAGACAACAACCACAGCAGCAGGCTCAGCAGCAGCCTAATAATAATCAGCGCAGACTTCAGAACCCACGACCGAGGAGAGTATTCGAGGTACCGCCGGTATCATATGCAGAACTCCTTCAAACTCTGTTGAAATTGCAGCTAGTAGAGAAGAGGACCTTAGCACCACCAACTGGCCAGCCACCAGTCGGATATGATGTTAATGAGCACTGTGACTTCCATTCGGGTGCACCAGGGCACAATATTGAAAATTGCCTAGCTTTCAAGCATAAAGTACAGGATTTGCTTGATAGTACGGCTATTAACTTCGGGAAGGAAGGTCCCAATATCACGCAGCAGCCAATGCCCAAGCATGGTGGGGCTGGGGCCAATGCAATCATGTTAGATGATGAGTTGAACTTGGTGTCAGAGGTGAGCGAGCTGAAAACCCCTTTGAGTTACGTAAAGCAGCGCTTGTTGAAAGGAGGTGTCTATCCCGGTTGCCGTGAAGAGTGTGATGACTGTTTGATTCAACCTGGGGGCTGTGAGAAGTTAAAGAGGGGAGTTCAAAGTTTGATTGATGAAGGAATCCTGCCGTTTGACAGGACTGTGGGGCGAGAGAAGTCTGTTGAGACAGAATCTGAGAAAGAGCGCAGGGAGGTTGCTACGATCACCATTCCGTTCAAATCAGTGACAATTTCGGCATCATCAAAAAGGCCGACCATTACTATTACTCAGGCTAAGCCAACCCCTTATGAAAGCACAAAGGCAGTCCCTTGGAGTTATGGTGCTGAGGTGTATTGTAATGGGGAAAAGATTGACTTGAGTGATCCGTCAGTGGGATTTGTGGATAACATAGTGGGAGCAGGTGGTATAACCCAGAGCGGGAGAATTTTCACTTCACCTGAGGTCGAGGCAGAGAGGCTGGCCAAGGGTAAGAACAAAGTTGTTGAGGGGGAATCTTCGGGGAGTAAGGAGAAAGAGCCGATAACCAAAGATGTGGAAGAATTCATGAGGTTAATTCGCAAAAGTGATTACAAGATTGTAGATCACCTGCAGCAAACCCCGTCAAAGATCTCCATATTATCGCTGTTGTTGTGTTCTGAGGCGCATAGAAATGCCATGTTGAAGGTACTTGAGACATCCTTCGTGCCGCAAGAGATTTCAGTTAATCAACTGGAGGGAGTTATGGCACGTGTCAATGCTGGGCATGGACTGGGATTCACGGATTTTGACTTAACACCTAGAGGGCGTGATCACAATAATGCCTTGCACATCTCTATCGAATGTCGGGGCACTGTGTTATCCCATGTGCTGGTAGACACTGGGTCCTCGTTGAATGTGTTACCAAAGAAAGCCCTGTTGAAATTAGATACCCGTGGGTTGTTGTGCACCCCTAGTGATTTGGTAGTGAGGGCCTTTGACGGAACAAGGAGGTCAGTATTCGGATCAGTAACGTTACCCATCCAGGTAGGACCGGAGGTGTTTGATACAGTGTTTTACATCATGGACATCCAGCCTACATATAGCTGTTTGATCGGTAGACCTTGGATTCATGCCGCTAGGGCAGTAACTTCTACGCTTCATCAGAAGCTGAAATATATGGTTGAGGGGAGTATTGTGACAGTGTGTGGCGAAGAGGATATCTTAGTCAGTCATTTGTCTTCTTTCAAGTACGTGGAGGTAGATGGAGAGATTCATGAAACGCTGTGTCAGGCGTTCGAGGAGGTGAAAGTTAAAGAAGAAGCTCCAGTGAAGAGTGAAGGGCAGGAGGTGGTCATCTCCTCGTATAAAGAAGCCAAGGCGTTGGTACAAGCAGGAGAGACTCAGAAGTGGGGGCAGGTTCTAGACATCCCAGTGAAGCAAGATAGGTATGGCTTGGGGTACCGCCCATCTCCCTCGCAGAGTGCGCCCAAATACAAGGGACCTGTCGTGTTCACGCCCAGAGGAGTTAGCTTCGAAAGGATTAATGTCGTGTCTGATACGGAGGAAGTGGATAGCGATTGCGACATGGACGCATGGATTCGACCCAGCACGCCGGGGCAAAGCCTATGCAACTGGTCCATCCAGGACGTCATCCAAGTCACCAAACAGTAATGCATTTGTTTTTTCAATCACTGTACGATCACATGCCTTGCCCGGGGCATCGATGATCTTGTCTTAGGGCCTAACTATTTACCTGTATGTTTGCATGATCAATAAATGACGGCGTTTTTTTACATTCAAATGTTGCGATCCTTTTCTTTCTGTTTTTATTTTTCAATAAAATGGCAGCGTGGTTATGCATTTTGCTTGTACATCATTTTGAAGCACTTAACCGTTTCCCTCGCAGGATTCATGAATTTTCAGATGACATCGGCCAAAAACTTCCTATGACTCGTTTAGACTTCGAGCATCCGATCTTCCAAGCTGAGGAGGAGATTGTGGAGGATAGTGACTTACCAGAAGAGCTTAGTCGGTTATTGAAGCAAGAGGAGAGAGTCATTCTGCCTCACCAAGAAGAGATTGATATTGTCAACTTGGGGTCTGAAGAATGCGTCAGGAATATCCGTATAGGGGCCGCGTTGCAAGTGGACATCAAGCAATAGCTTATTAAGATGTTGCGTGAATACAGTGATATATTCGCTTGGTCCTACGAGGACATGCCAGGTTTGGATACTGATATGGTTGTTCATCGTCTGCCGTTGAAGGAAGATTGCCCGCCTGTGAAGCAGAAACTCAGAAGGACTCGTCCTGACACGGCTATGAAGATAAAGGAAGAAGTGCAGAAACAATGGGATGCTGGGTTCCTGGCTGTTACCACCTATCCCACTTGGGTCGCTAATATCGTGCCTGTGCCAAAGAAAGATGGCAAGGTTCGAATGTGTGTTGATTATAGAGATCTAAACAAAGCGAGCCCGAAAGATGATTTCCCGCTGCCGCATATTGATGTGTTAGTTGACAACACAGCTCAGTTTTCGGTATTCTCCTTCATGGATGGATTTTCGGGGTACAACCAGATCAAAATGGCTCCGGAGGATATGGAAAAAACGACCTTTATCACCCCGTGGGGAACCTTCTGCTATAAGGTGATGCCCTTTGGTTTGAAAAATGTTGGGGCAACGTAACAGCGGGCCATGACAATGCTTTTCCATGACATGATGCACAGAGAGATTGAGGTGTATGTCGATGACATGATTGCCAAGTCTCAAACAGAGGAAGAACATCTGGTTAATCTGCTGAAGTTGTTCAAGAGGCTGAGGAAGTTCAGGCTGAGGCTGAATCCTAATAAGTGTACCTTCGGAGTAAGATCCGGGAAGCTACTGGGGTTCATTGTGAGCAAGAAAAGAATCGAGGTCGATCCTGCAAAAATAAAAGCAATACAAGAGATGTCAGCACCGAGAACAGAAAAAGAAGTCTGTGGATTCTTAGGGAGGTTGAACTACATCACTAGGTTCATCTCTCACCTGACGACCACGTGTGAACCATTATTCAAGCTGTTAAAGAATGATCAAGCGGTGGTGTGGAACGATAATTGCCAAAGGGCATTTGAAAAGATAAAAGAATACTTGCAGGAACCTCCGGTGTTGATACCCCCAGTAGCGGGATGACCACTGATTATGTATCTGACGGTTCTGGAGAACAGTCTGGGTTGTGTTCTCGGTCAACATGACGAGACAGGACGGAAAGAGCATGCAGTTTACTACTTGAGTAAAAAGTTCACAGATTATGAATCTCGATACTCTATGCTCGAAAAGACGTGTTGTGCATTGGCGTGGGCTGCCAAACGTCTAAGACAGTATATGCTGAATCATACAACCATGCTGATATCGAAGATGTATCCGATCAAATATGTGTTTGAAAAGCAAACGCTCTCTGGAAGGATTGCTAGATGGTAGATGGTATTGACAGAATACGATATCCAGTATGTTTCCCAGAAGGCCATTAAGGGAAGTGTTATGTCCGAATATCTCGCCGAACAGCCAATTGAGGATTATCAGCCTATGAAGTTTGAGTTTCCTGATGAGGACATAATGTACTTGAAAGCTAAAGATTGTGATGAGACGTTGCCTGGTGAAGGTCCTGAGCGGAGTTCCCAGTGGCAACTGATTTTTGACGGGGCCGTCAATTCGTACGGTAGCGGGATCGGGGCCATCATTACAACTCCCCACGGGTCGCACATCCCGTTCACAGCCAGATTGACTTTTTCAGTGACGAATAATGAAGCCGAGTATGAAGCTTGTATTATGGGGTTAGAGGAGGCTATTGATCTGAGGATTAAGAATCTGGACGTATATGGGGATTCAGCGTTGGTTGTGAATCAGATTAAGGGAGAGTGGGAGACACGCCAACCTAATCTGGTGCCGTACATGAATTATGCGAGAAGGTTGCTACCTTTCTTTGATAGGGTGGAGTTCCATCATGTACCTCGGGCGGAGAATCAAATGGCGGACGCCCTTGCAACGTTATCCTCGATGTATAAAGTCAACCGCTGGAATGAGGCTCCCAGCATTGTCATCTCTCGCCTTGATAGGCCGGCCTTTGTGTTTGCAATCGATGAAGCATCTGACGGTAAACCTTGGTATTTCGACATACAGAACTTCCTGAAGAACAAGGAATACCCGGCTGGGGAATCCAGTCGCGATCAGAAGACTCTAAGGAGATTAGCAGGCAACTTTTATCTGAACCCCGACGGCGTTTTGTATAGAAGGAACCACGATTCGGTACTCCTCCGGTGTGTAGACGAGAAGGAAGCCAATTTACTCATGGAAGAGGTCCATGAAGGAACTTTTGGTACACATGCAGGTGGGCATGCTATGACCCGAAAGTTGTTGCGAGCAGGGTATTATTGGTTGACGATGGAAACCGATTGTTTCAAGTTTGCCAAGCGGTGTCACAAGTGCCAGATCTATGCAGATAAGATCCATGTGCCTCCCAGTCCACTGAACGTTATGGCATCTTCGTGGCCTTTCTCCATGTGGGGAATCGATATGATTGGCAAGATTGAGCCTACTGCTTCTAATGGGCATCGCTTCATTCTGGTCGCGATCGATTACTTCACTAAGTGGGTGGAAGCGGCTTCTTACGCCAATGTGATGAAGCAGGTGGTGGCCAGATTTATCAAGAAGGATATAATTTGCAGATACGGTATTCCTGAACGGATCATTACTGATAATGGTTCGAATTTGAACAACAAGATGATGAGGGATCTTTGTCGAGATTTCAAGATCGAGCATCATAATTCATCTCCCTACAGACCCAAGATGAATGGCGCTGTTGAAGCGGCCAACAAGAACATAAAGAAAATTGTTCAGAAGATGGTGGTAACGTATAAGGATTGGCATGAGATGCTGCCATTCGCTTTGTATGGTTATCGTACTACAGTGCGTACATCAGCCGGGGCAACACCGTTCTCACTAGTATATGGCATGGAGGTTGTCCTGCCATTGGAAGTTGAGATACCATCTTCGAGGGTTTTGCTTGATGTTAAGCTGGACGAGGTAGAATGGGTGAGAAGTAGATTGAATCAGCTGAGCTTGATAGATGAGAAAAGACTGACATCCATTGCACATGGTAGGCTGTATCAGAGCCGGATGAAGAAAGCGTTCGACAAGAAGATTAGACCTCGAAGCTTTCAGACGGGTGATCTTGTGCTGAAGAAGATTCTCCCACCGCAATCGGATCACAAGGGCAAATGGACTCCCAATTATGAAGGTCCATACGTCGTGAGAAAGGTCTTCTCCGGAGGAGCCTTATTGTTATCCACCATGGATGGTGAAGACTTTTCGTCCCCTGTGAACTCGGACGCAGTTAAAAAATACTTTGCTTAAAATTGACCCGCTGGACAGTAAAAAGAGAGTCCAGGCAAAAATGGGGCATCCTGGCGAACCGAAAAACAGAATAAAAAGGTTCGGGCAAAAGTTAGGGATAAAATGAAAAAAATGTACACCCGCGAATTTGAAAACCTACACCGGGCGGCTTCGGCAAAAAAGGGTATCCCGGTGAATCGAAAACCCGCAAAGGGCGATTCACGCAAAAGTTAGGGATTTGAGAAGCAAATGACTGCGGTCCAAGTTTGATTGTTAGCGGTTTGGGAGCATCTGGGGGTCAATTATCCAAAGCAATTTCTTCCGAAGACAGATATCGGGAAAGCGGAGTCCGGCGAGTCATAGGAGGATCGGTTCATGGTATTCGTCTGTAACACGTTGCTGACATGTGTACAAATTTTATTCTGTATATTTGTATACTTCTGCATTTTGTTTATGTGTGACTACCTCTTTTCAGAAGTTGCATCTGATGTACAAATCTTGCCTATTCTCAGGCCGTTATCAATAAAGTGTTTTATTCAGTGTAGTGTGTGACTTTGGTTTTAATTTTTTTACAGTTTTGTTTGTAAAAAACGCCGATATTTTGATAAACTTACATGCGTGTAAACAGGCGGGCCTCGGCCGATGATGGTTAAAACCAAAAATTACCTGAATGGTTGTCGTGGGTGACTACCAAGATGTTCTTTTTTGCATAGATTGCCTTGTGTTTGCTCGTTGACTTATGCAGGTATTCAAAAGCTGGCAAAGTTCCCCGCCAGAGTCCATGGCCGGCTGGTACCCTCTCCAGAGGATGAATGTTGTGTCCTTCCCCAGTGAAGTCGCCCCAGGAAAAATTGAATGTTGTCTCCCCAGGAGAGCGGAGATTGCGTCAAAGGAAAAGATAATGCAGCCTCAGTAGTTCAGAATTAGCTTATCAAGCAGAGCAGAGTCCTCCTCAGCGAAGGTCAAGACAAATGTGATTAGCTTCCCAGAAAGTTCTTGTGCAGTGCAAATCAGAATGTGTAGTTCAATCCCCAGCTCAGTGATAGCGGGATGATTTCCCCAGCTCAGTGATAGCAGGAGAGGTTCCCCACAGAGTGTGATCAGGTGGTTGGAGCTGCTGAAAGGAGTTTTCCCGAGCACGATTGTCCTTTCTTTCCCCAGCAAGTCGCTCTTCCTCGTCAGGAGGATCGTCCTCAGCAGATTTTGGAGTTTTGAGTTCGTGAGCTATTTTCCTAGCAGGATGGTTATCCCCAGCGGAGTTAGTTCATCTTTCCAACATTTATTTTGTTGGAAGCGTATCGGTAGTATTCCGGTCATCCCCAGCGGATCCAGTTTGTCTTCAGCATTTATTTTGCTGAAGCAACTCTTTGCATAAATATGCATCATGAGCATTTGCATTTCACACGAGTACGCAGCATTTCCATGCAGTATGGAAGCATTACGTCATTATCAAACGTGCATTGTTGAAACATAAGCCAGGTGGTTACCTCTTCGGTTTCTGATATGTTGTTCCCTGTCGATAAGAGAAATCGTGGTTTCAGGAAGATGTGGATTTTGCGGTCAAGGTACGCAGTTCGTCGTATTTGTCCCGATCTAGGGGGTTCATGTCGTAAGGCACGCAGTGATCGTGTTGATTTTGAAGTGTTGATTTGTGGTCCAAGTACGCAGTGATTGTATTTGTACCATATAGGGGGTTCATGTCGTAGGACACGCAATGATCGTGTTGATCTTGGTATGTGTATCTATGGTCGAATGGCGCAGTGATCGTATTCGTCCCGATCTGAGAAGATTGTTTTGTAAGGCACGCAGTGATCGTGTTGGTGTCGTCTCGGGGTTTTATTGGGCAGGGCACGCAGTGATCGTGTTTACCATGTCGTGTGATGTTGTTGGTCGATATACGCAGTGATCGTATTCGTCCGTTATACACGCAGTGATCGTGCTCATTCGGTTTTGTTGGTCGGTGTACGCAGTGATCGTATTTGTCCGTTATACGGTTTGGTTATGGGGTGAGGCACGCAGTGAACGTGTTCATCTGGTAGTTGGTGGCCGAAGTACGCAGTGATCGTATTCGTCCCAGGTTTGAAGTTGTGTCACAGCGCGCAGTGATCGTGTTTTTCCTCCAGTCAAGAGGGCCGTGACATGAAGCGCGCAATGATCGCGTTTAACCTATGTGGGGTTAGAATATGCAGTGATCGTATTCGTCCAGTTATGTGGGTTAGTTGAGATACACAGCGGGCAGTGATCGTGTTTTTCTCCAGTCAAGAGGATCGTGGCTCAGAACACGCAGTGATCGTGTTCAAACACGCAGTGATCGTGTTCAAGATACGCAGTGATTGTATTCGTACAGCATGCAGTGATCGTGCTGATAATACCATGGGAACTTGTGATGCGGGGCGCGCAGTGATCGTGGCTATCGTATCTGTTGGTTTTGTTGGTCGGCATACGCAGTAATCGTATTCGTCCTATTACATGGGTTGGTGACATACGCAGTGATCGTGTTGACATCATTTTGGGGGTTTGTCGGTCAATACGCGCAGTGATCGTGTTTGTCCTATTGCAGCACACGCAGTGATCGTGTTCATCATATTGGTGGTTGAAGTACGCAGTGAACGTGTTCGCCTCTTCTATGTGGATTTATTCCGCCTGGCACGCAGTGATCGTGTTTACCTCATCCGGTTGGATTTATGGTCGATGTGATTTTGGTTGTAACGCAACACGCGGTGATCGTGTTTGTCCCGGTAAGTGGTTTTGTTTGTGGCATCGAAACACGCAGTGACCGTGTTCGTCGCAGTTTTGTGGATTTATGGCGTACGACATGTAGTGATCGTGTTCGTCGTGTCAGATGTTCCCCTAGCAGAGTTGCTTGGTCAAGCACTTCTTTTTCTCCCCAGCCGAGTCCTTTCTCAGAGTGCTGTGGGAATGGCATGACGCAGATTTTGGGTAGTTACCCACAGTTACCCCAGTAGAGACGTAATCCCCAGTGGAGTGGTCTTCGACGAGATACTTGGTTAAGTTCCTCGTAGTCCCCGTCAGGGTATTCGTTGACAAGTTGCTTGGTTAAGTTGCTTGTATTCCCCCATCTGAGTCTTTCTCAGGATGCTGTGGAGTCAGTATTATGAGACGGTAATGCAGATTTTTTGGGTGGTTACCCGTAGTTCCCTCAGTAGAGTTATGTGCTCCCGCAGGGTGTTGCTTCATTGAGTTAATTGTTTAAGTCTCTCATAATCCCCAGCAGGGTATTCGCCACAGGAGTTGTTTGGTTAAATTCCTCGTATTTTTAACAAGGTTATTCTCGTTAGGGTGCTTGGTTAAGTTCCCAATTTCCCCAGCAGGTGTTTTGACGGCAGTTGTCGGAATTGGCCCCTCAGAGTTACTTAGTTAAGTTTCTCCTTTCCCCGCAGAGTCGGTTGTTCATATCTTCGAACATTGCCCTGCTTGGTTGAGTGTTTGCTCGTTTCTTCAGGATACGGAAGGTTGATCAGTGAAGTCAACACAAAATACGAAGTGGCTTCAAAGATCTAGTACGAAGTGGCTTGTTGATGGTGATCGCAATACAAAATACTACCATCTTAAGACAGTTAACAAAAAAAGAAAGAATATAATTACCATGTTGAAGAATGATGGTGGCCAATGGATTGAAGACCATGTTCAACTCCAAACCATGATCAAAGATTACTACAAAAACCTCTTCGCTGCTAATCACATGTGGATTGATTAGAAGCAAACTGATGTTATATTCCCTACTGCGTATCTCCAAATTCATAGAAACTTCTCAATTTGGTAAATACTTGGGGTTCCCTTTAAGTGGGAAGAATTTGAAAAGAGCATACTTCCAATACATAATAGAACAGGTTGCTATAAAGCTTACCAACTGGAAAGCTAGCTCTTTATCCTTGGCTGGTCGCACAACTATTGCCAAGAGTGTTTTAGAAGCCATTCCAATCTAACCGATGATGACAAATCTTCTTCCTAAGGCTTGCATTCTAGACCATATTCAATCTATCCCAGAGAACTTGCAGGGTGCTAAGGTGAGGGGTTTATTGAATGATGGTGGTGATTGGAACTGGTCAGTTATGAAATAGTGGATACCATCTGAGATTAGAGACAAAATTACAAGCATTCAACTCCCTAATGATATTATTAATGTTACAACCGACATGCTTGTGATGGATGGATTTGCTTTTGTTGATGGATCGATGAAACACTTTTATGATCTTCTTGCGAAGCATGATCATTATGAGGCGGACCAAGATTGGAAAGTTATTTGGCGGCTTAAAGTTCCATAAAGAGTAAAATATATTGCATGGATGTTGAAGCACGATCGTCTCCTTACAAACCGGAATAAGGATAAACAAGGGTTGGGTTCGGCTGCTTGCAAGTTGTGTAGACATGCTATAGAATCCATTATGCACATGGTTCATGACTGCCCTAAAGCTATGAAAGTTTGGATGACTACAGTCCCAATGGATATTTATTATGAGTTTTTTTAACCTTGAATTGGAAGAGGGGTTCAACTTGAATATTAATTGGAGAGCTAATAAGGAAGGTGGGTGGAATCAATTTTGGGAAATGGCATGTCATTCGATTTGGTGTTGGCGAATAAAGAGGAACATATGGAGGAATTTGTTAGACCGTGGAACCCGAGCATGTATGTATCTTTACGGTCGAAAAATTATGGTGATGCCTTGGCCATGAATAAAAAGGTTGTTGGAAGATCTAAAGAGACCAGGTTAGTTGAGTGAATGCCTCCTATAGCAGGAACGAAGAAGCTTAATATGGGTGGGGCTTGTATTGAGGGTGTTAGTGCTGGTTGCAGGGGACTGGTCATAAATGAGGAGGGTTGTTTGATGGGAGGATTCTCCAAGAATGCAGGGAGCTGTAGTAGTTATATGGCTGAGTTATGGGGTCTTCTTGAAGGCTTGATTTTTATTTTAGACCTTGGGTTCAGGAGAGCCGAAGTTAATACGGATTCCTCTGAGATTGTCGTGGAAATAAATCAGGGAAGATCTAGGAGAAGTGATAGGGTGGAGTTGCTCAGGAAGATTGAAAGTCTGTTAGATCGTTTTGATGAAGTTGTTGACTTACGTACGTTTAGAGAAGCTAACCAATGTGTTGACGCCCTTGCTAAAACTGGGTGTAGATCAAATGAAGATATGCATTGGTTTTCTACTGCTTCTAGTTTTATTGAGCAATTGCTTTTAGAGGATATCTTAGGAGGTTACACCCTTAGGGAGGTGTCTTTGTAGTTTGTTTTCTTTGGGCTTTGGCCCTCCCCTTTACCAAAAAAATAAAAAATAAAATAATCAAACACAATATTCAATGTTCCAAATAAATTAATACAAGTGAGAAAAAAACATGAAAGACATGAATCATAGTACCAAATTCAAAAAACTAGAGAATAATAAAAATAACAATATAAAACACATGGGAACAAAATAAAGTGTAGTCATGGTATTAATTTGAAAAGAAAAAAAAGAAAAAGAAAAATAGAAGCAACAATATTTGTAGCATACGAGGTTGACTTGAGAGAAAAACAAACTCTCAATCGCAAAAGATAAAACTCCAACATAAAAAAATAGAGCAATTGGATTGAAAACCTAAACTTTTAATATTTTCTCAAGCATAAATTATGTTTGTTTTATTAATTACTGAGGTTAAGTTTTTCAATATGGTAAATTATATTTTACTCCCTTTGAAAAAATTCAAGTTTATAAAATCATAATGACGGGAGCATAAACACTAAATATTAGGTTGTAGGTCATCTTTATTTTTCACATATCAGATTTAAATGTTTAGTCTATGAAGCCAAGAGCTAGGGAAGAGTTAGCATTCATCCAAAGTTTAACGATAAAACAAAAATCAAGTTTATGCTTAATAATAAGTCCCTTAAGGGCCAAATTTGTTGGAGAATCGGCTAAGCCCCTTACATTCCAAATTAGACACTTCGTTAACAAGATTCGAAAACCACAAACTTCAAGCTAGTGTTGTGTTTCAGCCTATTAGTTGTTGTCAATTTCTTTGGTTTTCTCTTTGAAATAACTAGTCGAAACGATTGATTGTTTTTAGCAAGAGGATCTTATGAAGATTTGACTTCATTTTCATCAAACTATGACATATTAGCCCATTATTCTTTAAAAAAATCCATGTCCCATTGAACTACTACAAAACTAATATGCGTCTAAGATCATAATAATCTTCAAGTTGTTCTTCATGGTCTAGTTGAGTGGCACCGATAATTCCGAGTTAGTGGAGCTAAGAATGTCATCATAGTTCATTAGATTCTGGTTTAAATGCAAATAAACCACTGTTAGCTCATTTCAAGGATTTATGATAACCTAATCTATGTTATACGTGTCATTAGAGATTGCGCTAACATTATGGTTCTTGCTGGATGAAGGAGCATTTAACTCACAACATTGGGGGTTGAGTTCACCAAATCAATTAGTAGCAATAACTTTACTGCTCTTGGTTTGAACATAAGCTTTATTTTTCTCCTGCATAGGATGCCTTCTATCAAAAGGTTATTTCTTGATCAGAGGTGGTCTTACCTCTTTTGCAATTATAGGCATTATGGTTAATAACCATACAATAATTGTAGTATTCAGGTTTTTTTTCATAATATACTTATACAGAAAGTAAAATGATATTATTTATACCAAAATTTTGTGTCTTAACTGTTGAGAAAAATTCATGTCTACCAATATGATAACAAAATGACCAAAAACACAATGAAACTTAAGTCTATTGTTGTCATTATCAGTCTAAATAGGGTTCCAATTCTACAGGCTATTTCAAATAAAATTTTAGGATGCCTTGGGATAAACCATATATATGAATCAAAACCTGAGCAAATGAATGAGGTTGTAGTATAAGAATGAAGTATTTACTCCAAGTAAACAACTTGAAATAACTAGGATTGATGTTCCACAATGAAACAAATTTCACACTTCGAACATCTTTAATATTGGAGAATGATAATCCATAGAAACCCTTAACAAGAGAAGTTACCCCTATATCCCCAACGATTATCATAATATTGATAATTTGGTGTACAAAACATTGATTTTTAACGATAACAAAGATTGTGTTTGCATGACTCCAACCCCACAAGATATTCATTTTTTTGGGACTTTATTATGATTCTACCTCATTTTATGCAAGGTTAGGACAAGTGACAAAGAGAAATGCACATATATTGTTTACAACTTGAGCACAATTTTAGGTAAGCGTAGTGATTTGGGAATTCTTGGTGGAGACATATTTGTGAGGAGGAAATCTAAGACAACGTTAAATAATTGAAACTAATGACAGGGTGATGGTGAACACATTAAGGACAATGGATGATCAAAACTTGAAGGTTATACAAGTCTTCTAATTTTTCGTTAAAGCAATAATTTTATATACTTTGCAAAGCAAAACTTGATGATATATTTACAATTTTAGTATATTATGTTATAATGTCAATGCCCTACACATTCAACACCAAAGTGCATTTTTTTTGTTAGGTTACTATCAAAGTATAATGTATTGTTGCTTAGTTAAAGTTATAATCATTTTCTATTTCTCCTTTTCATTACTATATTTTGAATAATTTCAAAACATTTAAAAAATAATTAGATCTACAAAATACTTAAATTATTATATTTTATTTGCAAAACTTTGATAAATGATAAATAAGAGGATAGAAAATGGAAAGATCTTCACACACACGTGTAGCGGGGAAATTTATGAGTGTAAGTTATTGATTAACTTAACTCAAAAAATGCAAGAGTCGTCACCGCACTGTTATTTTATCCAAAAGGAAAGGAAAAAGAGCGAACAAAACCTAAACAAGAACAAACAGAGAATGGGTAATGGGATTGCTTACGCTAAGGGAAGGTGTTAGCATCCAAAACGTCTATAGTACTCTATAGGAACCCTATGAAATATCTACGCTTTTTGGTTTGAAAATGTTTGTTTGAAATGAGATTAGGGAGATATTTTTGTGTTTGGAGAGACTTATTGCATCATGCCTATGTACCCACAAAGTGCAATATAGGATCAAAACCCCGTAGCTTGTGATATAAATAACAAAATTGGCTTGTTTTGATTGATTTTAAATGTAAAGACAAGTCGTCATTTTAAGGACAAAACTACGACTAATCGCCCACAAGTATAAGACAACATTTGCATCACCTAAAGATGGAGGGTTTTGTTTGGATTAAAATCAACAAGTCTATCACTCGACATCTAAGTGGAAAATGTCAATATCTTGAATACTATGGGGAATAGGAGAATTACATCTCAACTATTAAAGTGACTCATGTCTAAACTTTATGAAGAAAAAAAATTTTAAAGTGCACAAAGGCACCAAAAGAGTGAATGAGTTTTTGTATTTTTTGTCTTTTGGAATTAGTCAAAGTATGATTAACATTAATTGACATTTATTAAAGAAAAAAAGTTTTAAAAAAATCAATTAACAAGGTTTTTTTTATGAAAAGATTTAATTTTGAAAATAAGAAGGTTTTGAAAAAGGGAGAAGATTTTGAAAATTGAAGAAGTGGTGGAGAAGAAGTGACTACCCTGGAAAGCAAAATAGGAGTTAGAGATAAGAAAGATTTAACCAAAAGATAGCAAACTTCATAGCAAGCCAAATAAGAATTTCTTTCATCTTGAGCATAAGCCAATAAGAAAAGCCAAATAAAGGCCAAGATCTCAAATCCATAATAATCAAAGCATAGGGAAAGAGTCATAATTCTAAGTCCAAGGATGCAAGAATAATCCAAGAAGTCCAAGGTCTAGGTCTACCCACAAGCATAACCACAAGATTTAAGCGAACTAAGTTTTTAGAGGTTTAATCTTTTATTAATGTTTTTTGAACAAAATATGGTCAAAATTGACAAAGGAAAAAAGAGCAGAAGTATAAACAATAATATGGTATGATATGATAATAATGAAGCATAAAAGTAAAAAGATAGGGAGCGAGAAGGAAACATAAACAAAATTAGTACAATAATATGATTAGTATAATATATATAATAGTATTATCAATCTTGATGAAGAACAAATTGTCAAATTATGGAGAATACTCGACTAATCGTCCATAAGAATGAAAACATAGTCTCATACATTACCATGGGGAGGGCTCTAACTCGGATAAAATCAACGAGTATACCAACTAACCCCCACGGATAACAAATGATCCAATTATTTCAAACTACGCTATGAAAATTAGGAGAATAACATCTCGCTTACAAAATTGACTTAGTTCCATTTTAGGGACACTTTAGCGCTATGTTAAGCAATCGTAATCGAGCTTATGTAGAAGCCACGACTATCTGAGGTTAGTCAATAATAATATTTTTTCTAATGTATGCTAGAGAGGCGATATGTAGATCATCCTCCGAAATCAATATCGTACAAAAAGAAAATAGGTAATATCTCATCTTCGTCAAGAACTTGAAACAAGTTCCAATGATATTGAAGAGTTTCATTGATCAAAAGAAAAAAAGAGAAAACAGTAGAAGGGAAGCCAAATTGAATTACAATATTTGGATCATTCCATCTTTAAGTTCTGTCACTCTTCTTGGTGGATTAAGGCACTAAACCTATCACTAATTCAAAGCACCTAATATGAAATCAATGTTCCATTTAAAGATAGTTTTGAACTAATGAAGGTTTATCCAACCTCATCAACACCCAAAATCCATGGAATTTAAAGAGAAATTTGATCAACAGACATCACAATTTAAGGCAAAACAAAAGGAAATGGAAGAAGGAAGAAAAGGAACCAAAACAGTCCCAAAACAGAGCCAAAAAACACATCTTACACTGTGCAAATTGATTGCACGGTGCCAGACAACACATCTAGGCCAAAAATCACAGTGCAAATTGATTGCACAGGGGTGCAAATCGATTTGCACCTCCTATGACAAGAAAAAATAGTTTAAAAAATGCACAATCCTTAGTCAATCATTTCTCTAAACACCTCGTGATCAAGGATGTAATTGAGCACGAAAATTCAAGTAAAACAACAAAAATTAACACTAATGAAATACAATTTGTAAGATCCAAAGATCAAACAACAAGAATCAACAAGAGATCACATTATGGGAGATGAATCAAGCACAACAATGGCAGAACAAGGGTTTACCACTTCAAATTTTGAAAATGCTTCAAATCAACTTCAAGATCCACACTCCAAAGCCTTGATCTACAAAATTTGATGTTGAAGAAGTGTTTTGGTGGAGGTTTAGCTCAAATATTAGTAAGTTTCAATGAAAAGCTTACTAACTTTTAATGGAAGTAAGAACTTTGAGTGAAGGAAATTGAGAGAATGAGAAGGAATTTTGACAAGGTGAATTTGGACATCAAAAGCTTGAAGAATAAATGAAATTAGGCCTCTATTTATAGAATTTAGACTTGGAAATTTTGGTGGTTTGGAATTTGGTTTGGAATTTGATCTAGGCTTGGAAATTGAATTTGGAGGCAAAATCAAGATTAAATGGTGATTAATGAGAGTGTATGGGGAATTAGAATTAGGTGATCTATAATATTCTCATGATAAAACAAGTGAATTTTGGTATCAAAATGTTGTAGAATTTAAATTTAATGATTTTGGACAAAAATGCCTTGTGCAAATCGATTGCACTGCTGAAAAAACTTGAAATCTGGTGCAAATCGAAGGGGTGAAATGGATTGGACCATAGTACAAATCAATTGCACTGCTGAAAAACTTTAAAAATGCTCTGTTGGCTGGACTATTATGGTTCTGACTCGATTCTTGATTTGTCAAAGAAGGCATAGAAATAAACACATGAACCTTAGAGTTTCTTGAAAATAATCAATCAATATTTGAGAACTCTTGATCAGATGAACTTGAATTGTTTGTAGATCAACTTCAACTTTTTTCAGATGAATTTCATTTGAGCTGAGGGACTGATATTTGATGTTCTTTATTCCAAACCTCCTATTGAAAAATGAGTTAGTAAATAAAAAAAACAAACATATTTTTGGTAATTTGATTAGGGTTAGTAAACATGAGCAATCAAATAGAAGCAAACAAAGAAAAAAACACAGGTGCTTGGTGATCTTGCTTATGATGTAGGATGCAAATGATATGTGGGGTCTTAGGGGTAAAAACTAGGGTATTACAGCTGCCTTGATTTAAGTTTCTTCTATTCGGAGATATGAAGATTGACATCTTTGTCTCGACGAGATAGAAGAGACTTAAATATAACAAGTAAATCCAATTTTTGGCCCTAAGAGACTATAAAATGATATGATTATGCAGATGATATACAAACACAAGACCTCTGTGGGGAGAATATATGCCACAATAGACAAACAAAACCTAGGGAGCAAAAGAAAAGAGAATAGACTCCGCAGAGGAAAACTAAAGAGTAAGATTCCATTGAGGGAATATTACCAACCAGAAATAAAAAAGGAATATCTCATCCCAAGAGAGGAGGTAAAAATCTCCGCTGGGGAAAAGATCATCTACTACCAGGCGACCAGTAATAACACAATCGAAAGGAAAGATTACCAACTACCAACCAAGTGGCAGCTACAACAAGGTAATCAACCAAAATGGTACGAGAAATATCACCTACTACCAACCAATGAGCAGTACGACAAAAGTAATAAACTTAAAAAGGAGAGATTACCAACTATCAACTAAGTGATAGCTATGACAAGGAAACCAACTCGAATGAGAAGATTACCAACTATCAACCAAATGATATCCTAATAAAGCTAATAAACTCGAAAGAAAAGATTACCAACTACCATCAAGGCAGCCTAATAAGGTAACTTAACTAAAGATAACAAGATATATCACCTAACCATCAACCAAGTGATAGCCCAACAAGGTAATAAACTCGAAAGGAAAGATTACCAACTACCATCAAGTCATCCTAACAAGGTAACTAACCAAAGATAACAAGATATATTACCTAACCATCAACCAAGTGATAGCCTAACAAAGGTAATAAACTCAAAAGGAAAGATTATCAACTACCATCAAAGCAGCCTAACAAGGTAACTAACTAAAGAGGGGGAAATATTATGTATTACCCGTAAAGATAAGCTAATGCAGGTAATAAACTCATAAGGGACCAAACTTCAATTCAGGAACAAGCTAGAGAGAAACGGTCAAATAAGACTTTACCCGGTGAGGAAATATCTCAACTGGGGAAAATTTCGTCCAGATAATGAACTAGAAAGGAAACTGAATCAAAATCTTCCATGAGAAACAAACTCAGTGGGGAATTAAGAAGGAATAAACTATTTCTGCTTAATGGTCGACGCTATATATTGAAGAAAGGACACACACATTCTGTGGAGAAAACAACACCAGAGAGTGGTGGAACACCAGTGAGGCCAAATGCATAAAGATGAAACATCAATGATGTTATGCTCAAATGCATGAATATACGTATGAATATGCTGACAAAATCAACAAAATGATAAACACAGGACGATAAAACACCACGGCTCATCTGGATACTTGGCTAAACTAAAAAATATGGGGATATCATTGGAAATTCTTCTAGGTATACTCTGCAGGGGAACGAACTGAAGCAATCTTGTGGGGATTCCACTAGGAAAGATAAAAGCTATTAAAGAAAAATAAATCCTGCTATAAGGCTTAGATCTTACTGGGGAGAGAAAGATATTGCTTAGGAAAAAAACCAAAAGATTTAATCTTCTAACATCAATAATCTATAAAAGGGATAATAACATCAACTTTGCTTCGAGATGGAAGAAAAATTATTAGGGAAACAATAACAACCTAAATCCTTTTTACTCTTCCTAGAGATAAGGAAAATCCATAAGAAATATGCTTCAAAGGGATGAAGAGATCTGCTGCAAAAAATAATGGACCTGCTGGGGATTACAATCATGTAAATGATTATACAAACTCCACTGAGAAACAACGTCGATCTTCTAGGGATACAAGAAAGATCTCTGAGGACTAGACAACCTTGAGAAAAATATTTTTGACTTGTCGGGGGAAATAAGAAATTAACATCATAGCAAGAAGTCAATCTGTGGGGGATTTTAAATCAATACTCAACACAAGGTGATAGGAAACTCGACAGGTGACTGCTATATCAACACTTTTGAGTAGGAAACATTACTCTCTGCTCGAAAAACATCCAAAGCAGCATCAACACAACCAGAGGATAAAACTCTATGTGGGGATTCCACATCAAGGAGAGGTGGAACTTAATACTGCTCCATTGTATGATCATAATTTGGTTGGATGAAAGAAATATACTCAGCTAGAGAAGATCTAAATCAAGACTTAGTTGGAGAAAAAGCCAAACAACACCTGTCTGGAGAAAACTCAAACTAGTATTCAACTGAGGAATATTGGATTTCATGAGTCCAACATAATCATAACAAAACTTGAGAAAACCCATCATATGGTTCACTACTAAAGGAGGAAACCTGGTTACATCCACAAGAACAAATCTACTTAGGAGAGTGTTGAGTTTACAATTTACAATATTTTCCCTAAACTGCATGGTCTACAAAGGATTTTACACCGAGAGGAAACTTTGTACCATAAGAACTTGAGGTAATCTACCCCAGCGTCTTCAAACTTTTGGAGAGATTTGTCAAATCTCGACGTAACTGCCCCAGATTTCCTGAACTTTGTCACAGTGAGAATTTGATATCAAGTTATTGATTAACTTGAATCGCAAATCATTATTCACCACCGGTCTTTAATTTTTTCAAGAGAAGGGAAAAAGATTGAAATAACCCATGAGTATGCAATGCAATGCAAAGCTAGAGAATCTAAGGTTCGGGGGTTGGTTAAACTTAGAGAAAGTATTAGCATCCTAAGCATATGTAGTACTCTACAGGAACCTCTTGTTTTATTGTGCTATTTATTACTATGTCTGCTAAAGGGTGAAAAGGTAAAATAAGACCTAAGGTGTTATTTCTAAGTATGCTCGCCAAGACATCGCATCTCATGCCTACGTATCCTGGCGGGAATGAAATCAGAGTATTCGTAGTTCCCCTAAAGGTATTGAGGAACCATTGATTGTGGTCAAAGTTCCAAGGGGAAAAAAAGTTTTTTGATTGCTTCTAGGAGAATAGACGAGTCGTCATCTTAGGGAGAATACTCGACTTAACCACCACAAACGTATAGAAGACGGTCTTTGCATCGCGTTAAGAGAAGGGTTTCATCTCAGATTTAATCAACGAGTATGCCACATACCTCTCTCAAGCGGAGAAGATTCTACATCTTTCTCGATTGCGTTATGGGGGAGGAGAATCACATCTCGACTATACAAATGAATCACGTAAAATTCTCTTGCGGGAGAATAGAGGATTTTACGATAAGTTGTCTAAGTTGAAATTCTTAAGGGGAATTACCTTAAGATATAAGGATGTATCTAAGCTGATCGACCTGAAAAATCAGGGATCAAGCAGGGAAATGATGCAAATGAAATGAAATGTATACAACTTATAAAGTTATATATAGGTTCTTCCCTTGGACGTGAACAAAGTGCAACAATAATGATTCAAAAGTCGACAATAAGTGCAAATCAGCATGCTTTCCAACTTCGGTCAAACCAAATAAGAAGGAAACTGATAACACGTGACAAGTATTCCAAGCTATCATTGTGCAGTATATTAAGATCAAAGAATCAATATAGACAAAACAATAAAATTCAGTTGAAGACAACCTAACCAAATATTAATTAATTCGACTAAAAAACTAAACGATTTCACACAACGATCAAACAAATGAATTAAACATTATCGAACTAAACCATATATTTAGCATTAAGATCAAACTTCTAAACAAAGAACTCCAAGACTGATTGTTGAACATTAACATTAAAGTCATTTTATCAATTTCAAAAGAGTAGAGTTTTAGTAATATTTCTAAGTAAACTATCATCATAAAAAACAAATAATAAAATTCACAAAAAGATAGTTGGACCCTCTTCGTGATGCACCGCCAGTTAGGGGGATGGGTGGGATAATTTGGGTCAAAGCCCAATTGGGGTGATCACATAAGATTGGGATAAGGGTGCCAAAAGGAGATCAATTGAACCCAATATGAAACAATAAATAAGTGGAGAGAAACAAGCTTATGATAGTACCTATTTCAGACGAAGCGCCATCTTTCCCCAAAATGAGATGCAACCGAAGTCTTTGTCACCTTCCATTGCTAGCTATGAACGGCGTCGTGACCGGCGATCAAGCTTCTCACATGCAACCTCAACATTCTCTGATTTTTAGTCTTCGATTCCTCGCATACCTCATCAATTAGAATTTTCGAGGTGGAATCTAGTGTGGTGGTCCTTCGAAGCCGGTGTTGATTTCACAGGTACAACTTTGCGTTATTACTTCTTCAATTTCGTATGTTGTTGTTGTTGATGTGTCGTCACGAATTGCTTACGTAATTCTGGATTTCGTCTCTGTAATATGTGGGTTTGTATGTTGTATGGACTCTTATTCTGAATTTTCGCGAATGTCCCTTGTGGACGTGATTTTGATCTTTCATGTGTATTTTGCTGCTGGAATATTTGTGTGGGTATGTTTATGGTCTGCTTCATTCTTTTGTGCACTCATGTCTCTCTCTTCTGTGATGCATTTATAACCAACATCCTTTTGAAAATGGTTCTTGGTTAATGGTTTTAAAGATTACTAATCAAACTTATCTTTTTGATTTGGACATGTTGTGACCTTGTTTTGGAAACATTGTGCAGCATGTTTGCTGTCAAAAAGGAAAGAATTCTACACCTTGCTTATTTGGAGAACGAGAATCTGGGAGTTGATGAGGATTTTCAGTTATGTCAGAGACATGTTTCCAATTTCCTTATTTGACTTGATCCTGAATTGATAATGATGGTTTTGGCCTAATTTTCTATTCTTCACACTCGATCTTTCATGCTTAAGAGTCCTAAGTGTCGAACTCATGCCGGCGTTGGAATTACCGGCTAGGAACAGTTTTCGAAGGTTGATTAATACATGATTTTGATCTTCCAATCAACCGATCAACAAGACTCGCTTTCAAGTCAACGGAGCACATAATCAGGTACATCATCAAAGTTCTTAGTTGAAGCTGATTTATTTCCTCTCTTCTGTTTTTTTGAAAAAAACTTCTCTTCTTTTAATTCAGGTGACCTTGTTGTTTTAGCCGAGGTGAAGCGAAAGACTTCAGTCGCGAATGTCACTGCAACAAAGTGCACTTTCTGGCGTATGTTCTCTGAGCGCAGGGAAATATGAGGAGCACGAGTGTTCAAAGCTATTCCAACAAGCGGAATTCATAAAACATGTGTTGTGCGCAAGTGCTGGTTGACTCGATTTTTCTATGGAGTCCCATTATGTGTTTCATCTGTTTTATATTCAAAACTTCCACTTGAAATTGTTATATGAAAAATAGATTGTAGCAAATTTGTAATCACAACTTCGTGTCTTCAAACATTCCCATTTTAATGGTTGTATTGCTAGCTTCGATCATTATTTGTCGTTGCTTATTTTGTGCCATTGGATTCCTCCTTTTGTATGAATAAAGCAAGCTTATCTTGAGATGAATTTCGTCCAGTAGAGGAAAAAAATAAAATTGCAAATACACTCAGCATAAAGTAGTGGGCCATACATCAGTACATGTACCCCCTCTAATTTGTTTGACCATTGATGAAACAATAGGCGTTAACTGATTATGTGGACTGTTATGCCTTGTAAATTATGCCTTGTACTTACACTTAGTCTTTTAGGAATTAGAACAAGATTCTATGAATTGGTTCTTTAACATATATTAATCTTGTAATTTAAATAGTGAGGTTGTTGACAATGATTTGAAAATGGATGAGTTTGGGACCTTGAGATGAATTTGATCAGGGTTTGAAATAAGCTAGGAGCAAATCTTGAAGCCAATTTGAAATATGGCATAAAACCAACTTGAAATCAAATGATCATGCTTTAAAATAGCTTGAAACAAAATTTAAGTATGGCTTGGGTTCAGGATCAGCACTCTGAACTTCGTACCTTAATCAAACGCGTCTTTGTTCTAACAATCGTTTCTTCATTTGATGGCCTTGGTGAAGAGATGACATGAGGAACTTAAGGTATCTTTGTACCATTAACGTCCAAGAAAACTAATCTTGATTTTAGGGATATGTAGGTCACCACATCCATGAGAAAAGGCTCTAAAAGTAAGACTCTAAATCAGATAGAAACCTAGGATCCTTTGAATCAAAATCCATTGATCACATCCCTGTAATGCTTGGTTGTTAGTAATTATGCTTGAAAATATTACACCTGCACAAACTAGTTAGTCATGATAAACACACACATAGGAAAACATGACCTAAAGACATTATGAGATGATGCACAAATAGGCAAAATCTTAGGGTTAAAAATTAAGATGTGACAAACTTGACATGCTCTTTGATCATAGTTCCAGACATCACATCAAGGCCAAAAATCACAATGCAAATCGATTGCACAGGGGTGCAAATCAATTTGCACTTGCTGTGACAGTGAAAAACAATTTGAAAAATACACAATCCTTGGTCAATCATTTTTCTAAACACCTCATGATCAAGGATGCAATTGAGCATGAAATTTCAAGTAATACAACAACAAATAACACCAATTAAACACAATTTGTAAGATCTAAAGATCAAGAAACAAGAATCAACAAGATGTCACATGTGGACGATGAATCAAGCACAACAATGGTGGAACAAGGGTTTACCGCTTCAAAATATGAAAATATTTCTAATCAACTTTAAGAACCACACTCCAAAGCCTTGGTCTACAAAATTTGATGTTGAAGAAGTATTTTGATGGAGGTTTAGCTCAAAGATTAGTAAACTTCAATGAAAATCTTACTAACTCTTAATGGAAGAAAGAACTTTGAGTGAAATTGGGTGAGTGAAGGAAATTGAGAGAATGAGAAGGAATTTTGACAAGGTAAATTTTACTATCAAAAGCTTAAAGAATGAATGAAATAAGGCCTCTATTTATAGAATTTAGGCTTGAAAATTTTGGTAGTTTGGAATTTGATCTAGGCTTGAAAATTGAATTTGGAGGCAAAATCAAGATCAAGTGGTGATTAATGAGAGTGTATGATGGGAATTAATTATGATGAGGTGGGGAAATTAAAATGAGGTGATCCAGAATATTCTCATGATGAAATAGGTGGATTTAGGTGCCAAAATGTTGCAGAATTTGAATTTGTTGATTTTGGCCAAAACTGCCTAGTGCAAATTGATTGCAATGCTGACAAAACTTGAAATCTAGTGCAAATTGAAGGGGTGCAATCGATTGGACCATAGTGCAAATCGATTGCACTGCTGAAAACTTAAAAAATTCCATGTTGGTTGGACTGTTCTGGTTCTAACTCGATTCTTAATTTGTCAAAGAAGGCATAGAAATAAACACATGAACCTCAGAGTTTCTTGAAAATAATCAATCAATACTTGAGAACTCTTGAATAGATGAATTTGAATTCTTTGCAGATCAACTTTGACTTTTTTTAGATGAATTTCGTTCAAGCTGAGGAACTGGTATTTGATGTTCTTGATTCCAAACCTCTTCCTAAAAAAATGAGTTAGTAAAGAAAAATAACAAACATATTTTTGGCAATTTGATTAAGGTTAGTAAACATGAGCAATCAAATAGAAGCAAACAAAGAAAAAAAGCTCAGATGCTTGGTGATCTTGCTTATGATGCAGGATGTGAATGATATGTGGGATTTTAGGGGTAAAAATTAGGGTATTACAACATATATATGCATGCACGCACACACACACACACGTGCATACAGACACACATGCACGCGTGCACCCACACACACATACACCCATATATATATATATATATATATATATATATATATATATATATATATATATATATATATATATATATATATATATATATATATATATATATATATATATATATATATATACATATACATATATATATATATATATATATATATATATATATGTATGTATATACATATACATATATATATATATATATATATATATATATATATATATATATATATGTATATATATACATATATATATGTATATATATATATATATATATATGTATATATATATATATATATATGTATATATATATATATATATATGTATATATATATATATATATATATATATATATATATATATATATATATATATATATATATATATATATATATATATATATATATATATATATATATATATATATATATATATATATATATATATATATATATATATATATATATATATATATATATATATATATATATACATACACATGCACAAATCCATGTATGCTGGAATGGGGTCAAGTTACCCCACTTGATTTTTCTTTTTAAAACCAATAATGACTAATTTTGGAATATTTACCCCACATTAAATACATCATTGTCTTCTACCACTCATTTGATTTGAATTCTAGAAAATATAAATCTGACTATTAATTTTATTTAATTACTTTAAAAAAAATGAAAATTAAAAAGACACAAGTAAATTGTATTTGTATAGATTCTTCTAATTATAAATCAATTTACATACAACAACATATTATTTTCATTTGTACTCTATTTTTTGTCTTCTTTCTTCTACACACTTTATTTTTTCTTCATAAATCTCTTACTTTTAAATCTTATTTGTTTTTACCGTTTTATCATAGTAGAGTTAAAAGACAATATTCAAGTAACTTTCTACTTTCATTCTTTTTTTGTTGTATATTATATTATTATGTTGTGATTTCATATTTTTGTATCAATTTTTATCATGTTTTTAGTTTTAATTTTATCCTTGTAGAGTTGTAGCTCAGTAGTTGTATTAGAATCAAGTAACTAATTAGTGTTAAATTTTTATGAGTTAGAAATGGAAAAATATTTTAAAAGAAAATCAACATTGGAGTCTCAACAAGTTAATAAAGTGGAAAATGCATTTGCGCAACAAGTAGGGCCATCTTTGAAAAAAAAGATTTTTAGATGTTGATTTAGATGATCTTCCTGTTGATCCTGGAGAAAGGAATCAAATGTCATGTTATCACCCAAATGATCGAGATGAAATCCAAAGAGCTTATTTACAAAAAGGGTCTTGTCAACCAAATGACCATAATTTTTCACAACGACAATTTGGTACGTCTTTACGTAAGTTCAATCCTAATTGATTTCTTGAATTTGGTAGTTGGTTAGAATATAGTGTATCAAAAGATGTTGTTTTTTGTTTATGTTGTTACCTTATGAGACATGAGATAGGAGAACATAAAGGTTGGGATGCATTTGTGACTAAGAGATTTTCAATTTGGAAAAAGAAAGATAGACTCAATGTCCATGTTAGAGGTCCTAATAGTGCTTGCAACCAAGCCTGGAGAAAATGTAATGCACTAATGAATCAAAAATAACATATTGAAGTTGCTATCAACAAACAATATGTCTTGATCAAAAGGGAATATTGGATTTATTTAATTGCAATAGTTAATTGTATTTGACTTTTATTAAAGTTGGGATTAGCATTTCGCGGTGATGATGAATCAGTGGATTCAAAGAATAAAGGTAATTTTTTCGAGATTCTACAATTTCTATGTAATCATAATGAAGAGATTGATAAAGTATTGAAAAAATCTTGTGGAAATCTCAAATTAGTGTCGCCTAGCATTCAAAAAGATATTGTGAAAGTTGTTGCTTTGGAGACCTCAAAAGTTATTATTGATGATCTTAGCAATGATTTGTTCTCTATTTTAATTGATGAATCTTGAGATGTTTCAATTAAAGAGAAAATGACTATTATTTTACGTTATGTAGACAAGAAAGGATGTGTCATTGAGAGGTTTCTTGGTATTGTTCATGTTGCAAATACAAGTGCTATGTCTTTAAAGTTAGCACTAGAGTCCTTATTGGCAAAGTACAATTTAAGCTTTTCAAGAGTTCATGGACAAGGATATGACGGGGCAAGTAATATGCAAGGAGAGTTTAATAGCCTCAAAAGTTTGATATTGAAAGAAAATAAGTGTGCATTCTATGTTCATTGTTTTGCTCACCAACTTCAGTTGACACTTGTAGCGGTTGCTAAAAAGCATGATGACATTGCTTGGTTTTTTCTTGTAGTTAACAATTTATCTAATGTTGTTGGAGCTTCATGCAAGCGCAGAGATATTCTTAGAGAAAGTCAAATTCTTAAAGTAATGGAAGCATTAGAGAGTGGAGAAACTTTAACTGGTCGTGGCTTGAATAAAGAAACTACGCTAACAAGAGCTGAAGATACTAGATGGGGATCACATTATGGTATATTACTAAGGTTGGTTTCTTTGTTTCCTTCTATGTATGATGTGCTAGATATGATTTTAAAATATAGCCTTAGCGCAGAACAACGAGTTGAAACTCGTCAATTATTAAATACTTTACAATCCTTTAAATTTATTTTTAAATTTCTTTTGATGAGAAATATATTGGGAATTACTAATGATTTATCTCAAGCACTACAAAGAAAATATCAAGATATTCTAAATGCTATGACATTTTTTAAAGTATCAAAGGAAAGATTGCAAAATATAAGAGAAGAAGGTTGGTCAAGTGTAACACCCATTTTAATTATTTAGTCATTTTATTATTATTTTAATTATTATATGTTGGTGTGCCCTTTGGTGAGGAATTGTGTTTGATGATGATTGGTGGGTGTCCCTGATATGGGAGGATTATTGGTGGTGTTTTGGTGTGGATATAATAATATAATAAATGGTAGTAATATGGTGGTATTATTATTATTATTTTATTATTATTATTATTAGTAGTAGTAGTAGTAGTAATATTATTAATATGGAGAATATAATATTATTATTAATATGGTTATTATATTATTATGATTATTGGTGAGATAATAATATTGTTATTATTATTATGGTTACTATTATTAATATTTAGTAATATTATATTTTATTATTATTATTAGTTTGGATTGGAAATAAAAAGGAAAATAGAAGTTGAAAGGGGGAGGAGGATACGATAGAAAAGAGAGAAGAGAGAAATATACGATAGAAGTGAGAAGAGCGAAGGAAGAGAGCGAAGAACGGAGAAGAAGGCAGAGGGTCAGAATTGGCCAACCTTGGAGGATTCCTTCACCGATTAAATCAATTATCCAGGTAAGGGGGAGAAACTTGATTGGGATGATATTTACATGTATAGGGTAGTGGTGATTTCTTAACCCCATAGGAATGTATTAGTGTATGAAGTTTTATGTTGACATGCCTATAATGGTTGATTGATGTTGAGAATTGGTATTTGATAAACCAATGAGGAATTGATATATGTCGATGTTGATGAATTGTTGTTTTTGGTGAGTTTGGGGTATTGGTTGGGTTTACGGTTTTAGGGAAGTTCTGTGGGACCTTTTTGATGTATCGATAGAATGTTTAAGTGTTGATTCTGGAATATGGATTAGGGAGCGATTGGTTTGAATTACGTGCACTATAGATACTGAGAATAGGATGAGAATTAGAGTTGGAATGTTAGGCTTGAATTTGGCTCTGGTAGCACTTCAGAGTAGTGGAAAATTTGGTGGATCGCAGCATTCGCTGGGCTTCGCCTGGCGAACGGGGGCGAGTATTCGCCTGGCGAAGGTGAGCGAACGATAGCGAATAATTCTGAATTAAATCCCAGACTGAAAGGGTAGGAACTTCGCCTGGCGAGTGTGGCCAGCGAAGGTTCGCCTGACGAATGATCCCTTCGCCTGGCGAATGCACGATAGTGGAATGGGGCTTCGCCAGCAGGTTCACCTGGCGAAGGTTGGCGAACATTCGCTGCGGGGCTTCGCCTGGCGAATGGGCCAGCGAGCGTAGCAGTAGAATGCGACTTTTTGTGATGTTTGGCCTTGAGTTTTGGTCTTGTGTGATCCCTTTGGCCTTGACGAAGTGATAGAATGGTGATTGTGGAATTTAACTGGTGTACTTGGTGATAGTAAGTGATCCCTTAATATTCTACTTTAAATGGATAATTAGTTGGTGTGTCCCCGGGTGGTGGGATGTGTTTATACTTGGTGTTAGAATGTGAGATTGCTCACTGTGTGATTTGAATTATATGATATTGGTGTGTAATATATCTATACATATATGCATTGATGTATGATGATATGATCAGGAGGATCGTGTGCACTTAGTATGCTTGAATATAATTATTGTGCATTGGTGTTGTGCATATCATGGTGTTTGGGGGAATGAATCATATCTCAGAAGGAGCGTAAGTGATTCATCTGTACTCCTTCGTGGAGAATGGTGGGGATAGATCATATCTCAGTAGGAGCGTAAGTGATCTATCGGGGATATATCATATCTCAGTAGGAGCGTAAGTGATTTGTCCAGGGTTCGATTGAATGAACCAATGAGTCGGTACCGCATGCATGGTGTTGAGTTGCATATTTGCATTATAATATGTTATATTGTAATTTGAACATTAGGTTCGATGATTGGTGTTACGGGGTGAATATTGGTGTGTTTTACCACCTTATTTGCATGTATTAAATTACCAATATATTTTAATCATGTTTTCTCACCCCTTTGTTGTTGTTGTGGTCTGTGCCTCTTCGAAAGTACAGATAATCCAGGTAATTAGCTAGCTTGGATTATGGTGTGCCTGTCGAGTCTAGGATGCTCTGATACGTAGCTCGGGACTTGGGTGTTTTTAGTTGTCTTATGCTGAACTTGTATTTTATTTCCTGTGGACGTATCAAACCTTTGTTGGATTTTTACTATTTTATTATTTCCGCTGTATTTTGGAGAAAAACCTTTTATAAAGGAAATGTTGGTTTATTATGTGATATCCCACTTGGGAAGAAAAACTCTGATGTTTATTTATAATGTTTATTATTTTAATTGTTTTGGGAAGTGGGGTGTTACAATTGGTATCAGATCAGGTTGGTCCGTCCGGCCAGTGTTGTTGAGTTGAGTTGAGTCTGTCCTTTAGGATAGAGTTGAGTATCTTTTAACCTGGTGTTGTTATTTTTGAGCAGTATGGCAGGAAGGAACGATGCTGCATTGGCTACTGCTATGCAAGCAATGGCGCAGGCGGTTGCTAATCAGAACCCAGCTGCAGACGCCCAATTTAGAGGATTGGCGCAGTTTCGGGGCAACAAGCCGCCGACGTTTGAAGGAGGAATTCTGAACCTTGAAGCTGCTCAGAAGTGGCTGAAGGCAATTGAGAAATTTTTTAGGACTATGGATTGTAATGATGTGCAAAAGGTGAGGTTTGGTGCTCACATGCTGGAGGGTGAGGCTGAAGCTTGGTAGGACAACAGTCGCCAAAGATTGGAAGCTGCTGGAACTGCCATTACTTGGGAGGTGGTTCAGAAAGGTTTTCTGGAAAAGTATTTTCCGGAAGATGTTCGAAGTACTAAGGAGATTGAATTCTTAGAGCTGAAGCAGGGTAGTATGACTGTAGCAGAGTACGCTGCTAAGTTTTAGGAGCTGGTGCAGTATTGTTCTCACTACAATATTGAGGGGGCGATGACTTCTAAGTGTCTAAAATTTGAGAATGGACTATGTCCAGAGATTAAGTTGGGGATTGCTTGTCAGAAGATCAGGAGTTATCCTGAGCTGGTAAGCAGGAGCAGAATTTATGATAATGACAACCGGGCAAGGATTGTGCACTACAAAGTTGTTAATGACCGTAAGGGTAAGCAGAGGTTCAGTAATACTCCTTATAGTGTAGCTGCTGATAAGGGAAAACGTAAAGCTGTTGTTGATAAGAAGCCCAGAGAGGGGAAAGCATCTGCTGATGGGAAATGTTTTCGGTGCGGTGGCATGGGACACCGTGCTAATGATTGTCCTAATGAAGTAAATAAGTGTTTTAAGTGTGGGAAGACAGGTCATGTGATAGCGGACTGTAGAGCTACTATACCGACCTGTTATAACTGTGGTGAGAAGGGTCACATCAGTACCCATTGTGAGAAGCCGAAGAAGCCTCAGACGTCTCCGGCTGGTGGAAAGGTGTTTGCTTTGGCAGGAACTCAAGCTGTCAGTGATGAGCGAGTTATCAAAGGTACTTGTATTATCAATAATATTCCTTTGACTGCTATTGTTGATACGGGTGCGACCCACTCGTTTATTTCTGTTGATTGTGTGAAGAGGATAGGATTGGTGTCGTATACTCTTGAGGGACGAATGACTATTGAGACACCCTCTATTGGCTCAGTGACTACTTCTCTAGTATGTTTGAAGTGTCCGCTGACCATTTTCGGTAGAGAATTTGGAGTGGATCTGATTTGTCTACCACTTGGTAATTTGGATGTTATTTTGGGTATGAACTGGTTAGAGTTCAAGCGAGTCTACATCGATTGTTTTTGGAAGGAATTGTTGTTCCTGACTTCAGAAGAGGAAGCTTTGGCAGATTCTTTGTCTAGTAAAGAATTGAGAACCTTGTTGGAGGACGAAGACAAAATGTTTGCTTTATTTGCATCATTAGCAATGGATAGCAAAGTGTCAATGGAGGAATTGGCAGTGGTGAATGAGTTTCCAGAAGTGTTTCCTGATGACATTACGGAATTGCCTCCAACGCGAGAAGTTGAATTTAGTATTGATCTTGTTCCTGGTACGAGGCCCATTTATATGGCGCCGTACAAGATGTCTACAATGGAGTTGGCTGAATTGAAATCTCAGATTGGAGAATTATTGGATAGGAAGTTTATTAGACCGAGTGTGTCGCCGTGGGGAACTCCAGTGTTATTGGTAAAGAAGAAGGATGGTAGTATGCGTTTGTGCATCGATTACCGTCAGTTGAATAAAGTGACTATTAAGAATAAGTATCCTCTACCTAGGATTGATGACTTAATGGATCAACTGGTGGGAGCTTGTGTGTTTAGTAAGATCGATTTTAGATCGGGTTACCATCAGATCAGAGTAAAAGAAGGTGATATTCAGAACACTACTTTTAGGACTCGATATGGACATTACGAATATGCTGTAATGCCGTTTGGAGTGACTAATGCACCGGGAGTATTTATGGAGTATATGAACAGAATTTTCCATTCTTATTTGGATCAGCTCATTGTGGTATTTATTGATGATATATTGATTTATTCTAAATCTGATGAAGAACATGCAGGACATCTGAGAATTGCCTTGCAGGTGTTGAAGGAAAATAAGTTGTTTGCTAAACTGTCGAAGTGTGACTTCTGGTTGAAGACAGTAAGTTTCTTGGGACATGTAATATCTGGTGCTGGTATAGCGGTGGACCCGTCAAAAGTGAGTGCAGTATTGCAGTGGGAACCGCCGAAGACAGCAACGGAGATTAGAAGTTTCTTGGGTTTGGCTGGTTATTACCGCAGGTTTATTGAAGGGTTCTCTAATTTGGCGTTGCAATTGACTCAGTTGACGAGGAAGAACCGAGTTTTTGTATGGGATGTTGCTTGTGAAGAAAGCTTTGAAGAGCTGAAGAAGAAATTGACTACGACACCGGTGTTAGTGTTGCCGACTCCGAGTGAACCGTTTGTGGTGTACTGTGATGCGTCTAAGATGGGATTAGGCGGAGTTCTTATGCAGAATGGTAAGGTAGTAGCATATGCTTCGCGGAAATTGAGAGTGCATGAGTGAAATTATCCAACTCATGATCTTGAATTATGTGGTTGTTTTTGTGTTGAAAATTTGGAGGCATTATTTGTATGGTTCGAGATTTGAAGTGTTCAGTAATCACAAGAGTCTGAGATATCTGTTTGATCAGAAAGAGTTAAATATGAGGCAGAGGAGATGGTTGGAATTTTTGAAGGATTATGACTTTAGTTTAAGTTATCATCCAGGGAAGGCCAATGTAGTGGCGGATGCTTTGAGTAGGAAAGCAATTCATATGTAGGCTATGATGGTGAAAGAAATTGAGTTAATTGAACAGTTCAGAGATTTGAGTATGGTTTGTGAGACTACTGCAGATAGTGTAATGTTGGGTATGTTACAGGTGAATAACGACTTCTTGGATACGATTAGAGAGAATCAGAAGTTGGATGTGAAATTAATGGATTTGATACCTGGAGTAGAAAGTAACTCCGATAGTGACTTTAAATTGGATAGTATAGGTGTGTTGAGATTTAGAGGCAGGATTTGTGTGCCAGATGATGAAGAATTGAAAAAGTCAATTTTAAGTGAAGGACATCGTAGTAGTTTGAGTATCCATCCGGGAGCTACGAAGATGTATCATGATTTGAAGAAATTATTTTGGTGGTCTGGTATGAAAAGAGACATTGCTCAATTTGTGTATGCCTGTTTGACGTGTCAGAAGTCGAAGGTGGAACACCAAAGACCTTCTGGATTTATGCAACCATTAGAGATTCCGGTTTGGAAATGGGATTGCATTACTATGGATTTTGTTACAGGTTTGCCGAATACGGCGAGAGGTTTTGATGCTATATGGGTTATTGTGGATCGATTGACAAAGTCTGCACACTTTGTGCCGATCAATATTAGTTTCCCGTTGACGAAGCTGGCGGAGATTTATATTCGAGTAATTGTAAAGTTACATGGTGTTCCGTCCAGTATTGTGTCGGATAGAGACCCGAGGTTTACTTTGGAATTTTGGAAGAGCTTACAGGAAGCGTTAGGAACTAAGTTGAAGTTGAGTTCAACTTATCATCCGCAAACTGATGGTCAGTCAGAGAGGACTATTCAGTCGCTTGAGGATTTGTTGAGAGCTTGTGTGTTGGAAAAGGGTGGTGCGTGGGATACTCATTTACCATTGATTGAGTTCACGTACAATAACAGTTATCATTCGAGTATCGGAATGGCACCGTTTGAAGCTTTGTATGGGAGGAGGTGTAGGACTCCTTTGTGTTGGTATGAGACTGGTGAGAATGTGGTTCTTGGACCAGAAATTGTACAGCAGACTACTGAGACAATTCAGATGATTCGTGAGAAAATGAAAGTGTCTCAGAGTAGACAGAAAAGTTATCATGATAATCGGAGGAAAGAGTTGGAATTCAGTGTAGGTGATCACGTATTCCTAAGAGTTAACCCGATGACTGGCGTGGGTCGTGCATTGAAGTCAAAGAAGCTGGATTCTAAGTTTATTGGACCTTATGAGATTTTGCAGAGAATTGGTGTTGTGGCTTATAGGGTGGCGTTGCCGCCTGAATTGTCGAACTTACATGATGCGTTTCATGTGTCACAATTGCGAAAGTATGTTTCTGATCCATCTCATGTGATTCAGAGAGATGATGTTCAGGTTCGGGAGAATCTTACTGTTGAGACGATGTCGTTGAGGATCGAGGACCGTAAGATGAAACAGCTCCGAGGGAAGAGAATACCTTTGGTGAAGGTAGCTTGGGGAGGTGCTGCAGGAGACAGTGTGACCTGGGAGTTGGAAAGTAGGATGCGAGAAGTGTATCCAGAACTATTTTCATCAGGTGATTTTCGAGGACGAAAATAATTAAAGTGGGGGAGAGTTGTAACACCCATTTTAATTATTTAGTCATTTTATCATTATTTTAATTACTATATGTTAGTATGCCCTTTGGTGGGGAATTGTGTTTGATGATGATTGGTGGGTGTCCCTGATATGGGAGGATTATTGGTGGTGTTTTGGTGTGGATATAATAATATAATAAATAGTAGTAATATGGTGGTATTATTATTATTATTTTATTATTATTAGTAGTAGTAGTAATATTATTAATATGGAGAATATAATATTATTATTAATATGGTTATTATATTATTATGATTATTTGTGAGATAATAATATTGTTATTATTATTATGGTTACTGTTATTAATATCTAGTAATATTATATTTTATTATTATTATTAGTTGGGATTGGAAATAAAAAGGAAAATAGAAGTTGAAAGGGGGAGGAAGATACGATAGAAAAGAAAGAAGAGAGAAATATACGATAGAAGTGAGAAGAGCGAAGGAAGAGAGCGAAGAACGGAGAAGAAGGCAGAGGGTCAGAATTGGCCAACCTTGGAGGATTCCTTCACCGATTAAATCAATTATCCAGGTAAGGGGGGAGAAACTTAATTGGAATGGTATTTACATGTATATGGTAGTGGGGATTCCTTAACCCCGTAGGAATGTATCGGTGTATGAAGATTTATGTTGACATGCCTATAATTGTTGATTGATGTTGAGAGTTGGTATTTGATAAACCAATGAGGAATTGATATATGTCGATGTTGATGAATTGTTGTTTTTGGTGAGTTTGGGGTATTGGTTGGGTTTACGGTTTTAGGGAAGTTTTGTGTGACCTTTTCGATGAAGTGTCATTATTTTGTGAGAAACATAATATTGACATTATAAATATGGATGATGTCTTCATGTTACATGGAAAACCAAGTCATAAAGTTGAAAAAGTTTCAAACTTGCATCACTTTCAAGTCGAGGTCTTTTATCAAGTGATTGATAGACAACTTCAAGAACTAAACAATAGATTTACCGAGGTTAATAGTGGTTTGCTTATTTATGTAGCAAGTTTAAGTCCTTGAGATTCATTTTTTGCATTTAACAAGGAAAATTTAATTAATCTGGCTCGATTTTATTCGTTCGAATTTTCTTTGGTAAAGCTTATGGGACTCGGCAATCAACTTGAAAATTACATCATGGATGTTTGTTCTAGTGAGCAATTTTCTAATTTACAGGGAATTAACGATCTTTCAAGAATGATGGTGGAGACTAATAAACACATTCTTATCCAATGGTGTACTTACTTTTGAAGTTGGCATTACTTTTGCATGTGGCTACGACAACCGTTGAAAGAAGTTTCTCAGAGATGAATTTTGTGAAGAATCAACTGCGCAACCGTACGGGTGATGAATTTTTGAATGATTGTTTGGTAACATACATAGAGAGTGATATATCTGATAGTGTTGATAATGAAAAAATCTTACAACACTTTCAAAATATTAAGACACGTAGATAGCAATTATAATCTTTGAATATTATTTTGTCTTCATATATATGTGTGTGTATGTGTGTGTGTGTGCGCACGTGTGTTGCACCCCAAATTTGTCCTACCTTTACATAGTTTCTAGTGCCACTTTATTTTGAATGAATAAAATGGCACAATTGGCAAGAGACCGTGTGTAAGGAGTTGTGAGTGTGAGAGGTCGAGAGTTCAAATCCCACCTTCTTCACTTTTTGTTTTTCTTTTATTTTTATTCTAACTTTTCTATTTTTATAAAAAAAAAATAACAAAATAGTTTTTTTTTATTATTTAATTATTATTTTCGTATTTTATTTAAATTATTTTTTAAAAAATATTATTTTTTCACTTTTTTCCATATTATTCATAAAAACATCAAAAAATCATAAAATTAAAAATATTAGAAAAGATTTTATTCTCTTAAGTTTGTTTTAGTTTGTTTTAGTTTGTTTTTTTTAGCTTTGACTAATTATTTAAGTTGAGCTTTAAAATAGGCATTAGGTTAGAGTTAACCCTAATTTGTTACCTATATAAACATGAGTTGCATTTGATAAAAGGGAAGGAGACAAAAGAGAAAAACGGCGGCCGTTCTCACGATTTATCAGAAGAATGAATTTTTTTGGAAGAACCCTAACAAGTTTGAATTCATCATCGGCCAAGCGCTACCGGCGAGCAAAAAGTCCCAACGGCGGAGGCTCAGTTCGTTCAACATCATCGTCGTTACCGTAAGCTTTCTCTTTCCTTTGATTTACGGCATTTTATGATTTTTGTGTGTTGTTTTGTTCATTGATTGTAGATTAATGGGAAGAATAAATAGAAGATGACATGCAAGGATTGAAGGAGAGGAAAAGCTTCGATAGTCATCCAGGGAGAAAACGGCAGAAGCCTTTTTATTTACGTTTCATTTTTTTATTTTATTATTCAATTGTTTATTTTTTCATTTATATTAACTATGTAGTTTGTAATTAATAATGCAATTAAGTTTAGGTAAGCTATTTCAACAACAAAAAAAAACATAACGTAATTAGTTTTTTAAAAATTAAGATCTTTCTAAAAAGTTTTTTTCAAAAATTAAATCATTTTTTATTTAAAAACATATTTCTAAATAAAACAGTTTTTCTTAATTAAAGCTTTTTTCCAATTAAAACCATTTTTCATTAAGTTAACACAAAAATTAAAAAATGACCTTTCTTTCACTAAAACAAAAATTAAAACCTTTTTCGTTGAATTTAAATCAAATTTTTTCATTAAAATTTAAAACATTTTTTTAATTAAAATTTAAAAAATTTATTTTCGATAACATTAAAACATTTTTTTTCAAGACATTTTTTCATTAAAATTAAAACCAGTTTCTTTATTAAAATTTTTAGTAAATAATTAGAATAGTTTCTCCATTTAAGCATGAAATTAATTCTCCTCTCCTCTTCTCAATAAAAACTCAAAAAGAAATAAGTTGTGATTTAGCCGTTTCATTTTTGTCTAACCCTCGTTAATTTGTTTGTTTCAACTCGTTATTATTTCATTTGTTCGTTTTTGTTCCATGGATGTAATTTACGCGAGGCCATGGTCGCAGTTATTTTATTTTGCATTTTTTGGGAATTTGTAATTTACGCGAGTGATCGTCGCGATGCTTTTTTTACCGCTTTCTTTATTTTTCCGCACTTTAATTCTGCTGAATAGTAATTTGTCGTATTTTGCATGTTTTTACCGTTAGAATCCCTCCGAAGGAATTAGGTCTAGCTGTTTGACCGCCGCGTCAATAACCCTAGTTTTAGCCGTCTCAAACCCTAATTAACCTAGGCGTCCCGCCGTGGACAAAAATACCCTTTACCCTAGTTTTAGGTCAAAGAGTCGCCGTACTTTGCTTTAGGGTTTCCCGCCGTGGAATCCCTAATTTCAACCGTAAATTTTCAATTAACAAATTCAACATAGAAATAGGAGTTCCAAAGACTCCACGTAAGTGTGTCCTTAAGATACGTTTATTCCCCATTGAAACCTTGACCATAGTCAAGACGTTTCTAACCTCCCTTTCGAGGGGAACTACAATTACTCTGATTCCATTCCCGTCAGGATATGTAGGCACAAGATGCGACGTCTTGCCGAGTAAACTTAGGACTAACCCTTGGGTCTTTAGGTCACTCTATCCCTTAGCTCAATATATATTAAAGCAGATAATGAATAAAAATAAAAAAAGCATACAATAAACAAAAGGTTCCTGTAGAGTACTACAGAAGTTTAGGGTGCTAGTACCTTCCCTAAGCTTAACCAACCCCTTACCTAGATCTCTCCCCGCATTGTCTTTACGATGCAAAATTAGGTTTTCCTCTTTTGACCTTTTCCTTCGGATAAATCAAAGAGCGGTTGTGAACTAAAGATGCGATTCAAATTAATTAATAATTTGATATCATATTCTAACCGCAACAGAAAATGGCGACTTCACTGGGGACCCTCCTAATTTTTAAGGGTTACCCCTATTTTGTTTATTGTGTGATATTTTATTAATTATTTTTATATATCATTGTACCTTGTGGGGATACCTGTTATTGTGAGATAAGTCCTAACCCGGACTTGAGTGACCTTATTATAGGAAGGTGAGATATTCGACGAGGCTTGCTGGGAGTGAGTCCCGACCAAGTCGACTCGAGAATCACCGCTCAGTTGAGACCCTTTCGAAAATGGTTCGGTTGATCGAGTGCAGTCGTGAAAACTTTTACTATTTTCAATTGGAGTCTGTGATACTGGGGACCGTAGTACCTTAACACCACCTTGGCCTTATATAGGACGTAGTGCGAGAACTATGTGGGAGTAGTCCTACAATAGTTGCTACGCGATACTACACTCAAAAGAGGTTCTCTTGAGAATATTATCGACCTCCGAGTCAGTTGGAAAGTTGATAATATCCGAAGGATGGACTGATGACTTTGGGCACCTCTTTAGAACCTTGTTCTGCAGGTACAACTACCCCATAATATATACCTTTGGGGAAGGGTAGACCTTAACTTCATTCATTGTTCCTCTAACCTAGGACTTTGTTGTTTGTGTGTATTTGTGCATGGCATTCATAAAACATCATTCCTAGTTTCAAGGAATTCAACAGTCCTTTGCGAATTCAAAAGTCTTATATTTCAAATTTTAAAACTGTTTCCAACTTTCCTAAAAAAGAAATGTTTGCAATCGACCGTTGAAGTTCTTGAAACTATTGCATTGCATTAGCATCATGTCTTGCATGGCATCTTTCCCCAGGTTTCTCATGTCCAGTTGTCTTTATCTTCCAGTGTTTCGTTGAGTCGTCAAGCTGATTCCTCGACACAAATATCAGACCAGGGCTAACTATAGACATAAGATGTCAGAGCAAGAGACATAATGCAGAGATCCGAATGGAAATCGATGAGTCGAAGTCAGACATGACTAAGCTCACTGAAATGCTTCAAATACTGATTGCTAGAGGACAGCCATCTCAGACTCCTCAACGCCCAGTTATCAGACAAAACCAGAAATGGAACAGAAGCCACTTTGATCCTATTCCCATGACTTACACCGGGCTATATCTTGACTTGGTTCGACGAGGACTGATCACCATAAAAGCTTCACCACCTCCTCCTAATCCCCATCCGGTTGGGTTCAGGACCGATCTCCATTGTACTTTTCATGAGGGTGCCCCAGGCCACGATTTGGAGCATTATTTTGCACTGAAAGCCAAAGTGCGTGAGTTAATTAGGGATGAAATACTTGATTTTGAATATAATCCTCCAAATATCCAGAAAAATCCGTTGCCAGCACATCAAAAGTGAAGCTTCAGGTTGACCCTAGAGGATGGCTCACTGATTTAATCATTAGGCTTTTGTTTCTCATTGTTTGTATTTTCCTTATTTTATTAGCTGTTTGTTTTCGGACTATGTTTGCACTTTTATATTAATGAACTGAGCATTGCAACTTTTGATTTAATTCATTTTATCTATTATTTTTATCTCTATGCTTTATCTTTCAAATATTTACCTTTGTCCGAATTTTTGGTATGCAAAGATTGGAGGGAGGATGACGAAAATGTTATACCCATAACTGCTGTCAGTATGCTTTCAATCAATCCTTGTTGACGATGTGAGGCATTGTTTCAACTCCCAAACTCTGAAGAAATAAGGAAGTTATCCCCTTGTCACCCCCTTCGAGCCTAGAAGTTGGAGTTCCTTTCTTTACAAAAAAAAACCCGCAATTTTAACCTGGGGATGGGTATTTCTCAATTAACTCGATTATGTGTTCATGCAATATACCTTTCGTATAAAGGTCGCACTTACAATTTTCCTTCACACACAACAAACAAGTGTCGAAGATTATTTTTAAGTCAAAAACACCGATGATGGTTCACCGTAATCATTAAACCAGGCAATCATGTTTCAAAAAAAAATCAAAAGAAAAAGCCCGCTAAGTCAAAACCTATGAAGGAGACTTAGGCAAAACTGGGGCATCCCGCTGACTGTAAAACAGTTTAGGAAAAATTTAGGGATAATACAAAGAGGAGTTTTAAATCTTTACCCTGAAAATCCTCAATGTCAAAATGACCAAATATCATAAGGAGGTAGTGGCTGCTTTTCATAGGTCCATTGACTTCTGAACCATCATTGCTACCATCAGTGCAATTCCTAATCTATACGAACCTGAATGCATAATAGGAGTTAACTGAGCATAGGACTGGAGATCATCACGTAGAGTGGGTGGGTACAAATAAATTTTGGGCCTTTATCATTTGTTTCTTAAACCGTGAACCAGGCCACATTACAACCCTTAAAAGACCTAATTGAAGCAAGGTTATTTTGAAAGCATACTACAACAAGGTTGTGTAAGCTGACTCCAAAAGGTCTTTGTGAGTCATTTATTTTGACAATACACCTTTGTTTTAAACTTTGAGCATATTGAACCGTCGTGTTCTGACTGACGACTCATGTATTTTCCATTTTAAAAAAACAACAACTTTGACTTCAAAAGTCGCATGAACTTTGCATTACCATGTTTGTATGAATATACTTTTTTTTCAAACTGGCTTTCCTCTAAGGAATTTTCAAACAATCAAGAAACTTGATCAAATGATCTTATCAGGGGCAAGTTCCTTTTACATCTCGTCTGAGAATCAGTTCAAGATTTGTTCAGGGCAAGATCTTCTCAGATTTGGTTTATCAAGACTCATACTGGGGCAAGCCTTATGAGGGTACAGTAAAACAATCATTTTACGAGAAACAATTATCAGTTCATCCAATCTGGGGTAGTTTATTTGAAGAATCCCCGAGTAGCTTTTCATCCTTCCTACAGGGACTATCAGCGTGATACAGTTTAACAAAATGACAGTGATGTATGGGTTGAGGAATCAGTCTTCCAGTCTTGTCATCTTACCAACAGAGTCGAGCCTTGTCGTCGACATCTGCATTGTCATTTGATCATCTATCATAGCATATTTTATACACATGTGCATATCATGGGTGTTTTATCCCCATTTTCTTTTTCTCCCGAGTTCGTGTTTTACCCGCGTCTTACCTCGTGGATGAATTCCAATCTACCTGGCATCATGGGTGTTTTATCCCCATTTGCTTCTTCTCCCGAGGTCGTGTTTTACCCGCGTCTTACCTCGTGGACGAAGTCCAATTTACCTGGCATCATGGGTGTTTTATCCCCATTTGCTTCTTCTCCCGAGGTCGTGTTTTACCCGCATATTACCTCGTGAACGAAGTCCAATTTACCTGGCATCATGGGTGTTTTATCCCCATTTGCTTCTTCTCCTGAGGTCGTGTTTTACCCGCGTATTACCTCGTGGACGAAGTCCAATTTACCTGGAATCATGGGTGTTTTATCCCCATTTGCTTTTTCTCCCAAGGTCGTGTTTTACCCGCGTCTTACCTTGTGGACGAATTTATTTACTTGGCCTCATGGGTGCTTTATCCCCATTTGCATTTTTCTCCCCGAGGTCGTGTTTTACCCGCGTATTACCTCGTGGACGAAGTCCAATTCACCTGGCATCATGGGTGCTTTATCCCCATTTGCATTTTCTCCCTGAGGTCGTGTTTTACCCGCGTATTACCTCGTGGACGAATTTATTTACTTGGCATCATGGGTGCTTTATCCCCATTTGCATTTTTCTCCCCGAGGTCGTGTTTTATCCGCGTCTTACCTTGTGGACGAATTTAGTTACTTGGCAGCATGGGTGTTTTATCCCCATTCGCATTTTTCTCCCCGAGGTCGTGTTTTATCCGCGTCTTACCTTGTGGACAAAGTCCAGTTTACTTGGCACCCATCGACTATTTCGTGTCATGTCTATCTGACGTTCTTCCAGATACGACGTGTCTCCTTTTCGATGTTCTTCCGAAATGTTCTGATGTTGTCTCTCCCTATATGTTTTCTGGTGAGTCCTGAAGATCCCGCTCGATCTCTTCAAGGAATGTCCCGAAAACTCTAGCGTCTGTCGTTTACCTGGTCCTGCCTCCGTGTGGATCATATGTTACCTTGTCACCACCGCGTGTCTTCTTCCCCAGTGCATTTCCTCGTTGTGTCGTCCCCTGTGATGTTGTTTCGTCTGCATCCGTGCATTTTTTTCATTTTCATCATACGCATCATATTAGATTCATGGCATTGTCAGCATTATAGTTCGTGTTATTTTGTCCATATCATTGCATATCACTACATCTAGGGGCCAAATTTCCGGTTATCTGTATTTAAATCCCTTTCACCGCGATTTCTCGAGTCTCCGCTGCTCAAATCATCCGGTGAAGCTATTCAAATAGGGGCATCTGTTGCACCCCAAATTTGTCCTACCTTTACATAGTTTCTAGTGCCACTTTATTTTGAATGAATAAAATGGCACAATTGGCAAGAGACCGTGTGTAAGGAGTTGTGAGTGTGAGAGGTCGAGAGTTCAAATCCCACCTTCTTCACTTTTTGTTTTTCTTTTATTTTTATTCTAACTTTTCTATTTTTATAAAAAAAAATAACAAAATAGTTTTTTTTTATTATTTAATTATTATTTTCGTATTTTATTTAAATTATTTTTTAAAAAATATTATTTTTTCACTTTTTTCCATATTATTCATAAAAACATCAAAAAATCATAAAATTAAAAATATTAGAAAAGATTTTATTCTCTTAAGTTTGTTTTAGTTTGTTTTAGTTTGTTTTTTTTAGTTTTGACTAATTATTTAAGTTGAGCTTTAAAATAGGCATTAGGTTAGAGTTAACCCTAATTTGTTACCTATATAAACATGAGTTGCATTTGATAAAAGGGAAGGAGACAAAAGAGAAAAACGGCGGCCGTTCTCACGATTTATCAGAAGAATGAATTTTTTTGGAAGAACCCTAACAAGTTTGAATTCATCATCGGCCAAGCGCTACCGGCGAGCAAAAAGTCCCAACGGCGGAGGCTCAGTTCGTTCAACATCATCGTCGTTACCGTAAGCTTTCTCTTTCCTTTGATTTACGGCATTTTATGATTTTTGTGTGTTGTTTTGTTCATTGATTGTAGATTAATGGGAAGAATAAATAGAAGATGACATGCAAGGATTGAAGGAGAGGAAAAGCTTCGATAGTCATCCAGGGAGAAAACGGCAGAAGCCTTTTTATTTACGTTTCATTTTTTTATTTTATTATTCAATTGTTTATTTTTTCATTTATATTAACTATGTAGTTTGTAATTAATAATGCAATTAAGTTTAGGTAAGCTATTTCAACAACAAAAAAAAACATAACGTAATTAGTTTTTTAAAAATTAAGATCTTTCTAAAAAGTTTTTTTCAAAAATTAAATCATTTTTTATTTAAAAACATATTTCTAAATAAAACAGTTTTTCTTAATTAAAGCTTTTTTCCAATTAAAACCATTTTTCATTAAGTTAACACAAAAATTAAAAAATGACCTTTCTTTCACTAAAACAAAAATTAAAACCTTTTTCGTTGAATTTAAATCAAATTTTTTCATTAAAATTTAAAACATTTTTTTAATTAAAATTTAAAAAATTTATTTTCGATAACATTAAAACATTTTTTTTCAAGACATTTTTTCATTAAAATTAAAACCAGTTTCTTTATTAAAATTTTTAGTAAATAATTAGAATAGTTTCTCCATTTAAGCATGAAATTAATTCTCCTCTCCTCTTCTCAATAAAAACTCAAAAAGAAATAAGTTGTGATTTAGCCGTTTCATTTTTGTCTAACCCTCGTTAATTTGTTTGTTTCAACTCGTTATTATTTCATTTGTTCGTTTTTGTTCCATGGATGTAATTTACGCGAGGCCATGGTCGCAGTTATTTTATTTTGCATTTTTTGGGAATTTGTAATTTACGCGAGTGATCGTCGCGATGCTTTTTTTACCGCTTTCTTTATTTTTCCGCACTTTAATTCTGCTGAATAGTAATTTGTCGTATTTTGCATGTTTTTACCGTTAGAATCCCTCCGAAGGAATTAGGTCTAGCTGTTTGACCGCCGCGTCAATAACCCTAGTTTTAGCCGTCTCAAACCCTAATTAACCTAGGCGTCCCGCCGTGGACAAAAATACCCTTTACCCTAGTTTTAGGTCAAAGAGTCGCCGTACTTTGCTTTAGGGTTTCCCGCCGTGGAATCCCTAATTTCAACCGTAAATTTTCAATTAACAAATTCAACATAGAAATAGGAGTTCCAAAGACTCCACGTAAGTGTGTCCTTAAGATACGTTTATTCCCCATTGAAACCTTGACCATAGTCAAGACGTTTCTAACCTCCCTTTCGAGGGGAACTACAATTACTCTGATTCCATTCCCGTCAGGATATGTAGGCACAAGATGCGACGTCTTGCCGAGTAAACTTAGGACTAACCCTTGGGTCTTTAGGTCACTCTATCCCTTAGCTCAATATATATTAAAGCAGATAATGAATAAAAATAAAAAAAGCATACAATAAACAAAAGGTTCCTGTAGAGTACTACAGAAGTTTAGGGTGCTAGTACCTTCCCTAAGCTTAACCAACCCCTTACCTAGATCTCTCCCCGCATTGTCTTTACGATGCAAAATTAGGTTTTCCTCTTTTGACCTTTTCCTTCGGATAAATCAAAGAGCGGTTGTGAACTAAAGATGCGATTCAAATTAATTAATAATTTGATATCATATTCTAACCGCAACAGAAAATGGCGACTTCACTGGGGACCCTCCTAATTTTTAAGGGTTACCCCTATTTTGTTTATTGTGTGATATTTTATTAATTATTTTTATATATCATTGTACCTTGTGGGGATACCTGTTATTGTGAGATAAGTCCTAACCCGGACTTGAGTGACCTTATTATAGGAAGGTGAGATATTCGACGAGGCTTGCTGGGAGTGAGTCCCGACCAAGTCGACTCGAGAATCACCGCTCAGTTGAGACCCTTTCGAAAATGGTTCGGTTGATCGAGTGCAGTCGTGAAAACTTTTACTATTTTCAATTGGAGTCTGTGATACTGGGGACCGTAGTACCTTAACACCACCTTGGCCTTATATAGGACGTAGTGCGAGAACTATGTGGGAGTAGTCCTACAATAGTTGCTACGCGATACTACACTCAAAAGAGGTTCTCTTGAGAATATTATCGACCTCCGAGTCAGTTGGAAAGTTGATAATATCCGAAGGATGGACTGATGACTTTGGGCACCTCTTTAGAACCTTGTTCTGCAGGTACAACTACCCCATAATATATACCTTTGGGGAAGGGTAGACCTTAACTTCATTCATTGTTCCTCTAACCTAGGACTTTGTTGTTTGTGTGTATTTGTGCATGGCATTCATAAAACATCATTCCTAGTTTCAAGGAATTCAACAGTCCTTTGCGAATTCAAAAGTCTTATATTTCAAATTTTAAAACTGTTTCCAACTTTCCTAAAAAAGAAATGTTTGCAATCGACCGTTGAAGTTCTTGAAACTATTGCATTGCATTAGCATCATGTCTTGCATGGCATCTTTCCCCAGGTTTCTCATGTCCAGTTGTCTTTATCTTCCAGTGTTTCGTTGAGTCGTCAAGCTGATTCCTCGACACAAATATCAGACCAGGGCTAACTATAGACATAAGATGTCAGAGCAAGAGACATAATGCAGAGATCCGAATGGAAATCGATGAGTCGAAGTCAGACATGACTAAGCTCACTGAAATGCTTCAAATACTGATTGCTAGAGGACAGCCATCTCAGACTCCTCAACGCCCAGTTATCAGACAAAACCAGAAATGGAACAGAAGCCACTTTGATCCTATTCCCATGACTTACACCGGGCTATATCTTGACTTGGTTCGACGAGGACTGATCACCATAAAAGCTTCACCACCTCCTCCTAATCCCCATCCGGTTGGGTTCAGGACCGATCTCCATTGTACTTTTCATGAGGGTGCCCCAGGCCACGATTTGGAGCATTATTTTGCACTGAAAGCCAAAGTGCGTGAGTTAATTAGGGATGAAATACTTGATTTTGAATATAATCCTCCAAATATCCAGAAAAATCCGTTGCCAGCACATCAAAAGTGAAGCTTCAGGTTGACCCTAGAGGATGGCTCACTGATTTAATCATTAGGCTTTTGTTTCTCATTGTTTGTATTTTCCTTATTTTATTAGCTGTTTGTTTTCGGACTATGTTTGCACTTTTATATTAATGAACTGAGCATTGCAACTTTTGATTTAATTCATTTTATCTATTATTTTTATCTCTATGCTTTATCTTTCAAATATTTACCTTTGTCCGAATTTTTGGTATGCAAAGATTGGAGGGAGGATGACGAAAATGTTATACCCATAACTGCTGTCAGTATGCTTTCAATCAATCCTTGTTGACGATGTGAGGCATTGTTTCAACTCCCAAACTCTGAAGAAATAAGGAAGTTATCCCCTTGTCACCCCCTTCGAGCCTAGAAGTTGGAGTTCCTTTCTTTACAAAAAAAAACCCGCAATTTTAACCTGGGGATGGGTATTTCTCAATTAACTCGATTATGTGTTCATGCAATATACCTTTCGTATAAAGGTCGCACTTACAATTTTCCTTCACACACAACAAACAAGTGTCGAAGATTATTTTTAAGTCAAAAACACCGATGATGGTTCACCGTAATCATTAAACCAGGCAGTCATGTTTCAAAAAAAAATCAAAAGAAAAAGCCCGCTAAGTCAAAACCTATGAAGGAGACTTAGGCAAAACTGGGGCATCCCGCTGACTGTAAAACAGTTTAGGAAAAATTTAGGGATAATACAAAGAGGAGTTTTAAATCTTTACCCTGAAAATCCTCAATGTCAAAATGACCAAATATCATAAGGAGGTAGTGGCTGCTTTTCATAGGTCCATTGACTTCTGAACCATCATTGCTACCATCAGTGCAATTCCTAATCTATACGAACCTGAATGCATAATAGGAGTTAACTGAGCATAGGACTGGAGATCATCACGTAGAGTGGGTGGGTACAAATAAATTTTGGGCCTTTATCATTTGTTTCTTAAACCGTGAACCAGGCCACATTACAACCCTTAAAAGACCTAATTGAAGCAAGGTTATTTTGAAAGCATACTACAACAAGGTTGTGTAAGCTGACTCCAAAAGGTCTTTGTGAGTCATTTATTTTGACAGTACACCTTTGTTTTAAACTTTGAGCATATTGAACCGTCGTGTTCTGACTGACGACTCATGTATTTTCCATTTTAAAAAAACAACAACTTTGACTTCAAAAGTCGCATGAACTTTGCATTACCATGTTTGTATGAATATACTTTGTTTTCAAACTGGCTTTCCTCTAAGGAATTTTCAAACAATCAAGAAACTTGATCAAATGATCTTATCAGGGGCAAGTTCCTTTTACATCTCGTCTGAGAATCAGTTCAAGATTTGTTCAGGGCAAGATCTTCTCAGATTTGGTTTATCAAGACTCATACTGGGGCAAGCCTTATGAGGGTACAGTAAAACAATCATTTTACGAGAAACAATTATCAGTTCATCCAATCTGGGGTAGTTTATTTGAAGAATCCCCGAGTAGCTTTTCATCCTTCCTACAGGGACTATCAGCGTGATACAGTTTAACAAAATGACAGTGATGTATGGGTTGAGGAATCAGTCTTCCAGTCTTGTCATCTTACCAACAGAGTCGAGCCTTGTCGTCGACATCTGCATTGTCATTTGATCATCTATCATAGCATATTTTATACACATGTGCATATCATGGGTGTTTTATCCCCATTTTCTTTTTCTCCCGAGTTCGTGTTTTACCCGCGTCTTACCTCGTGGATGAATTCCAATCTACCTGGCATCATGGGTGTTTTATCCCCATTTGCTTCTTCTCCCGAGGTCGTGTTTTACCCGCGTCTTACCTCGTGGACGAAGTCCAATTTACCTGGCATCATGGGTGTTTTATCCCCATTTGCTTCTTCTCCCGAGGTCGTGTTTTACCCGCATATTACCTCGTGAACGAAGTCCAATTTACCTGGCATCATGGGTGTTTTATCCCCATTTGCTTCTTCTCCTGAGGTCGTGTTTTACCCGCGTATTACCTCGTGGACGAAGTCCAATTTACCTGGAATCATGGGTGTTTTATCCCCATTTGCTTTTTCTCCCGAGGTCGTGTTTTACCCGCGTCTTACCTTGTGGACGAATTTATTTACTTGGCCTCATGGGTGCTTTATCCCCATTTGCATTTTTCTCCCCGAGGTCGTGTTTTACCCGCGTATTACCTCGTGGACGAAGTCCAATTCACCTGGCATCATGGGTGCTTTATCCCCATTTGCATTTTCTCCCTGAGGTCGTGTTTTACCCGCGTATTACCTCGTGGACGAATTTATTTACTTGGCATCATGGGTGCTTTATCCCCATTTGCATTTTTCTCCCCGAGGTCGTGTTTTATCCGCGTCTTACCTTGTGGACGAATTTAGTTACTTGGCAGCATGGGTGTTTTATCCCCATTCGCATTTTTCTCCCCGAGGTCGTGTTTTATCCGCGTCTTACCTTGTGGACAAAGTCCAGTTTACTTGGCACCCATCGACTATTTCGTGTCATGTCTATCTGACGTTCTTCCAGATACGACGTGTCTCCTTTTCGATGTTCTTCCGAAATGTTCTGATGTTGTCTCTCCCTATATGTTTTCTGGTGAGTCCTGAAGATCCCGCTCGATCTCTTCAAGGAATGTCCCGAAAACTCTAGCGTCTGTCGTTTACCTGGTCCTGCCTCCGTGTGGATCATATGTTACCTTGTCACCACCGCGTGTCTTCTTCCCCAGTGCATTTCCTCGTTGTGTCGTCCCCTGTGACGTTGTTTCGTCTGCATCCGTGCATTTTTTTCATTTTCATCATACGCATCATATTAGATTCATGGCATTGTCAGCATTATAGTTCGTGTTATTTTGTCCATATCATTGCATATCACTACATCTAGGGGCCAAATTTCCGGTTATCTGTATTTAAATCCCTTTCACCGCGATTTCTCGAGTCTCCGCTGCTCAAATCATCCGGTGAAGCTATTTAAATAGGGGCATCTGTTGCACCCCAAATTTGTCCTACCTTTACATAGTTTCTAGTGCCACTTTATTTTGAATGAATAAAATGACACAATTGGCAAGAGACCGTGTGTAAGGAGTTGTGAGTGTGAGAGGTCGAGAGTTCAAATCCCACCTTCTTCACTTTTTGTTTTTCTTTTATTTTTATTCTAACTTTTCTATTTTTATAAAAAAAATAACAAAATAGTTTTTTTTTATTATTTAATTATTATTTTCGTATTTTATTTAAATTATTTTTTAAAAAATATTATTTTTTCACTTTTTTCCATATTATTCATAAAAACATCAAAAAATCATAAAATTAAAAATATTAGAAAAGATTTTATTCTCTTAAGTTTGTTTTAGTTTGTTTTAGTTTGTTTTTTTTAGTTTTGACTAATTATTTAAGTTGAGCTTTAAAATAGGCATTAGGTTAGAGTTAACCCTAATTTGTTACCTATATAAACATGAGTTGCATTTGATAAAAGGGAAGGAGACAAAAGAGAAAAACGGCAGCCGTTCTCACGATTTATCAGAAGAATGAATTTTTTTGGAAGAACCCTAACAAGTTTGAATTCATCATCGGCCAAGCGCTACCGGCGAGCAAAAAGTCCCAACGGCGGAGGCTCAGTTCGTTCAACATCATCGTCGTTACCGTAAGCTTTCTCTTTCCTTTGATTTACGGCATTTTATGATTTTTGTGTGTTGTTTTGTTCATTGATTGTAGATTAATGGGAAGAATAAATAGAAGATGACATGCAAGGATTGAAGGAGAGGAAAAGCTTCGATAGTCATCCAGGGAGAAAACGGCAGAAGCCTTTTTATTTACGTTTCATTTTTTTATTTTATTATTCAATTGTTTATTTTTTCATTTATATTAACTATGTAGTTTGTAATTAATAATGCAATTAAGTTTAGGTAAGCTATTTCAACAACAAAAAAAACATAACGTAATTAGTTTTTTAAAAATTAAGATCTTTCTAAAAAGTTTTTTTCAAAAATTAAATCATTTTTTATTTAAAAACATATTTCTAAATAAAACAGTTTTTCTTAATTAAAGCTTTTTTCCAATTAAAACCATTTTTCATTAAGTTAACACAAAAATTAAAAAATGACCTTTCTTTCACTAAAACAAAAATTAAAACCTTTTTCGTTGAATTTAAATCAAATTTTTTCATTAAAATTTAAAACATTTTTTTAATTAAAATTTAAAAAATTTATTTTCGATAACATTAAAACATTTTTTTTCAAGACATTTTTTCATTAAAATTAAAACCAGTTTCTTTATTAAAATTTTTAGTAAATAATTAGAATAGTTTCTCCATTTAAGCATGAAATTAATTCTCCTCTCCTCTTCTCAATAAAAACTCAAAAAGAAATAAGTTGTGATTTAGCCGTTTCATTTTTGTCTAACCCTCGTTAATTTGTTTGTTTCAACTCGTTATTATTTCATTTGTTCGTTTTTGTTCCATGGATGTAATTTACGCGAGGCCATGGTCGCAGTTATTTTATTTTGCATTTTTTGGGAATTTGTAATTTACGCGAGTGATCGTCGCGATGCTTTTTTTACCGCTTTCTTTATTTTTCCGCACTTTAATTCTGCTGAATAGTAATTTGTCGTATTTTGCATGTTTTTACCGTTAGAATCCCTCCGAAGGAATTAGGTCTAGCTGTTTGACCGCCGCGTCAATAACCCTAGTTTTAGCCGTCTCAAACCCTAATTAACCTAGGCGCCCCGCCGTGGACAAAAATACCCTTTACCCTAGTTTTAGGTCAAAGAGTCGCCGTACTTTGCTTTAGGGTTTCCCGCCGTGGAATCCCTAATTTCAACCGTAAATTTTCAATTAACAAATTCAACATAGAAATAGGAGTTCCAAAGACTCCACGTAAGTGTGTCCTTAAGATACGTTTATTCCCCATTGAAACCTTGACCATAGTCAAGACGTTTCTAACCTCCCTTTCGAGGGGAACTACAATTACTCTGATTCCATTCCCGTCAGGATATGTAGGCACAAGATGCGACGTCTTGCCGAGTAAACTTAGGACTAACCCTTGGGTCTTTAGGTCACTCTATCCCTTAGCTCAATATATATTAAAGCAGATAATGAATAAAAATAAAAAAAGCATACAATAAACAAAAGGTTCCTGTAGAGTACTACAGAAGTTTAGGGTGCTAGTACCTTCCCTAAGCTTAACCAACCCCTTACCTAGATCTCTCCCCGCATTGTCTTTACGATGCAAAATTAGGTTTTTCTCTTTTGACCTTTTCCTTCGGATAAATCAAAGAGCGGTTGTGAACTAAAGATGCGATTCAAATTAATTAATAATTTGATATCATATTCTAACCGCAACAGAAAATGGCGACTTCACTGGGGACCCTCCTAATTTTTAAGGGTTACCCCTATTTTGTTTATTGTGTGATATTTTATTAATTATTTTTATATATCATTGTACCTTGTGGGGATACCTGTTATTGTGAGATAAGTCCTAACCCGGACTTGAGTGACCTTATTATAGGAAGGTGAGATATTCAACGAGGCTTGCTGGGAGTGAGTCCCGACCAAGTCGACTCGAGAATCACCGCTCAGTTGAGACCCTTTCGAAAATGGTTCGGTTGATCGAGTGCAGTCGTGAAAACTTTTACTATTTTCAATTGGAGTCTGTGATACTGGGGACCGTAGTACCTTAACACCACCTTGGCCTTATATAGGACGTAGTGCGAGAACTATGTGGGAGTAGTCCTACAATAGTTGCTACGCGATACTACACTCAAAAGAGGTTCTCTTGAGAATATTATCGACCTCCGAGTCAGTTGGAAAGTTGATAATATCCGAAGGATGGACTGATGACTTTGGGCACCTCTTTAGAACCTTGTTCTGCAGGTACAACTACCCCATAATATATACCTTTGGGGAAGGGTAGACCTTAACTTCATTCATTGTTCCTCTAACCTAGGACTTTGTTGTTTGTGTGTATTTGTGCATGGCATTCATAAAACATCATTCCTAGTTTCAAGGAATTCAACAGTCCTTTGCGAATTCAAAAGTCTTATATTTCAAATTTTAAAACTGTTTCCAACTTTCCTAAAAAAGAAATGTTTGCAATCGACCGTTGAAGTTCTTGAAACTATTGCATTGCATTAGCATCATGTCTTGCATGACATCTTTCCCCAGGTTTCTCATGTCCAGTTGTCTTTATCTTCCAGTGTTTCGTTGAGTCGTCAAGCTGATTCCTCGACACAAATATCAGACCAGGGCTAACTATAGACATAAGATGTCAGAGCAAGAGACATAATGCAGAGATCCGAATGGAAATCGATGAGTCGAAGTCAGACATGACTAAGCTCACTGAAATGCTTCAAATACTGATTGCTAGAGGACAGCCATCTCAGACTCCTCAACGCCCAGTTATCAGACAAAACCAGAAATGGAACAGAAGCCACTTTGATCCTATTCTCATGACTTACACCGGGCTATATCTTGACTTGGTTCGACGAGGACTGATCACCATAAAAGCTTCACCACCTCCTCCTAATCCCCATCCGGTTGGGTTCAGGACCGATCTCCATTGTACTTTTCATGAGGGTGCCCCAGGCCACGATTTGGAGCATTATTTTGCACTGAAAGCCAAAGTGCGTGAGTTAATTAGGGATGAAATACTTGATTTTGAATATAATCCTCCAAATATCCAGAAAAATCCGTTGCCAGCACATCAAAAGTGAAGCTTCAGGTTGACCCTAGAGGATGGCTCACTGATTTAATCATTAGGCTTTTGTTTCTCATTGTTTGTATTTTCCTTATTTTATTAGCTGTTTGTTTTCGGACTATGTTTGCACTTTTATATTAATGAACTGAGCATTGCAACTTTTGATTTAATTCATTTTATCTATTATTTTTATCTCTATGCTTTATCTTTCAAATATTTACCTTTGTCCGAATTTTTGGTATGCAAAGATTGGAGGGAGGATGACGAAAATGTTATACCCATAACTGCTGTCAGTATGCTTTCAATCAATCCTTGTTGACGATGTGAGGCATTGTTTCAACTCCCAAACTCTGAAGAAATAAGGAAGTTATCCCCTTGTCACCCCCTTCGAGCCTAGAAGTTGGAGTTCCTTTCTTTACAAAAAAAAACCCGCAATTTTAACCTGGGGATGGGTATTTCTCAATTAACTCGATTATGTGTTCATGCAATATACCTTTCGTATAAAGGTCGCACTTACAATTTTCCTTCACACACAACAAACAAGTGTCGAAGATTATTTTTAAGTCAAAAACACCGATGATGGTTCACCGTAATCATTAAACCAGGCAGTCATGTTTCAAAAAAAAATCAAAAGAAAAAGCCCGCTAAGTCAAAACCTATGAAGGAGACTTAGGCAAAACTGGGGCATCCCGCTGACTGTAAAACAGTTTAGGAAAAATTTAGGGATAATACAAAGAGGAGTTTTAAATCTTTACCCTGAAAATCCTCAATGTCAAAATGACCAAATATCATAAGGAGGTAGTGGCTGCTTTTCATAGGTCCATTGACTTCTGAACCATCATTGCTACCATCAGTGCAATTCCTAATCTATACGAACCTGAATGCATAATAGGAGTTAACTGAGCATAGGACTGGAGATCATCACGTAGAGTGGGTGGGTACAAATAAATTTTGGGCCTTTATCATTTGTTTCTTAAACCGTGAACCAGGCCACATTACAACCCTTAAAAGACCTAATTGAAGCAAGGTTATTTTGAAAGCATACTACAACAAGGTTGTGTAAGCTGACTCCAAAAGGTCTTTGTGAGTCATTTATTTTGACAGTACACCTTTGTTTTAAACTTTGAGCATATTGAACCGTCGTGTTCTGACTGACGACTCATGTATTTTCCATTTTAAAAAAACAACAACTTTGACTTCAAAAGTCGCATGAACTTTGCATTACCATGTTTGTATGAATATACTTTGTTTTCAAACTGGCTTTCCTCTAAGGAATTTTCAAACAATCAAGAAACTTGATCAAATGATCTTATCAGGGGCAAGTTCCTTTTACATCTCGTCTGAGAATCAGTTCAAGATTTGTTCAGGGCAAGATCTTCTCAGATTTGGTTTATCAAGACTCATACTGGGGCAAGCCTTATGAGGGTACAGTAAAACAATCATTTTACGAGAAACAATTATCAGTTCATCCAATCTGGGGTAGTTTATTTGAAGAATCCCCGAGTAGCTTTTCATCCTTCCTACAGGGACTATCAGCGTGATACAGTTTAACAAAATGACAGTGATGTATGGGTTGAGGAATCAGTCTTCCAGTCTTGTCATCTTACCAACAGAGTCGAGCCTTGTCGTCGACATCTGCATTGTCATTTGATCATCTATCATAGCATATTTTATACACATGTGCATATCATGGGTGTTTTATCCCCATTTTCTTTTTCTCCCGAGTTCGTGTTTTACCCGCGTCTTACCTCGTGGATGAATTCCAATCTACCTGGCATCATGGGTGTTTTATCCCCATTTGCTTCTTCTCCCGAGGTCGTGTTTTACCCGCGTCTTACCTCGTGGACGAAGTCCAATTTACCTGGCATCATGGGTGTTTTATCCCCATTTGCTTCTTCTCCCGAGGTCGTGTTTTACCCGCATATTACCTCGTGAACGAAGTCCAATTTACCTGGCATCATGGGTGTTTTATCCCCATTTTCTTCTTCTCCTGAGGTCGTGTTTTACCCGCGTATTACCTCGTGGACGAAGTCCAATTTACCTGGAATCATGGGTGTTTTATCCCCATTTGCTTTTTCTCCCGAGGTCGTGTTTTACCCGCGTCTTACCTTGTGGACGAATTTATTTACTTGGCCTCATGGGTGCTTTATCCCCATTTGCATTTTTCTCCCCGAGGTCGTGTTATACCCGCGTATTACCTCGTGGACGAAGTCCAATTCACCTGGCATCATGGGTGCTTTATCCCCATTTGCATTTTCTCCCTGAGGTCGTGTTTTACCCGCGTATTACCTCGTGGACGAATTTATTTACTTGGCATCATGGGTGCTTTATCCCCATTTGCATTTTTCTCCCCGAGGTCGTGTTTTATCCGCGTCTTACCTTGTGGACGAATTTAGTTACTTGGCAGCATGGGTGTTTTATCCCCATTCGCATTTTTCTCCCCGAGGTCGTGTTTTATCCGCGTCTTACCTTGTGGACAAAGTCCAGTTTACTTGGCACCCATCGACTATTTCGTGTCATGTCTATCTGACGTTCTTCCAGATACGACGTGTCTCCTTTTCGATGTTCTTCCGAAATGTTCTGATGTTGTCTCTCCCTATATGTTTTCTGGTGAGTCCTGAAGATCCCGCTCGATCTCTTCAAGGAATGTCCCGAAAACTCTAGCGTCTGTCGTTTACCTGGTCCTGCCTCCGTGTGGATCATATGTTACCTTGTCACCACCGCGTGTCTTCTTCCCCAGTGCATTTCCCCGTTGTGTCGTCCCCTGTGACGTTGTTTCGTCTGCATCCGTGCATTTTTTTCATTTTCATCATACGCATCATATTAGATTCATGGCATTGTCAGCATTATAGTTCGTGTTATTTTGTCCATATCATTGCATATCACTACATCTAGGGGCCAAATTTCCGGTTATCTGTATTTAAATCCCTTTCACCGCGATTTCTCGAGTCTCCGCTGCTCAAATCATCCGGTGAAGCTATTTAAATAGGGGCATCTGTTGCACCCCAAATTTGTCCTACCTTTACATAGTTTCTAGTGCCACTTTATTTTGAATGAATAAAATGGCACAATTGGCAAGAGACCGTGTGTAAGGAGTTGTGAGTGTGAGAGGTCGAGAGTTCAAATCCCACCTTCTTCACTTTTTGTTTTTCTTTTATTTTTATTCTAACTTTTCTATTTTTATAAAAAAAATAACAAAATAGTTTTTTTTTATTATTTAATTATTATTTTCGTATTTTATTTAAATTATTTTTTAAAAAATATTATTTTTTCACTTTTTTCCATATTATTCATAAAAACATCAAAAAATCATAAAATTAAAAATATTAGAAAAGATTTTATTCTCTTAAGTTTGTTTTAGTTTGTTTTAGTTTGTTTTTTTTAGTTTTGACTAATTATTTAAGTTGAGCTTTAAAATAGGCATTAGGTTAGAGTTAACCCTAATTTGTTACCTATATAAACATGAGTTGCATTTGATAAAAGGGAAGGAGACAAAAGAGAAAAACGGCGGCCGTTCTCACGATTTATCAGAAGAATGAATTTTTTTGGAAGAACCCTAACAAGTTTGAATTCATCATCGGCCAAGCGCTACCGGCGAGCAAAAAGTCCCAACGGCGGAGGCTCAGTTCGTTCAACATCATCGTCGTTACCGTAAGCTTTCTCTTTCCTTTGATTTACGGCATTTTATGATTTTTGTGTGTTGTTTTGTTCATTGATTGTAGATTAATGGGAAGAATAAATAGAAGATGACATGCAAGGATTGAAGGAGAGGAAAAGCTTCGATAGTCATCCAGGGAGAAAACGGCAGAAGCCTTTTTATTTACGTTTCATTTTTTTATTTTATTATTCAATTGTTTATTTTTTCATTTATATTAACTATGTAGTTTGTAATTAATAATGCAATTAAGTTTAGGTAAGCTATTTCAACAACAAAAAAAAACATAACGTAATTAGTTTTTTAAAAATTAAGATCTTTCTAAAAAGTTTTTTTCAAAAATTAAATCATTTTTTATTTAAAAACATATTTCTAAATAAAACAGTTTTTCTTAATTAAAGCTTTTTTCCAATTAAAACCATTTTTCATTAAGTTAACACAAAAATTAAAAAATGACCTTTCTTTCACTAAAACAAAAATTAAAACCTTTTTCGTTGAATTTAAATCAAATTTTTTCATTAAAATTTAAAACATTTTTTTAATTAAAATTTAAAAAATTTATTTTCGATAACATTAAAACATTTTTTTTCAAGACATTTTTTCATTAAAATTAAAACCAGTTTCTTTATTAAAATTTTTAGTAAATAATTAGAATAGTTTCTCCATTTAAGCATGAAATTAATTCTCCTCTCCTCTTCTCAATAAAAACTCAAAAAGAAATAAGTTGTGATTTAGCCGTTTCATTTTTGTCTAACCCTCGTTAATTTGTTTGTTTCAACTCGTTATTATTTCATTTGTTCGTTTTTGTTCCATGGATGTAATTTACGCGAGGCCATGGTCGCAGTTATTTTATTTTGCATTTTTTGGGAATTTGTAATTTACGCGAGTGATCGTCGCGATGCTTTTTTTACCGCTTTCTTTATTTTTCCGCACTTTAATTCTGCTGAATAGTAATTTGTCGTATTTTGCATGTTTTTACCGTTAGAATCCCTCCGAAGGAATTAGGTCTAGCTGTTTGATCGCCGCGTCAATAACCCTAGTTTTAGCCGTCTCAAACCCTAATTAACCTAGGCGTCCCGCCGTGGACAAAAATACCCTTTACCCTAGTTTTAGGTCAAAGAGTCGCCGTACTTTGCTTTAGGGTTTCCCGCCGTGGAATCCCTAATTTCAACCGTAAATTTTCAATTAACAAATTCAACATAGAAATAGGAGTTCCAAAGACTCCACGTAAGCGTGTCCTTAAGATACGTTTATTCCCCATTGAAACCTTGACCATAGTCAAGACGTTTCTAACCTCCCTTTCGAGGGGAACTACAATTACTCTGATTCCATTCCCGTCAGGATATGTAGGCACAAGATGCGACGTCTTGCCGAGTAAACTTAGGACTAACCCTTGGGTCTTTAGGTCACTCTATCCCTTAGCTCAATATATATTAAAGCAGATAATGAATAAAAATAAAAAAAGCATACAATAAACAAAAGGTTCCTGTAGAGTACTACAGAAGTTTAGGGTGCTAGTACCTTCCCTAAGCTTAACCAACCCCTTACCTAGATCTCTCCCCGCATTGTCTTTACGATGCAAAATTAGGTTTTCCTCTTTTGACCTTTTCCTTCGGATAAATCAAAGAGCGGTTGTGAACTAAAGATGCGATTCAAATTAATTAATAATTTGATATCATATTCTAACCGCAACAACGTGCTTTTTGTTTTGTAATATTTAACTTTTTAGATATATATTATCATCATCATTTTATGCATAAGTGTTTATATTTTTTTATGAATATTTATATTATTTGATATTTATTTTTGTATTTAAAAAATTAACCTTGACCCCATTAATTAAATTTCTGGATCTGTCCTTGCGTGTGTGTGTGTGTGTGTGTGTGTGTATATATATATATATTACTTGTCAAAAAATATAAAATACTTGACATTCCTATACTGGTGAGGGTGACCATATGCCTTAGTGATTTTCTGCAGGTTAGGGCATGCGAACAATCGTGAGAAGCCCTATTTAGTGGTGTTTTTGGTTATGGAGAGAGCAACATTATGTGAGGTGACAAGCTATGTATTCTTAGGGTGTTTCGTGTATGTAATGAGACCCTTCCTCATACTAAGGATGAGGTATTGTCACACCCTAATTTAAACCCTAAGATTCCACCTCGCTGTGCATCATCTTGAATAACATGTTTAGGTCATACAGTCTTTGTGTGTGTGCTTATTATGACTAACAAGTGTGTGCAGGTACATGGATTTCAAGTGTAAATGATACTTATTCTCACAGTCAAGTATTTCAGGGCATAACCATTTTTTATTCAAGGATCCTAGGGTTTTCATAGATTTGAATCTTTTGTTTTGTTTCAATTGGTTCTTTCATTAATTGTGGAACTATGGTGAGCATATCCTCATCAAGGGTCAAGATCATCCTCTTCAGTACTCCTCATAAAACTCGAGACATTTACTCCTGCAGTATATACCCTATAGATTATGGTTTTCTTCCCATTCATGGAACATGGTCATTGGAAATATAATGGTAGCAAAGGTCGAGCAAGACTTTGTTTTTGAAGTTGGAACATAGTTCATGTTTCTTTAATCTTAAGAGAAAAGTTGGGATTCCCTTACTGATGTTGTGAAGTGGTAAGTTTGGACAAAAATCTTGAATCAAGGTTTAACAAGGAGTTCTTAAAATGAAATTCCAGAATATGTTCTTTGCAACAGTTCAAATTGATTCACTATTGTTTCTATGAAGTCAAGATATGATGTTTTCCATTTTCAAATCCATGAGCTTTGGCAAATAGGGATTCACACCCCATCACGAAATTGTAAAGTCTATGTTCAAGATTTCAAAGCTTTAAACTACAAATGTTCCCATATTTGAATTCATGAGTTTTGGCAATAAGTGATTCATATGAAAATTCATCGTTTAAAATTACAAGTTTCAAATCATTTTGTTGATACATACCAATTGGTGATCAGAATGTTTGGATTAAGAGGTGTTTGACCTTATCATGGGAAAATAGGAGACTTAGCAACACTCTCTGAGTTTCGCTTGTGAATGAGGCATTTAGCCCGAATTCATGGGATGAGTTTAGCGATCTTTTGAATGATGATTTTTGGGTGCATAATCTTGAGGGAAAATAATCCTCATTAATAGGGTTTCAACATAATTTTTTTTTGTTTGCAAGCTCTCATAGGAGTTATTGCGACCATGGTAGCTCTTTTCAAATAGAAATCATAATTGACGAAGTTCAAAAAGCTGCACTCAAACTGATTTCAAATGATCATATTCCAAGTCATTGCACTTTTCTTGTCGGATATCTTTATGGTGATTTGTGCGAAAGACTCATTACAAATGGGAAATTAATAGAGGCTCTTTCATTTGCAAAAGAATCTCATAGATTACATACCAAACTCTTCAACATGAAATTTAGGAACATTTTTTTCCAGAAGAATAACAAAGAGAATAATGTAAGTTGATTTTTTGAAGAATCTTATGGATGGTGTTGATAAAATTAAAGTAAGCAAGTCAGTCTGTCAGTGAGATCTTTCTATTTGATTCAATATCTCAAGACAAATATTTGAGTCCTTGGAAAAGTATACAATACAACCTTTGGACAAAAGACATCTATGAGATTATTGGAAATACAATTGAAATATAAAATTACGCTCGATGGGGAAAGCAATGTCCCCTCCACTTCCGTTGTTATTATCACCACTTTCTCCTCCTCTTAGGATAATCGTATCGTTTTGTCACTCAAACACTTGAAGGTATTTCTTTCTGGCCATCTTGGAAATTTGCAGCAAAGTGAATTTATAACTTGTGAAGATGATATTCTTGAAGAAACTGTAAAAAATTGCATTAATTAAGTAAAACCTCAAGCAATCCGTATGAAAAAATCAAGCAGTAAGGTTCATAAACATCTCAAGACAAATTAAAAAAAAACTTTCCAAAAACACATATCAAAGCATATCTCGACATAATCCTCACTAAGTTCAGCAGCAAATCAACAAGTCATGGCCTTTACTTTGTTTCCAAAACAAGCTTAAAATGCAATCCAAACAAATCAGACACGAAATCCAGAGCAAAAACTCAGCACACAGTACAAAAACCAGACAATTCATTCACAAATTGGTGACAACATATATTCTTTCCAAAACAATATCAAACATGTTCCATTTGAAAATGACAAGTCTTGAATCACAATCATCAATATCATTCATACGTAGAAGAGACAAGGAAACATATCCATAAATAAGAGTCGACAAAAATATTGTTTGCATTCATTATGGAAATCAGAAGGTTCCAGGCTGCAAGGCTTATAAAAAGAGAGAAATTTCAGACAAGGAAGGGGGGATGAGATGAGAAAATCACGATTACACACAAAAAACCTACACATCCGTAGCAACAAGAAATAGCAAGAAGGATTATACGCAATCATTGAAGCAAAAATCACGTAATTATCACAAACCACAAATAACATACATTAGGAGGAACACAAAAGATTCAATACCTGAAAGTTGTCGTCACTATGTCGAATTCATTGAAGGTAACTCGTTTCAATTTCAAACTTTATCGCTTTAGCCATAGCCCGCATTTTGTTTGTTTGAGGGTTTAGCATTTTAGAGTGAGACGGACAAGGAAGCGAGAAGCTTTGCGCAAGGGAGGAAGTGTCTTGTGCTTCATTCCAGCCAGCAGGTGATGATATTGGTGTGTAAAAGAAGCATTTTCCGTAAGAGAAAGAGATAGACGAAGGGGGAGTGTTTCGTAAGTTGAGGTGTTGTTGGTTCGACAAAGAAGAAGGTACCGTGGGAGAGACATGTTACAGCTGGATTTAGGGTATGGAGTGTTAGGCTAAAGCTTAAATTTCATTTGGATGGTTCAAGTGAGCCATAGAGAGCTTCACCCCATCTTTCTTTTTATCCAGTCCAATTTTTTTGGCTCCCTAACAAAAAACCAGTCATGGGCTCTACCAAAGCCCAAACCACATCTCACACCCCCACCTCGTTTCTTTTGGTTTTTTTAAGAGTTTTCTTTTCTTTTCCTTTATTCCTTTTTATGATTAACTGAAATTTATGGTCAATTCCTATTTAAAATTCAAGATTATTCCTTAATTAAATTCATAATCCCTTTTTAGTTTGGGTATAGGATTAATTCTTGGTTTAGGTGTGTGATTAAATTCTTTAATTAACATTGATCAACTTTTCTTTAAGTTTTTAATTTTTTTTAGGACATCAATTTAATTTATCTTATTTATTATTAAGGATTTCTCGACAAAACCCTGTGATTTGCCTTGCTAATCCTTACCTTGATTTTAGTACATTTCCCATTGATAACTCATGCCTTACTACACATGAAGGTTTGTCCGATTTAATTTCCATATCCCATTAAGTTTTGACTCAACTCTACCTCGATAAATTGAATTAAGTCAGACTTTAGGTTCTGAACTATTGCATGATAACATTAGGCTAGAAATTCCCCTTTCGATCTCAACTCCATGATCAATCTTTACTTGACCACATATCTTGATTGCCTATCTTTACTTGATAACTATTCTATGGTCCTTAAATCTTTATTATTACTTATATCTAGGTCCAAGGGAAGAAATTGTATGTGACTATATAGTCACACACACTGCATTTCATCTGTATTATTTACCCTTTTGCTTGATCCCTGACTCCATTCAGGTCGATCAGCTTAAGATACATACTTATCTTTAAGATAAATTCCCATAGTTTTTTTTCTAACATCTAGACAACTTACAAATTAAATCCTCTATTCTCCCGCAAGAGAATTAGACATGAGTCATCTATGTATTTGAGATATATCTATCCTACCCCATAACATAGTCGAGAAAGATGTAGAATCTTTTCTGCTTGAGAGAGGCATGTGGCATACTTGTCGATTATAGATCCGAGTTGGAGCCCTTCTCTCAAAGTGAAGCAAAGACCGTCTTCCACATGTTTGTGGTGGTTAAGTCGAGTATTCTCCTTAAGATGAAAAATTGTGTTTTCTCCTAAATCAATCAATAAAACTCTACCCCCTGGTACCTTGGCCATAGTCAAAAGTTCCTCACCCCTTTAGGGGAACTACGAATGCTCTGATTCCATTCCCATCAGAATACATATGCACAAGATGTGATTTCTTGGCGAGCATACTTAGAAATAAACCCCCTAGGTCCTTCCCATTAGCAAACAACAATAACACAATAAAACAAGAGGTTCCTCTAGAGTACTACAGATGTTTAGGATGCTAACACCTCCCCTAAGTTTAACCAACCACCGAACCTTAGATTCTCTAGCTTTGCATTGCATTGCATACTCATGGGCTAGTCGATCTTTTTCCCTCCCCTTAGACATATTAAAGACCAGTGGTGAATAATGATTTGTGATTCAAGTTAATTAATAGCTTGATATCCAATTCTCACCGCGGCAGGTATATATAGGTTTGTGGTCATGGAGTTGGGGTTTATCGGGAATGATAACCATCCATTTATTCATATTAGTGAACCATTGAATCCCTACTTCATAGGGAGACATTATTTAATTTGTAGACTCTAAATTCTCTTTGATCAAGATGTTTATTTTCTCATATTTCCCACAACGGGCAAGTACGAAGCATTTTAGGGTGAGGTTTCCTTATTATGGGTGGTTGAGATGGAGTCTCCCCTTACTGGAAGCCACACTTTCCTCATCTTTGATGGATCTTTACAAATATATCCCTATAATAGTGTGTTGTAGGGTTTAGAGTTAACTCATGTAAGAGGGTGAGAAGCTCTGTGTATGTAGTTTTTTTTGCGAATATATGATTATCTCCTCCCAACTTCCAAGGTTGAGATATTTATAGTTGTGCTTGAGCCTGAATTCTAGACCCTTTGAAAATATCAAGTACCACCGAGAAGATGTGAGAGTGGACAATTAATCCACATTTATTTAGGAAAGTATGGTTAACTTCCTTGTGTCTCCTTCTACATTGTAACAAATTATGGACACGTCACATCCTCATTCTGTATGTGCTAGTCAGGTTATTATAGAAAAAGGTGACGTATTTAATAAAGGGGCGACACATTTGGTAAATAGGTGATCAATCTCTCAAACGGGCGATCATGATGGCTTTATAGTGAGATGACACATCATTCTCGTCGCCTCTCATGAGCCCCTTATAAATATACTGATACATAATCCCTCAAGCATGAGATTTTAGAAAGGGATAAGTAATTTAATGTTATTTCCTTCATTTGAGAGCAATTTAAATGAAATTTTAAGTTGAGAATTTAGACAAATCTTAAATTGAGTTCCTCTGACAAGACTCTAGTTTAGTCCCTTAGACGAGACTTTAGTTAAGACCCTTAGGCGAGACTCTAGTTGAGTCTCTCTAGTGAGGACTTAGTTGAGTCCTTCTGACGAGACTTTATTTGAGTCCCTTAGGCGAGACTCTAGTCTAGTCACTCTAGCAAAACTTTAGTTGAGGCTCTACGACAAGACTTTAATTGAGTTCCACGGGCAAAACTTTAGTAGTTCATCGGGAGAGACTCTAATTAAGTCTCTCAAAGGGTGATTCCCTCAAGCATTGCTTGTAGTGTGTTTAATTTTATGTATTATATACGTTATTCATATTTTCTCCCTTTGTAGGAAAGTTTGTAACCACACCTTTTAAGAGATTTTGTTTAATGACTATGTTTACGCCTTTGGCAATTTGTTTATGAAATTCTTTGTAGGCGTCTAGGAAACTCAATGTTTTGTAACCTGACCTCAATCAGGTGATCTATATTGGGTTAAAGGTATATATCTTTAGGACATGCAATGTTAAGGTAAGTGAAGTCGACACACATGCGTCATTTGTTTGATGTCTTCCTTACCAAGGCCATGTTAGCCAGCCAAAAAGAGTATTTTACCTATGTTATGAAACCGATGCTTGTCAGCTTCTGCAATTCTTCATCAATAACCGCTAATTTTTCCTCGTCCATCTTGCATTTCCTCTGAGATACTGGCATGATAACAAGATCAATGGAGAAATGATGTCACACCAGTCTAGTATCTACGACTGTCATATTTAAGGTCGCCTAGGCAAACAAGTCGATGTTCCTCTTGACCATGACGACCAACTCATACTCTTTAGATTTCGATAGAGAGGTGCCCAACTTAATTGAAAGTGTAGTCACAGTATCATATGGTATCGCTTATTTGTTTTGATATTTTTTTGTCAATTTAAATATAGTTGTTTTAGTTTATTTGTGTATTTGTAATTTGCCTCTCATTTAATATTTGTGTGCTTGTACGTTATTCGTATTTCATTTGTTTTGTAATCACTTTATCTATTATGTGTTGTACCAATAAGAAATCTATTTTCTCAATTAAATAAGACTATTTTAATCCATGATATTATTTATTTTTAAGCTTAGCAAGTTACTACTTTGTCGTTTTATCAGGCGTGACTTGAATCACAAGTTAGAACTCTTAAATTTGGATTTTCAATTGCTTTATTCGAATTAAGTGCAAAACATGATTCGAATTAGAACCTGTGTATGAAACATGGGAATTACCTATGAACTGCTTGATCCAAATCACAAAATAAACATGATTTGAATCATAATCTCGTGGAATCCGAATCAAGTGTAAAGATTGATTTGAATCAACTGTCTTCATGAAGCCATATTTGAGCTCTGCTCAAATTAATTTGAATTAGAATTTCTTCTTGATTCAAATCAAAGCTTCACAAGACCCATTTTTTATCCTTAATTCGAATAATTATTTCTTTTATGAAAGTAATAAGTGAGTGAAACATATGAGTAAAACCCATAGAGACAAATATGTATTTTTGTCTTCCTTTCTTAATGTGTTCATACCCATAACAGTGAATATTTCTCTTATTCTTTATAATAACTTCTTGAGAGTAATTAATGTCATATTCACTTCCTTTTGTTGCATTTTGTTATTGTTTTTAGTGAATTAGAGAGAGCAAGTTGATTAATCTTGTGTGTTCACCGTGATTGATTAAGTTCATGATAACGATTAGGAACCAAGACCCATTTACTCAAAAATTTGAGAGAACCTTGTGTGTGTGTTCTTAATTCAAATCCATCTAATTCCTTTACAAACACCTTATGCTTTTAGAATGGTTTGTGAGATATTCTGAAATTGTTCATCATCTTCATCCTTAGTCTTTTCAATTTTCGAGGACCTTCATCTCTAAATATTGAGTGATTGAAGGAGACTACTGGTAAATGAGGGTATCTAATGTTTTTGTGTGAAGTTACCTATTTGTAACAGGTGCAAGTATCATTTCTTGAATGCAATTTGGTATTCTTTATCATTGATCAAGAATGGAGTTTCTCAATATACTCCAAGGAAGTCTTTAGCGAGATCAAGTATCAACGGTCCGTAAGGCGGAGTTGGAAGTTGTCATTCTTTGGTGGCGTTGGAGAAAGGTTGCTTGTAGACAAAGTTGGGAGTTGTCTAATAAATGCTCAGTTAATGGCAATTACATATACAAGAAATTAGTGAGATCATGGGGATCGCCACACATGAATACTTAAATCAGGTTATTGTGGATAGCGAGTTTATTAGACCAAGATCTTTTAAGTTCTTGTTTTTGTTAGCAATTTAAGTGTCTGCATCAACAGAGGGAATTATCGTGTAATCGTTCATTATAACCAAAATTCTTGTACCAAACTTATCAATTTAGTGGAACATCATGGTTATTTCTATTGGTTAATTAACACCATTGAAGAGTGGAGTAGGCAAAGCAAGGTCGGACGTCGAACCTCTATATATCTTTTTGTATATTTTTTTCTTCCCTTTAAACTCATGTATTTTACTAGCATCCATTAATATCGTTATTGCATAATATATTTAAGAGTTACATTGATTGTATGCCATATATGATAGATTTTGCTTATAGGGATTTAACGTATAAGCTTGGTTCCGTGGTGTATAAATCTTATAAAATTATGAATCCAATTAGGGCTTAATGGAATATCTATGTGAAATTTTTTTAAACTGCTTTGCTTAAAATATTTCTGGTTGTCTTGTGATTGACTTGCATTAGAAGCAATCGAGCCCTTAGTAACATCTTGTACTATTTCACTTGGTTTAATGCATTGAAATGCTTCTAAGCTCTCTTGTTTTTGTATTCTGCTTTCACGCTTTTTAAAATCTTTGATTTTGTTTATGGGACCTAAAATGTTTTTGAAATTGTGTTAAGGTAAAAGAGTCTATTCAACCTCCTTATAGAACTCTTCGTATCCATATTCTCACCCAACAATTGGCACCAGAGTTGGGTTTTTGATCAAAGTCTTACGACTCCAAAAGTTGAGAATATGGTTCCTCCGATCCTAGACGAGTTTTTCTAATCGTTTTGAAAGCTTATGCATTTTAATGAATTCCAACGAATCTACATTGACTTACTAATGCTTGATTAATCGTTGCATGCATTACATAGATTAACTTAAAGTAAAACTCTACTAATCTTCGGTCAGAGTGACCTTTCATTCTCCACACCCAGTATAGGTCCTAACTTGCTACATTGACGTCACATATGTTTGGATGAGGGGCAGAGTCCAGGAAGAGAAGTTCCTTCCTCATTTATAAGCTGCTCTGATAACATTCCTGGGCAATCTCATAACCTCTTCCAAATTACACTGACTAGCCCATCAAGTAATGAGTATTTGAGGCTCAAATGAAGGGTGGTCAAGACTTCCCTAGTGAGTTGTGCACGTGTGTCCAAGGATGACGTTGTAAGGAGATAAAACGTCCACCACGAGTTACTTCACTTTAATCGTTTTGACACTTGCCTCTGAGCTGAAAATCGTTTTAAGCGTTACATGGCCCTTTACTTGCACCTGTTCGTCTGAAAGGCCAATTAGAGAACCTTAGATTGCTCCGATGCTGTTGGGTTCGAGTTGAACCCTTTGGAAGATGCTTAAGAGTAAGACATCTACTGAGTTACCATGGGGGATCAACACTCAATTCACATCTCAATTATCACACTAAACTGTAACGACAACGAGGTCATTGTTGTTGGGAAGAAAACCAACACTGTCTTCATTCGAGGTTCCTGTTTTATCCTCGTGATTCTGATATCGTCAGTAGGTATGATGTTTATTGTAAAAATCTGTTGAGCGTACTTTCTACGGGAGGAATTGGATTCTTTCCCGTTGACGAAACCCCCGACAATGACGTTGATAGTGATCTCGGAGCTTTGCTTAAACATCATCGTGAGAAGATGGTGAAAGCAACAATGAGTGTGAACCATGTTAGTTTTATCGGCTCCAAAGTGGGAGCCAAATGTACTAACTAAAAGCATAATATGCGACAACCCCTATCGATCAAGGGTTGTCTGTGGCTTTAGGGTATGTTGTGAGGATTATAGCTAACTCACATAAAGGGGGTGGGGGGGGGGGGGGGTTGAGGAACTCTATGTATGCAGTTTTTGTGTGAATATGTGACTCTCCCCTTTCAACTTTCAGGATTGAAATATATTTTAGTTGTACTTAGCCTGAATGTTAGGCCCCTTAGAAATAACAACTACCATAAAAAGGACGTGAAAGTGGATACTTAATCCCATGTTATTTAAAAAGTTGTGATTAACTTTTTTATGACTTCATTTACGTCAGAACAAATCATGGACACGTCACTTTTCCATTCTCTCGCATTAGGCCAATCATTTTAAAAATAAACGACATATTTAATAAATGGACGACCTATCAAATAAACAAGTGATATGGGCAATCAAGAAGGTTTTATGGCGAGAAGGTTTTATACTTCTTAGAAATATATATATATATATATATATATATATATATATATATATATATATATATATATATATATATATATATATATATATATATATATATATATATATATATATATATATATATATTTTTTTTTTTTTTTTTTTCAGTAACAAAAGTAAAAGATTGTATAAAGTTGAATAAAATAATAATAAAAATCATATCACTCACATCACATGTGATAACAACAGTAGATTATAGTAGCGAAACAAAAGCCTAACTTCTCATTTCGGAGTCCCAAATCCTGAAACCCTAATAACATAGGAATCGCAGCACTTTGAAGAAATGAGTATTCAGAAATTGAGCTTCGAAGAATCACGATCACTCTACTCCCTCATCAGGCAAGATCAGCGTCCACTCCATGAAATCCTCTCCGAGTTCAAATCCACCGTCCCTCACACTCGCCATTTCACTTTCTGTTCATACCTCGTCATGATCCTGCAGGTAAATCTCTCTTCAACTTCGACAATCGCCATTAGGGTTTTACAAGTGTTTAGTTTTCTTATCGCTATCAAGGTTTTACATAAAGGGTTTTAATTTACAGTAGCGTAATTGTGGTGGGTTTTAATTCACCCATCACCCATTTGAGAAAAATTGCGTTCAAGTGTGACCCCAATTGCAATCAAGGTTTTAAAAGGCGGTCATGTTACTGTTTTGGCTGGAACTTGATATTGGGAAAATCAAGACCAAATGTGACCTCAACTGCAGTTGTGTTGTGGTCGCAGAAGCATGTCAAATACTCCCTCTCCCCTGCAAAAGTTATTGCATTTCCCACGATAATTGTAGTATTTGACCATTTCATGTAGATTGATAAAATATGATTAATGAATAAAAAAATGTTAGATTTTACTAATCTAGCTTATTAACTATTGATGGCTTTTCATTAATCCAAACAATTGGAAAATAGTAAATTGGGAGTGTATATTGTATTTATTAGAGTATTGGAATCCAAAAGGGACTATCTGCATACATATTACTTTTTTAATTACAAATGTGGCAATTATTATGGGAAAAAGAAAGTTATTGTGGCTCACACTGTATGCAATTCAAGTAATATTGGGCTGGGTTTTCCACGGATTGAAACAATATTGAGTTAAAATAATGTGGTTTTGGTGTTTTTTGTCGATATTTTTATGTGTTTCTTTGTTTTTTTTTACTTCTATGCGATTGAAGATGTTGTAAAATGTTTTTAATTGGAATCTTTAAGTGCAGGACAATAAGGTACTTAACACTACTGAGCGATTAATAGCCTTTTCTCTGCTAGTTGAGGCTTATTCATCCCAAAATCCGGCTTCAAACCCCTTCATAAGCTTTATCATAAATGTAAGCAACTTTTTGCATTGCTATTTTTCTGTCCAATTTTTAATTTGTTGTGCACGACATGGGTTGTCTAAATCTTAGAAATTAGAACCAGTTATGAAATTAAAGGAAGAAGAAAAGAGTGAAGTGCAAAGGGAAGATAATATACTTTCATGAAGACACATTGGAGAGACGAAGAAAAGATGGGCAAACATCTTAACTATAGTGCTAAGTCACTGAGGCACGTGTTTGAAGTATTGGAATAAGGAGGTTGATGAGGAGTTTTGGACATTAGAGATGCTCTGTTTGAGAATGTGTGTGAATGTCTGGATAGATGGGCTTTACTAACTCATGCTAAGCTGGAACTACTTGAGAGTATGCAATCTCTAAATAAGTTATATTCACAAATTTGGAGAAAGTTTACCGAGTATATCATATGGCGAATGTACTGAGCTAATAAGATTTTTCACTTTGAGGCATGAAACTTTACGAGTTTATGGTTAAGATCTGCATTTTGACAACCGTGCTGTTGAGAAAAATGTAGTAAATGGAAGATAAAAGGGAGAGAAAGGCACTGTTGAAATTTCAATTTCCATAGAGTAAAGTAGTCTTTGGTATTTGATGATGTAGCCAATCTTGCTAACTAAATTCAATGGTTGATGTAGTTCTTTTGACTGGTTTTTTATTTATTTCTATCTACACGCTTTAAAATATTTTTTGAATACTTCTAATGTATTTTTGCGTTGTTTTTGCACTGTGATTGTTGAGACAAGGGTAATTTGTTGTTTTCAGGCTTCCTGTCACGAAGGGTCCAAAAAAGTTGAGAAAGCATTTATTCTGCAACTATTAGGTGTTGATGGCTTCCATAATGGCAAAGAGGTCATATTCTATTTATTGTCGTGAAAACACCAGTGATATACATTGTTGTTTCTTATCACTTATGATGTATGAGGAGATTTGTAGGCATTTTTATTAGGCATGTAGGCAAAGAAGGATTGATAAAGGTGTGTGCGCTTTGTTTTCTGTAACTTGGGTGCATTTAGTTGGAAAATGGAAATTTAAATTAGAAGATGCATGTTTAGTAAATAATTTTTTGAAGGGTTTATTAATTATTACTGCCTCATGTATAAGAGACTGTTAGTTTGATTGTTCAAATATTTTCCATTCAGCTAGTTTATTTGTGTCATTTGTTTGTTGTGGTTCTTATCCACTCCGAAATGAACACCTTGATCAAAGGTATCCATCTTATTACACATTAAGTTTTGTTTTAGATAAAAAAAATTGTGCCTCATAACTCATTTATAAGAGATTGCTGGTTTGATTCTTCTAATATATTTCCTTTCAGTTAGTTTATTTGTCTCATTTGTTTGTTGTGTTTTTTATCCTGTCCGAAAAAAGTACCTTGACTAAAGCGATCCTCTTATAATTATTAGCCATTAAATTTAGTTTTAGATGAAAAATTTGTTTGTAGGATGTTTGTTTTTGCTTAAACATAGTATTAGATTGTTTCATGCATTAGACTCTAATTTTTGTTTCACCTTTAACATATATAACTAGTTTCATGTGTGGATCAGTTATACATGGCATCATGTGTTTGCTATTGGTGCACACACTATGCTTCCTTTCTTGTGAATTTTTGTTAAATGTTTATCTTCTAGTGGTCTGTAGTTTCTGATATGTTTTTTTTCCCTGGAGGACTGCAGTTTCTCAAACAATCGGCATCAGATTATGTGACAAAATTTGATTTGTCATTGCATGTAAGTTACTTATATATGGCAAAGTGCTTGTACATATTCCATAATATATCTATTTCCCTTCCGTTATATCTAAATACTCCGAGATGCATTGCTGCTTTTCCAAGGGCGTGTTCTTCTCTTGCTTCTAAAATTTTGGAGTTATATGTTTATTTATCTTTTATGATGCCAGGAGTTCCCTACACTAGATCAGTTGAAGCAGCAGTTTTCTGACAAAGTTCATCAAGAACCATATCATCATTTATTTAACGATGGTTTTATAAAAAATGTAGTTCCTGACCCGGACATTCCCCCAAATTGTGATACAGATTCATCAGAGTATGACCCTATTGCAGTGGATAGATGAATTTATGAAGCATATGTTTTCATACTTAGAATGAAAAATCGTATACTATGTGGTTTATAATAATGAGGGTCTATTAATAGGTTTGATCTGCGACCTGGAACACAGCCTAAACTTGGCACCGGAAATAAAGGTGAAGCAGTGGTTGGCTTATTGTCAAATCTTTCACTGGAAGGGTTAAGTCCTCACTGGATTAGGCCTCATCCACCAAGGCTCCCGATACTTGATGGCGAGGTATTGCATATTTGTGTCCGCAATGTTTTTATTTTTATTTTTGAGGCGTAATAAACACATATATACATGCATATGTAAATAAATTATTCTAACTATTTATACTTTTCAGCTAGTTTGGGTCAACCCTAATGGCAAACCCTTTCCATCTGCGGTAAACCCTTTTCAGCTTGTTGGGGCCAACCCTAATGACCACCGTGAGCTTATTTGGGACTATGGTATGTGTGTTGATACTAGTAGAGGGGCTGCAGTAAGGGACTTAATTGCAAAAGCTCTAAAGGGAGCTCTTGCACCTGTACAGCAAGAGGTGATTATCATTTTAAACTATTGTATTATTATTATTATTATATATTATATTATATATGATATAAGAATAAATTATTCAAAAAAGAAGAGAGAACATCAAAAGAGCAAAGAGACCCAATGTCTGCATAGCTATTGAGGAACTTGTGTATACACCATATAAAAGCCAAACTCTCTTCAAATTGTTTGCTGAACCAATGAACCATCCTTAAAATGAGTTGCCAAATGAACCCAATCATAGTGTGGACTGCACAGCCATCAAAATTTACCCTCTATACTTGGACCAAAACCACCAAAGGTGGTTTACATGAATCAGTCCATGGACTCGCACACCACAGCAACATAGTTACCATAACAGACTAACAGTCTGCCATATTTGGCTTCGTCTAAAATGTATTCACTTGTATTTGTGCCATCTCAACGATTGAAGAGGAAATAAAGGTGTATATTACCAAATCCATGATTTGTTTTCATGAAATTTATTATATTACTAGTTGTTGATTTTCTTGAAATTTCTTACGTTCTACATCTGAAGTGTTATCTCACTGAGGTAGCCAAATCTGTCTATGCCAGAATGACTAATGATTTGGCAGCTGAGAAATATAGGGAATAGACACGAAACTGATTCTGAACATCCACCAAACATAACACACATTTAAAGAAAATATTACACTTGTATCCTGCAACGTTGTTTGTGTAAAGATGAGATTGTAAGATAGTTCTCTGATTGATTTGTAAGGAGAACATTGTTTCTCGTTTCAGTTGGGTTCCCAAGGAGAGTTTTCTTTTAATATCGTATAATATTGATGATATGCCGTACAGATTTCTTAGTGCAATTCGAAACATGTAATATGAAAAGTTATATTTGTACCTTAGTTCTTTTATCACATCTTCATTGAAGAATAAGATGGTTTTCATTTATGCCCCCAATTCAGCAAGTCCTTATGGAGGTTGCAAAGGATCCAAAGGTTTTATATCACTGTGGACTGACACCAAGGAAGTTGCCGGTACGTGTTTTTGTAATCATTTTGAGAATCATTGGGCAAATTAGGTTTTGATGTTTTGTCCTCATTTATTCTCTATCAGGAACTGGTGGAAAACAATCCTCTAATTGCAGTCGAAATTCTCACTAATCTGATAAAATCTCCCGACTTATCAGCAGAGTATGCATTTTACCTCATATATCTGTCTGTCTTTTGCTAATACTCAATCACTATTATTTTCTTTATTTCTATTTGCTTATTATGGATACAGATACTTTACAGTACTTGTCAATATGGACATGAGTCTACACTCAATGGAAGTTGTGAACAGGCTTACAACAGCAGTTGAACTGCCGTCCGAATTCATTCACATGTACATAACTAATTGTATATCATCTTGTGTGAACATCAAGGTACTTCACTTTGCCTTTTGCTCTATTATGTTTTATCCCTTTATGAAATGGCCAATGTTAGTAGTTAGTTGTTACTTTTGTTTGAGGGGAGAGTTGAATCCATGACCTCCTTATCACTCCAGTCCCTATGTTCCTCCCTCAAACCACTAAACCATCTTATAACTCTCATTTGCTGTAAAATGTAGCACATTTACAATTCTGATTGAAGGGCTGTCTGAGTGTCCTACTCCCGTGAACAGGCCAGACACTCCATTCGAGTGTTGGGAGATAAAATGTTTTTGAAGGCTCCTAACATGTTTATGATAGGACTCTGGCGCCTAGTTGATCCTTTCAATCGGCTTGCCATAAAAAAGTGATATGACTAGTTCCAAATTTTCCTTTTATTTCTATTGAAGATCAACTAGGGGGTGAAGGGCCTTCAAATTGATCAAATCAGGTCCTTTTTAGCCTTTTGGTAGTAGATGGGTCAGGAATTAGTTGAAGGCATCAGATTAAATCACTGACTCCGACAGTTCCTTATAGCTTCTTGATTAAACCAATGACTCCGGCACGGACACCTTACACGATACACAACACAGACACTGCCAATGAAAAAAGTAGAGATGGCAAAATGGATGGATTGGATGGATATGGATTGGATTGTTAATGGATGGATCAAAACAACCCATTAGTCCATTATCAATCCAATAAAATTTTCTTTAAATTATCCAATCCGATCCACCCTTAGTAAAAAGCATAAGACACTGACACCACTACACATTTATTAATTAATTTATTGCATTTCAATAAAATATTAATTATTTATTAATGATCTAAATTGATAATCAAAATATATACTCATGAGCACCTAGATTGGGCAATTCATTTATCCATCTTTAACCCTTGTAGATGTGTCTGAAATGTCTTCTAAAAAAAGTATATGAAGTGTGTCAAAGCAAAGTAAAAATAAATTTTGTTGGGATACTTGTCTATGTTTTCTGACACTTGTCATATGAGTCATACAAGTGATACGAGTGTTGGATACTGATCCAAGAAGTGTTGAAGCAAAGGATACAATATTTTTTGAGTCACTTGTCTGAGTTATCCGTCATGTGTCGTGCGAGTGTTGTACCAGTGTCGCTTGTCAGAAATCGCGCCACCCCTCATATTAGAGGTGTCCATGTTTCTTAGATTGAAGGTGAAACACGGTTCAATAGTTCATCTTGTTTTAAAATGCCCCCTTAGTCTCAAAATAACCAACCTATTTGAAAAGAAAATTGTCCCAAAATAATTGACCCATTTCAATTTTCAATACAATATTAATTACTTTTTTCCCTTCCAATTGTATCTTTTAATTAATATTACTTTCATCACTCCCAATTCAATACCTCCCATTTTGCCTTTATTGTGAAAGCACCAATACAAGAATAATTGACCCATTTCAATTTTCAATACAATATTAATTACTTTTTTCCCCTTCCAATTGTATCTTTTAATTAATATTACTTTCATCACTCCCAATTCAATACCTCCCATTTTGCATTTAGTAAAAATACTATTCTTTCTCTTTCAGTTATACACTTTTCTCAATCTGTATGAATTTGTCAACCAAGTCAGTTAGTTTGGGACAGAGGCAATGTTTTTTTTTAACCACCAAAATATTAAAATTGTATTTTGACGTCTCTTAGTATTTTTGGTTATGATCATCATCTTAGGTCTGCACAGCTTGTAACCTTTTCATATCCTGCTAAACAATAATATTGTTTATCACAAGAGCATGCTTCTTTATGAGTAAAGTTACAGAAATCAGTCTTTTCATTTTCCAATTTTTTTAAAGTATTTAAGATTGAGTTTCTGTGTGATATTTCATTCACATGTGGAGTTTGCACGGTAAACTCTACAAGTGTAAGATCATGGGAGAATTTGGAAAGGCAGATGAAAGTAAAATAATTTGATGAATTGAAAACCACCACCAATCTATTTGCTGTCGTCTGGTATCATAGAACTGCTTTCTGACCAGCACCTTTAATTTCTTTTAAATTTGGGAAAGAGATTTTTTTTTTAAAATAACAGTGGTACTACTGACCATTTTACAACTGCTCCTTCCATGTGAGATTTGAACCATGTCCTTTAAGGTTCCAGAGTCAAACTCTTAACACCTCTTGGTTAATAGTACCTTTGATTCAAATTCAATACAACATTTCACAAACTAGACTAAAAATGCATCCTCGTGGATGGAAAATACACGCATAGCTGTTCATGATTTGTGTTTATAAGTTAAAATTGTGCTCTTTACCTAAATCACCCCATACATTTAGGTATGGCAGTGTACAATGACGCTCCCCACTCTCCACATCTGTCTTTTTTGTTTTCTACCTTTTAAGTGATCTCTTATTCCTAATATTTATGCAATATCCTATGTTCAACATGTTGAGGCTTATAGCTTGCTCTTCTGTGATTTGATTTTGAAAAGCTATAACCCAGCAAAAGTTGTGCCACCATCAAATATTTCAGTTTGAACATACTTTTATAGCATTTTATAAATTATTTTTCTTGCAGTACTGTTTCTTTCAAGTAGATAAATATGTTTCATTTTGAGATGTTTTATATATTTTAATCAACTGTTTTTGCCCTGCAAATCTCTATACTTGCTCTTTTTAATTTTTTATTTATTTTTACATTAGGATTAGTATGTGGTATCCATACAACAAATATGACCCTAAAAAAATTGAAAATTCAGTATGTTGTATCAATACTATTGGTATTTTGCAATTAACACCTTAGCTTTCTACCATTGTCCCTTCAGGATAAATACATGCAGAACAGGCTTGTGAGACTTGTTTGTGTTTTCCTGCAAAGCCTGATTCGAAACAATATTATAAACGGTTAGTTTATCCTGTTTTTCTCGAAGCCTGAAAACTCTTGATCGGATTAAAATTTTAATTCCATTATTACTAGTATCATTAAAATATTTGTTAGTATTCTCAGTCTGTATATTAATTGACTGATACATAAAAAAGAGGAATGAGAATTTGGCTGCAACTCAATTATATTTGTTGATGATTCTATGTTGCAGTTAAAGATCTGTTCATTGAAGTTCAAGCGTTTTGCATCGAGTTTTCGCGGATTAGGGAGGCAGCTACGTTATTTAGACTTCTCAAGTCATTGGAATGAGTGATCTGTTAGCCTGTTATTTTCTAATCCTTTCATGTCAAGACTTGTCTGTAGATATGTCCTGCCTGATCTTGGTAGTGCAATTGTTTACTTTCTCATTATGGAAATTAAAGATCATCTTTACCTTTACTTACATTTAGTTAAGGTTAAATTAATGATTTTTATTTCTATGAGATTAAATTAATGAGTCAGAATGACATAGAAAGATCCTTGTAACTTATATCTAATTTTCAAGTAAGTCATTGTGGGATAAGTGTTAATACTTATGTTTCATGGACCTGTTCTAATCACAATGTGAAACCTGAGTTGAGGCTGTATCGTTCCTCTTTCACTAAACTGCAGTTCTTCAACAATGAAATTTAGTGTGGAGGGAAAAAGATATTGAGAACAAAAATGAATGAGAAAAATAAATAGAAAGATAGAAATAGATTTTAGTTTTAGAGAGGATACTGAAAAGGGATTGTTGGAGAGGATATATAAAGTGATAATCTGAACTCTCTTCGATTTTATTTATTAGCAAAAAATTTCTAAACTTTTTGGCCTTAACAAATCTAGATTTATTTAATGTTTTTATTTCAATTTTTTTTTTGTATTAATTATTTAATATTGTTGTGGATGATAATTTAATTGAGAGTATATTAGATAGTAATTGTGTTATTTCTCTTATGGAATCAAGAAAATTAAATGAACTTAATTATCTTTAAAAAAAAAAGTGAAATGTGTTTTTTTTAATTTATAAATCAGGCTTTAATTATGTATGACTATTTCTCTTTCTGTTTTATATATAAGAGAATATTTTGATTTCATTTAAATGAGAATTTTCAAATTTTCAAAATTTAAAGTACTTTTATCCTTTCTATTTAAAATATTAGTGAGTGCATTTAATCTGTTATAATTTTTCTAAAAGGGTATATAAATAAAAACATTCAAAAAAGAAAAACAACAATAAATGCATTTATTACTCATATTCTAAATATATTCATAATCAACCCTCTAGCTTGCACTTTGTTTTCATTTTCATATAAAAGATCAATGAGGAACTTTACTCCAATTGGTATGAGATTTTTTCTCAGTTCCTTATAAAAGAAAACAAAAGTACTTCTCTTGTTCATCTAGCGAAGTTGAGTATAAATCACTTGCATCTGTTAGATTCAATGTCTAATGTATCTTAAAGTTTCTTGTCCTTGGATTGATAACCAAAGTGTCTTGCATATTACTGTTATTACTTGTTAAAAACTTCCTAAGTTAAACAAAAAGTCACGACACTTGGAAATCACAAAAATTTGTAACACCCTCCATCATAAATATTCTACATAATTGTACAAAGCGAATGAAGAAAAAGGGCTAGAAAAAAACACATATCATACCCAATATCTCTTTTCTAGTACATGTAATATAATGACTAAATTC